>LPNX011048343.1:36886-113081 GCA_001517045.1 Pseudotsuga menziesii
TAGCTCTCTTCATTGAGTACTTTTTAAAGATTGCCTAGGTCTTAATTGGGATAACTGTCATTTAATGAGCCACCTGCTCACATTCCACTTTCTTGGGGAATCATGACCCCAAATATAGGGAAGTTGCCACCTGCAACTTAGGAAGTGCTTGAGGATGCTGCCACTTGTCCTTTGCCTCTCCACCTAGTTCCAACAACCAGTTTGACCAATAACCTCTTTTAACAGCTCTCCCATGCTGTTGTCTCCATTATTTATTTATTATTAATTAAATATTCTCAATTACACTCCATAACTGTTGACTCTACTGAGTCATCAATCCCTACTTAGGATTAAGTTTAACATAATTTATCAGAAAACAAATTACATAATTTTACAAAATTGGGGTATGTGACAATGTGTGGGAACATTAGGATCTAATTCAGAACCTTATATATCATTATAACTGATATTAGACATCATATATGAAATATCATATCTCACACTTGCATTTTCATCATCAAAATCATCAGGAGAATGAGAGGGAATTTCAGTAGTTTCTTCCTCTACTAGTTCCACATCTTGGAGAGGTTCTTCGAAGCAGACACTTCTCTCTATGAATATATTTTTGGTTCTGATACTCAGTATTTTTCATCCCTTTGTATCCCTTTGATGAAAATACACTCAATACTTCGTGGTTGGAAATATTTCATCTTATCTAGTGGAATTTGACCCCAAGTAGTGGACCCAAAAACTCTGAAATTGGACACATCCAGTTTGTGACCAAAGTATGCTTCAAAAGGTGTCTTTCCTTCCACAGATGAATGAGGGACATTGTTTTAAATGTAGGAATAAACATTCATAGATTCAGTCCAAATATTTGCAGCCAAATCTTTAGGTTCAAGCCTTGCAGGTGGTCATCTCTTTTAGGACCCAATTTTTCCTTTTTGCTACACCATTCGACTGAAGTGTGTAGGGAATGGAGTGTTGAATCTGGATTCTATATTTAGAATAAAATTGCAGTAGGTCATATTTGAGGTACTCTCCCCCATTATCAGATCTAAGAGCTTTGATATTTCTCCCAAAAGCATTCTCAACAAAAGCCTTAAAATCTATGACCTTTTCAAGAACTTTAGATTTTTTCTTGAGAAAATATAAGACCCATGTTAATCTAGACAGGTCATCGATGAAAGTGAGCAAATACCTAGAACCCCTCATGGATATTGTAGGCATATGATCAATTATATCAGAGTGGATCAGATGCAAAATACATGTATCTCGGATTTCCTTTCCTCGATCAAATTTATGCTCAGGGTGCTTACCAACAATGAAACCTTTGCAAATTCCATTGGAGGTGTTGATGGCAGGGAGGCCTTCCACCATAGAATGATTTTGAATTTTATGAAAGAATTTGAAATTAAGATGTCCAAATCTTTGATGACACAGCTTCCTAACCTCATTCACATGGTCAGAAGGGTGGTATGATTTGCATCAGGCACAAACTTGGAGAACTCATCGGTCTTAGCATAATGTTTTGCTATACCTGTTGCAATGAGTTTTCTTCATGCAATTTCCAAGATCTCAACATCATTTCGGTTGAATGTTACTCTTTTGGGAAAACCTGTGTGTGTTATTTGATACATAGACAACAGGTTTGAAGCCAAAGAGGGCACATAAAGAACATTATTGAAGCTTCCATGTTCTAGTTTGACAATACCTTTTCCCTTTGAAGTGATTTGAGATTCGTTCCGCATGTGGATGTGAATATTACTATCGGATTCTAGGGATGAAAATTATTATTTTATTTCCACCATATGGTTCAAAGCAATAGATTCAATGAGTATAGATCTAGGCTTCGAAACATTTTCCATGAGGGCATGTCCTCTTTCGGGCTGAATGTTCTGATCTTAATTATCTCTCTTCCTTACACCTTCAGGAAGATTGATGTTGTTCTTATCAAGGAGAAGATTCATTTGATCAAGTTGTATCTTCATGCAACATATTTTAGGATGAAATCCCCTTCCACAATAAGAAAATTTGATCCTTTATTTTCATTCTTTTCCTTTTTTCTTGTTCTTTCTTGAGCCTGGGTGCTCATCCAACTCCTGGGTGTTTCTCCTTTGGATTGGGAGGATCAAAATTAGTCTTTTGGTTCTTTTGCTTCCCATTTCCTTTTGTAGCTTTGGTTCCTCTAGTAAACAAGGCATGGTCTTTGGAGGATCTGATGATTCCCATTTGGACAAGCTTATCATGCTCATTGGTGAGAGACTCTATGAATGCAATGATAACTGGCATATTCCAATTCAGGATTGTAAGATTCTTGGTATGAAAGATGGACACAAAAACTGAGTAATATGGGACAAGTTTCGAAAGGGTTTCAAGGATAACTTAATCATCCTCCTTCTCAAATTTACACTGCTTCAACTTGATCACCATGTGTTTGAATTTGCTGAATAAGTCATTCATGGTTTCGATGTTGTTCGGGCTTAGAGATATCAACTCATTCTCCAGCTGATAGATTCTCAAGTCATCTTGCTTATCAAATAGAGTAGTAATTTGGTCCCATATCTCCTTGGGATTCTTCAATCCACTGACATGGAAGAGAAGATCCTTAGAAATTGAAAGGCACAAAAATCCATATGCTTCATCAAGCTTATTCCATTATTTTTCTTTGTCTACAAGATGATTCGGCTCTACCTCTGTGTCCATGGTGACTATGTAGATTCCTTTGGAGCACAATTGAATTTCAATGTCCTCCTTCCACGAATGGTACTTGAAAGGAGTGAGAAGGTTTATTGAAGAGACCATTAGGTCAACATAGTGAATGCAGTGAAATTGTTTGAGAAACTTGCAAATCACACAAAAAAGACAAAATAAGGTGGAACAACCTGTACTTTTTGAGTTTTCTTCACACCTGGCTTAGTTAAGCAAGAAAGCTTGATCAACAAGGTTGGGCTTCTAGGAATTATGTGGTAAGATCTCTGCTTCCGGTGCAGAGCTAGAATTTTTTAGCTTTTTGCTCAAATTGCATCATAGATCCAACAAGAATATTGTAGAAGAAGAAGTGCATTGTCCTACCATGGCTCTGATACCATATGAAATTGAGTCACAATAATATGAGGAACAAGATAAAACTTACAAAGATTCAACGATCGATTACATAGAAAAATGACATGAAAATAGTGCAATTGGAAGTTGCAGTTGTATATTAGTTATAATTAATCAAAACCAGTGATCCAATGTGTTATATTGGCATGAATAGCTAGATAATTCAAAAATACAGACTCGAGTTCATTTTAATTGCATACATGAGAGTGGCTTAGCTGTCAGTTTGACATCGCTCGGCACATCACCTAACCACTAATCACAACCATAATTGACTCTAACTGAATTAGAGGCAGTTTAGAATGATTCTAACTAAATAGAATTCAACTACATGTCAATTAGTAGGTGGGGGCGCATGTTTGACTTGAATTAGGTGAGATCAACTGAACTAAACTGAATTGAGTCATTAGAAGTTGTTGGAGGCGTCGTTAATCACTTCGGTTAGCTGGAATTTACCAAAAATAGGAAAAATAATGATGGAAGCACCTTTACAATTGTAATTTAACATGAAGTAGGTGGAACAACCATCACTTAACTGATTTGGGGTGCTTAGGGAATGCATATCATCCAAGATTTGCTCCTTGGTTGAAGGAGGAAGCTTAGTTACTCTCCCTAATTTAAGGAGAAAAATCAGTTAGGCTCCCTCATTGAAGGAGGAGGATCCAGTTGATGGTGTAATCACATATTCGAGTCAATAACTTAGGAATTCCTACAATGGAAAAATGCTCTATAATTGTTAGTAGAAAAATTGCTCTATTATGGGTGGATAGGTATTCCTAAAATATGTTGCATGAAGATACAACTTGAATAAATGCTCTATAATTTATTCAATGCGGACTTGGAATTAGATACATAAATCATTCTATAAAGATCATACTGAAAAATCGTAATTAAGTTCAGATATTTTTAATCGCAGTCTTCGAACTAAGGTTGATATCGGAGATCAAGTTCGGATCTATCCAATCACATTTTTATAAGGAATATATTAAATTGCAGAATTG
This sequence comes from Pseudotsuga menziesii, assembly GCA_001517045.1. Taxonomy (NCBI): domain Eukaryota; kingdom Viridiplantae; phylum Streptophyta; class Pinopsida; order Pinales; family Pinaceae; genus Pseudotsuga; species Pseudotsuga menziesii. The sequence goes on from LPNX011048343.1 coordinate 40,969, forward strand.
AAACTAAGCAATCCTATACTAGAGATCAAGTTCAGATCTATAACAACAACATATAAGGTATATTAACTCAAAGGCTTGGGAGTTAAGCCGATATTGGAGATCAAGTTCATATTTAGAACAATAAACATATAAGGTATGTTACATCATAGGATTGGAATTGAATCCAATAGTGAATATCGAGTTCATATCTATAACAATAAACATATAAGATATGTTAAATCACAGGCTTGTAACTTAAGCTGATAGGCTTGTAACTTAACAATCGAGTTCATATCTATAACAATAAACATATAAGATATGTTAAATCGTAGGCTTGGAACTCTATAACAATAAACATACAAGGTATGTTAAATCATAGGCTTGGAACATCAGTCGATAGTGCAGATTGAGTTTAGATCTATAAACATATAAGATATGTTAAATCACAGGCTTGGAACTTAAGCCAATAGTGAAGATCGAGTTCAGATCCATAACAATAAAAATATAACATATGTTAAATCACAAGATTGAAACTGTATAACAATAAACATATAAGATATGTTAAATCGCAAACTTAGAAATTAAGCCAATACTAAAGATCGATTCCAGATCTATAACAATACGCATATAAGGTATGTTAAATCGCAGACTTGGAGCTTAATATGATAGTGAAGATTGAGTTTAGAACTATAACAATAAACATATAAGATATGTTAAATAGCAGGATTAGAACTATATAACAATAAGCATATAAGATATGTTAAATTGAAGGCTTGGAACATAAGCCAATAGTTAAGATCAAGTTCAAATCTACAAACATATAAGATATGTTAAATCACAGAGTTAGAAATCTATAACAATAAAATTATAAGGTATGTTAAATCGTAGGCTGGTAACTTAAGCCGATAGTGAAGATCGAGTTCAGATCTATAACAATAAACAAATCGTATGAACAATTCAAAAATTGCAGAGACTAAAAAAACACAGACATGAGATGGAAGCGCTTACTCGATTTAGATAGCATTTTGCAATTAAACGTACATATGAGATGGAAGTGCCATATCCTTGTATATGTGAAGAAGTCTTTGAGATAGAACCTAGAGTTATGGAGCTCTCACTCCCAATTTCCCAGTCGATTTCCTAAGGTAATGGAAAACCTCCTATCGATCCATACTCCGCTCCTCCTCAAAAGGGTGTGCCTCTAAGAGAATCGTTAAACACTAAATAGAAATCATTTTCCTTTTTCAACATAGACAAATGGATACAACACATTTTCATACAAGACGACAATTTTCCTTCTTTTTAGGGAAAGCTATTAAAAGCTAAAATCAAAGCAAGAAGTGGCGTTGTGTTTTAAATGTTTTATTATCTTTATTTTTGCACAAACTTGTATACAAGTAGTTAAAAAAATCCTATCCTTTGTTTATAACGAATATTTCATTGTTTTAACAATATTATTCTTATTAACTAACAAGTGGAAATAGCAACATAGTTGCTAAGTACCTCCCTCTTAAGAAAAGTTTCAAGAAAATAGTAATAGGTTAAATATATAAAAAAAGTAACAATAGATGTAGCAAAAAGATGTTCTATGAGACCACCACCAATGTTAGATGGATGACTTCATACTCTTTAAAATAGTTTGAGTTTTTACATATACTTCAATAGGAGGCCTAATAAAACAACCATTGAGTTTGCAAAAAATTATATAATTTAAAAGTTGGGTTAGTGAGCATAAATATGTGTTGCATTACAAGTAGTCAATAAAAGTTACAGATCCCATTGAAAAAATACACTTCCCCAAATTCGAGAGAGCTTAAGGTTAAAAACATGTCACAAACAAAATTTTATAACAAACATATCAAAAGACATAAAATCTGGATTAAATAGCTTAACTAATTCTTCTAATGCTATTTTATAGCTTAGCTTGTTTATTTGATGTAATAAATAGAATGTCATTTTGCTAATGCAAAGTTAGATTAGATTATAAATAAAAAATATCACAATCAATACTTCCAACAAGCTCATTTAAATCAATCCTAATAACATCTTTTATTAAAAAATAATACCCAAAATTAAATACTACAAACATAACTGTATAACCATTATATAAAATCATTACAAAAAACCAATTATACAAGGCAACCAAATTTGAATCTTACAAACCAATTATACAAAGTAACCAAATTAATATTAAAATTTTAAATTTTTGTTACGTTTATAAAGGAGAAGGTGCATTTAAACAATTAATTTTGTACATTTATAAAGGACTAGGTGATTTTTTAATAATTTAATATAAAAACAAAAAATCGTTGACTTAACGTGAAGAGCAACTTCCTTTCAACCGTCAGTCATACATAAATATTTGGATAACGAAACCAAAGCAGTATAAGATCACACAACCAAAACTCCCTCCCATTATTCGCTGGAATTCGGTAGAAGAAAAAAATACTGAAATTGCAGTTTTAATGGCTCAAATAGCGATTTCTACGACTTTGGTAGTCTTAAAATATGGTATTCAATGTAGAAGATATCGTATCATTGTGGTTGCTGAAATTGCATGATTCCACTTATTGCAAACGATATCGTATCATTGTGGTTGCTGAAATTGCATGATTCCACTTATTTTGATAGTTGTAAACAATATGGTGTCAACAATATTTTACCAATAAACTACAATTAGATTTATGGGCCTATCACGGTACCAACTTTACTGCATCTTGCAATTTCAGGAAAATTACAGTACACGCATGACTTCTTATGTTTCATTCCGATGAAATCACAGCAGCTGTGAAACCACTTGGCTTAGAAATGCTTCAGAGATGATCGCGTAAGAATTTTGAGTGAGATGAATGGAATCAAAGAGTACATATTTCGACGCGTCGCTGCATGTAAACGGTGTCGGCTCATTGCACAGGTAACCAAATTCGATGGAACCAGTGCCACATCACGCTCTTTCCGTCACTTCAAATCCTGCAAAATTAACACCCTCCAACCAAATCACGAGAGTACCGAATTTATACAAAGAGCTTTAGAATTAGGATTAATCCAAAATTAAAATAATATATACTAAGGAGCATTTTGATTTGCACAGTACATGTTATAGCATCTTTACACAATCAAGAAGCAAATATTATCAACATAACAAATGATAACTTCACATTACCGTATTTTGCTGGATCTTTGATAGCATCTAAAACAATATCGTAATATCTGAGAGAAACAATTTTGAGTCTGGGAAGCTTAGGTTTCAGTCCATCAATGATAGTCGATATGAGTTTTGCATTAAATTCAGCTGCAGCCTCATTCACTTCCACTGCGTATTCTCCTCCTACTTTGATTCTCAGCGTTTTTTGAAAGGGTAGACAGCCTAAAGGAGGTAGGTTTATTATTCCAATCCACCACACATCCAAACTGTACAACTCCTGCAACAATAATTTCAACAAATATGTATTGAATATTTGGTCATAATTGTTTGGCTTATACACAAATTTGAGTGAAACATTCGAACCTCAATATACGCAGACAATGTGTGCAATAGAAAATCTATGTATTGGGAAACTGTAAAGTGCGATGGCCGAATTGGTTCCAGAAAATAATTAGCAATGAAGTCGTTGGTGCCAATGCTGATAAACGTCACTACTCCCTTCACCACCATGGAAGCCTTCTCTGTACCTCCCACCAATGTGGCCAGCCGAGTTCAATATTCCTTGAAATATTCAACTTCCTTCCAAAATGGAATCACCGACTGCCTAATTCAGATCATCAGTAATAATTAGCCAATTTCGATATATAATGTTGTTTACTAAAAGTAATAGCAGATCTAAAATGGTTGCAATACACATAAATCATCTGCAAATATTCAAAACATGGGCTTTCGAATTATGGTGCAGATAATTTCATTTCATTTGATTCGATGGTGATGATATATAATAGATGATATTTCTAAAGTGGCAGCGGTGAGATTGTCTAATCTCGTCCCCGATGAGGCGAAGCTGACGCCTGTGATCAAGTCTTGTTTTTGGAGTTTCGGATCAAGATATGCGGGCAGCAGCTCTTTGATGCCAAGCCCTGTAGCTAAATATTTATTTGAACAGTACCGAATTAGCAACATAAAATTTAGATATAGTCTGTCTGAATAAAAAGAGTTATATATATTAGTAACTGCATGAGTGTAGTGCTTACCCAAATAGTCAAGAAGAATTTTTCCATCGGAGAATCTCCCAGTGGGATTGCGTCCATAGGGAGGGAAATTAGTGCCATAGGGAGGGAAATTGCTCTTGATTAGCGTGGGAATTACATTGTTGTTTCCAGGATCTACATACGAGTCTCAAAAAAACAAAACTGTGCTGCACACTTGCTGTGCCTCCTGCGTCGAGCTACGTACAATTGTGGTGAACCCGAGCTGCAAGAAAATCTTGAAGGAAAATATATTCCATAGCGACGGTCGAAATGCAGACATATTGGCGATGTCGTAAAAAATTGAAAAAAATAATGGAACACAATGACAGGATTAGTCTCTCACGCAGCACAGAGGCCCTTCTGGTTATAAATATATATAAATTGCGTCGCGTAAAAACATTCGTGGTGATGCAGCGTTGAATCTCATCGTAATGTGAAGTAAAGTCAAGAGGATATACCCACACTTGTACTTATCTTGATGTCATAGTTGCCACTTGTCATCTGAAAACCAGATACCAATTCCAAAGCTCACATCATTTGTGATTGGCCAATTACAACACAAATAAATACATTTTTATTATAATTAAAAATAATTATTTATAAAATTATAAAGTCAAACATTATAAACAACATTTTAATTTTTATGTACCTTTGAACTAATAGGTGAGTCAATCCAAGTTGACTTGCAATCGATTACAATATACCTGCTGAGGCAGGTATAATAAAGACCCTTTTTATCTCTCTCTATATATAATATCTTTGTTTAATACTTGTTTGTTTTCTTCTTATAAGAAAAATGTATAGTTATTTAAAAGCCTACTTGACATTCCAAAATATTAAACTTCTCCATGGGGTTGCTCCTTTTTTAGGAGCATGAGTTATTTATATTTATATATATATAATAATAATAAGATTATCCACTTATTAGCTACATATATGTGTAAGTAGACATTTTTTTTTAGAAAATACAATGATTAATGATTAACATTTCCCTTTCTATAAACTGAATCATTTAAAGGTCATTTAATTTGGCTTTATGACTCCTAGGTAACAAGTTGACATCTAGTTTTTGTCAACTCGATCACAATACTTCACTAGATATTTTCCTCTACCCTAGTGGATTTGTCCCCAATTGTTCTTTAGTTGTGTCAAGATTTTAGCCTCCTCACACTATCGATTGCATCCAAAATTATATAAATTTAGAATCAATACTTACGGTATCGTTTACTTACCATTTGTGTTTTCAAGTCAAGGTAGTAAGGGGATGTTACATCATTTATCACCTAGAAATAACACCGTCCTTAGTCTATCATGTTCATTAAAGCCCTATATTTATTCCCTCTTCCAATTCTCATTTCTTGTTTCTCCATTCTTTGTGATATATTCCAACTTTGTTGTCCTTTAACCTATTCTATGCACAACGTCACGAGTTCTAACTAGAGTATTATCATAATCATGCATACCTTTAACTTTAACAAAAAAATACACAAGTAAAAACTATTTAAAGTATCATTCTTCAATGTAGTTCTCAGGCGAGAGTCTTCTTAGTTAATTCACGACTTTCCATGTGTACCTTACTACATTTATATTAATAGCATTACATCAAGTGTTTTAGGTAACCAACCAGAATATAAAACATACATGTGCATGTCTACTAAGATCAACAACATATGCATAAATCAAAATCCAACATTATTTAATTTCATGATTCACAATGGTTCCATTATTCCTATTTATTCTATTCACCAATACGTAAGCATATTACCACATAGAAACCAAATTACTTACAACACATATACCTTTTCTAAGTATTATCCTTTGTAAGTGCCTTTCTAGTTTCTCTTGGATGTCCTCCATCCAAGAAAACACTCCAAGTGCTAACAATACTCTAAGTATTAATCCAAGCTACCCAACATAAGCACTATACCCTTCTTTAGACGTATCTCCTACCTGTTCTATTCAAGGTGCTTCACCAGGCTAAATCACTTCCTTTCTCATACACCATAATACCTAGAGCTTCTTCACAGATCCCCCACTCCCGTGACTGTCCAGTTACAATGCGAATGTGTGTGGAAAGAAGTCTAAGAAGACGTCTTACACCTGGGGTCCCCATAGGATGCATATTGGTTCCTAGCTAGTCGAGGGGAAGAAAATAAAAATAAATAAATAAAGCATGTACCATATCTACAAACATGTACCCATGTACACCCTATACAAACATGTACCTCCTTTACAACCATGTATCTGTTGTACATTCATTTTTTGAGTTTCTCATAGAAACTATCTTTATATGTACCAAATATATCGTATATAATTTCATTGTTTGCAGTCATGTGACCTGGGTTCCCATTATGGATCTATGTATTATTTCCATTACCAAGTCTCGATACTTGCGATTCCCCATAAGTATTTAGTCACAATATCATACCATCAAACTGTATAGCATCAATATTTCATGTAATGATTTTCCACCTATAAAATTTCAATCAACTTTCAATTATGAACAATGACTATCGATGGATGTTATCATTTATTCTGTAGGCCTCGGAAATCAATCCCACAACTTGCAACCTAAAGATTAATTTTTACTTGTTCACAAATGTAGGTGCACAATCTTGACGCAACACTTCATGTCTTTTCACACAATCCTTGTGCACTTAACACTCATAATATGGTTGTAATAACACTATGTTAGTAAACTCTATCTTGTCACATGATTACATTTTGTACTAGTTACTTTTATCTACATATATCCATTATTGATATTTATCCTTTAGTACAGTAAGCCTAAGTCATACCATAGTTTTCATATGCTTGAAGGAATATTAATTTTTTCAAGGATAATACTAGCTCAACTACATCACGTCTCCTTTTCAGACATCGTTAACATCATACATAAATTCTCTATGTATCAAATTCTTCCATCATAGTCTCGACAACTTATACAATGACTTGGATTTTATTGTGCATATGAATAATAAGCAAATTTTCTTGCATATATATGTCTATTTGTATTACCATTTACATCTTAATGCATTCATTTCCTTGTTGCCATATTTTTGCAATCTCAAACATTTTCTCGTAGTAATGATTTCATGAAAATATTTGTCGCAACAAACAGTAGTGAAGCCTTACCTAATACCTATCATTTATTTTCTGTTATCTGCAACAACTCAATTCTTAGTACTTTCATGTTAATCCCATATAGATCCAAGTGTTGTAACATGAGCTCTGATACCATATTTAACAAACCTGAAGCACCATGAATAGATATTAATCTCTCAGAGTAATCTAGGGACTAAAACACGGTCTCACAGAAGATTTTAGACAATTAAGCATAAAATTGGCATAATGGTGTTGCAATGGAAGTAGCAACTTTGTATAATCAATGAAGAATGAATAATACAATACAATGATCATGAAAGGTGCATGAAATCCAAGACAATTCGAATTCCCAAGGAGGTCATTCAAATTGAATGAATGGGTGTAGCTTAAGTGACTATAAACCACAGTAAACACACCTAGTTAACCAATTGATCAAGTCCTGATTAACTGAACTGAGTCCTACCTGAAGTCAAAGTGCAATGGATGACTAAGTATAACTAAAAGTAGCTCAGACACATGTCACTGCATGCCAACCAACAATTGGTAGTGCATCATTAACTCCAATGAACCCCAATGAGGTTAACTGAAGTCAAACGGTTCATCAGAGGTGGTTGGAAGTGCCCCAGTTGACTCCAGTTCATAAATATTAATAAAAATAATCAATATAATGAATGGATGTGCCTTCACCATTTAGATTAATTGATTGTAACAATCAGTTAGCAATTAGGTGCATTTATGACACTCAGATCACCCCCGGAGTGCTCCTTGTTTGAAGGAGGAAGCCTAGTTAGCCTCTTCAAATGAAGGAGAAGGCTTAGTTGGCCTCCTTGACTGAAGGTAGGCATGGGTGTGCTCATGCTGATGTCATAGTGTGCTCATCTGATGCCGATTAAGTCAATAAAACTTAGCATAGTGTTTAACAAGGCCAAATTGACCAAATTAAGTGTGCATATTGGGTAAATGTCTCCAATACCCCCCCTTAAGCTATACTCAGGAGAAGTAAAATAAAGTACATGAAAATTCTAGGGACTCGGCAATAAAGGCCATAGGTCACCCTGTAAAATAATGTAACTCAAACAATGCTAAAAAATAAATCTAAGTGAGGAAAAGAGGGAAAACACAATGGGAAATGCCCCCCCTCAAGGTGAACACTAAAAGTAGTTTGATCACCCTCATGAAATCACACCCAATAGTGAACAAAGGTAAGTGAACTTCTTTTTTGAAAATCTCTTAGTGAAGATGTCTGCAATCTGCTCATCAGTAGGGAATTATTGCAGAATGATGGTCCTGTCATGCACTAACTCTCTAATGTAGTGCATGTGTATCTCTACATGCTTGGTCCTCTTCCTGATAACTGTATCTGTGGATATATTAATAGCACTTTTATTGTCACAAAATCAGATAGTGAACAAAGTACTACCAAGATCAAACTCTGAAAGAATGCCTTGCAACCAAACAACTTGGATGCAATCATTCACCGTTCCTTAGTACTCGACCTCTTCTGAAGATAATGCTATGGCGGCCTGATTTTTTATAGAACCGAAAATGGGTCCACAACCAATCATGAAGACATATCTGGAAGTATACTTCTGATCAATAGAATCACCCGCCCAATCGGAATCTGTGTAACCAACCAGCTCTAGCTCGGAGTCTGCAGCATAGTGAATGCCGTAGGTCTTGGTTTCCTGAATATACTGGAGGATCCTCTTGGCTTACTTACAATGAAGATCATGAGGCTGATGCAAGTATCTTGTCACAACATTCATGTCATAACAGATATCAAACCAAGAATGACTCAAGTAGATCAAGCTACCTATCAACTGTCGATAAATAGTGCAGTCCATGGGAGGTGTGCTTTTTCTGTCTTCAAGGCTAATCCCTGAAAGGAAAGGGAATGGAGCAGCCTTACATTCAGCCATGTTGAAATTGAGTAACAAGTCTAATATGTATTTGGACTGAGTTACCATTATCCTATCAATATTTTTTTCAATTTTGAGCCCCAAAAATTGCTTCAAGAGCCCCAAATCGCTCATTTCAAATGCATTGTGGAGAGCAGTTTTGATGACTGAAATAGAAGTAACCCTGCTACCTATAATCAGTAAGTCATCAAAATATAAAACAATAACAATCAAATTACCATCATACTCCTATTTATACACATTTGTATTTTATTTACACCTTTGAAAGTTTTGCGAGAGAAGGCATCCATCTTGGAATGCCACTCTCTTGGGGCCTGTTTTAACCTGTATAGTGACTTCTTAGTTTGAAAACCAAAGATGGATCAGAAATGTATCCCTAATTCTGATTCATGTATATCTCCTCATGAATATTTCCATGTAGAAAGGCATATATAAAATCCATATGATGAACTTCCCAGTGCTTAGATGCAGAAATTGCCAAAACTAGGCAGATGGAGTCCATTTTTGCAACCGGTGCAAAAGTCTCATGGTATTACACACCCTGGATTTGGGAGAAACCTTTTGCTACCATCCTTGACTTATATTTTCAATTTTTTCCATCAGCAGCAACCTTATTCTAAAACACCCACTTGCATTGAACCAATTTCCTCCCCGGAGGAAGAGAAACTAGCTCCCAAGTAGTGTTTTTCTGAAGAGAATTTATCTCTTCGTCCATGGCAGCCTACCATCTCGAATCCTTTTGAGAATGTAGTAAGAATTTTGATATAAACTTATCATTAAATAAAAATATCCAGACAACAAATAATCAGGAAAAGAGAGCGCAATACCTGCTCTTTGGAAATCAGACCAGGTTCTCCTTGGATCATCCAGATTTCCAGTGTTATCACCTGCGGAGGAGAGTGTCTGTCGGGCCCAAGTTGGGAGATGATTTTGTACTTTAGGTTCTGATTTAGAATTTGATATTTGCTGTTAACTAGTATCAGAAATTAGAGGATCCAAATCAGGTTCATCACCCCCAATTCCATCATCCAAATATTCAGTAGAATAGGAAGGAAGTTCAACACTTTTCTCCTTCACTAGTTCTACCTCTTGAAGAGGCTCATCGAGCATGGAACTTTTTTCAATGATGATATATTTTGTTATAATGTTGAGAATATTGAAACCTTTAGATTCATTAGGATATCTAATAAACAGACATTTGATTCTTTGCGGCTGCAAAGCCCTCCTTTTATCAAGCGGAATTTGGGCCCATGCAGTGGACCCAAACACCCTTAGATTCGACACATCCGGCTTGTGTCAAAAATATGCTTCAAAAGGCATATTCGATTTCATGGATGAGTGTGGCACTCTGTTTTGAATATATTCTGCAGTATGCATGGCTTCGGCCCACAAATTTGTAGCCAGCTTCTTTGATTCTAGTATACAAGTGGTCATTTCCTTGAGAGATCGATTCTTCCTCTTTGCTACACCATTCTGCTGGGGAGTGTAGGGGAGTGAATGTTGGATATGAATACCACTTTGGGAACATATATGTAGTAACTCATTACTGATATACTCCCCTCCATTATCAGATCTCAAAATATTGATCTTTTTGCTTGATGCATTCGCAATCAAATCCTTCAATTCAGTGAATTTTTCTAAGACATCCGACTTAGTTTTGATAAAAAAAAGACCCATGTATATCTGGAAAACTCATCAATGAAAGTGAGAACATACCGATATCCATTAATGGATGTGATAGGCATGGGACTGCTGATATCATAATGTATTAGTCCCAAGATGCATGATGCTCAGCTTTCCTTCCCCCGATCGAACTTATGCTCAGGGTGCTTGCCAAAAACATAGCCCTTGCAAATTCCGGTGGTAGCTTTGATGATTGGGAGGCCTTCAACCATATAATTATTCTATAATTGCTGCAAGTATTTAAAGTTCAGGTGGCCAAACCTCTCATGTGATATTCTACTAACCTCATTTCCATGAGTCAGCAATGCGGTTGGCTTTGCATCCGACAAAAAATGGGAGAACTCGTAGGCTTTTGCATGATGGTTTACAAGGCCTTTTGCTACAAGTTTTCTAGATGCAAGTTCTGTGATCTATACATCATCTAAGCTAAAGGAGACTCTCTTGGGCACTCTCATATGTGTCATTTGATAAACACTTAGGAGGTTTGATGCAAGAGATGTATATACAGAACATTAGAAAAATAACCATGCTAAATATCTACAATACCTTGTCCTTCGGCTATGATTGTGGATTCATCTCGCATGTCGATGGGAATGGATTTGCCAGTCTCCAAAGATGATAAAGAGTCTCTTTCAGCGATCATGTGTTTTGAATCTCTAGAATCTATCAAGAGTGTTTTGGATTTTTAAGTTCCTGCCATGAAAGCATGACCTCTTTCATGCTGTGGTTCCCAATCTTGTTGATCTCTCCTCCGAAAGCTTTACGACAGATTGATGTGATTTTTCTCAAGAAGAGAAGTAGCTTCATCAAGTTTCTTTTTCATGTAGGCATGTTCAGGGTGAAATCCCTTCCCGCAGTATGAACACTTGACTTTTTCCTTCCCATGATGCCCTTTGCTTTTGTTCTTCTTTGATCCAGAAGGCTATCCATGTTGTTGTTTTTCAACTTTAGGCCGAGGAGCTTCGAATTTGGTTTTTTGGGTTCTTCTACTACTTTCCTTTACCCTTCAGATATTTGGGCCCCGAGACATAGAGGGATTGATCATGGGAGGATATGATGATCCCCATCTGGAAAAGCTTATCATGTTCACTTGTTAGGGACTCAATGAAGGCATTAAGTGAAGGTATATTTCATCCAGGGCTTGTGAGATTCTTATCACAGAATGTAGAGACAAACACCAAATAATCATCTCCAAGTTTGGAGAGTATGGCAAGGATGAGCTGATCATCCTCCTTCTCCACCTTACACTGCTTCAACAGTAAGATAATGTGCTTGAAATTTGTGAAAAAATCATTTAAGGTCTCAAAATTGGAAGGTTGGAGAGACATCAACTCATTTTAAAGCTGATATACTCTCAAATCATCATGTTTTCCATAGAGGGTGTCCAATTTGTCCCAAATTTTCTTGGGCTTCTTCAATCCCAAGAGATGGAAAAGAAGATCCCGGGAAATAGAGAGGCACACAAATCTGAATGCTTCATCTTTCTTGTTCAAGAATATAGCTCTATCTATCACATGAGTAGGTTCTTATTTAGTGTCCATAGTGACCTGGTAGAGTCCTCTAGCATGTAGCTAGATCTCCATATATCCTTTCTATAAATGGAAATTGAATGGAGTCAAGAGTTCAATGAAAGAACCCAACTCAAACTGCTGTAGTGAATGCTTTCACTTGTTAAAACCTACAAATCACAACAAAAGGGGCACCGTAAGGTCAAACAACCTGCAATTTGTAGGCTTTCATCACAGCGAGCATAGTTGATTAAGTAATGTTGATCAACAATTCCTTAACTTGGGGTATTAAGTTGTAATCCTTGGCTTCTGGTGCAGTGCTAGATTTTTGAGCTTTTGCTCAAATTTTCATGCAAGATCTATCAAAAACCATGTTTTTGAGCGATATGAGCTCCATCCCACTGTGAGCTCTTATACCATATTAATCTGTCACAGTAATCTAGCGACTAAAACATAGTCTCAAAGAAGATTCTAGACAATAAAGCATAAAATTGGCATAATGGCGTTGTAATGGAAGTAGCAGATCTGTATAATCAATGAAGAATGAATAATACAATACAATGATCATGCAAGGTGCATGAATTCCAAGAAAATTCAAATTCCCAAGGAGGTCATTCAAATTGAATGAATGGGTGTAGCTTAACTGTCTATAAGCCACAGTAAACACACATAGTTAACTAACTGATCAAGTCCTAATTCACTGAACTGAGTCCTAACTGAAGTCGGAGTGCAATGGATGACTGAGTCTCATTGAAACTAGCTCAGACACATGTCACTACATGCCAACCAACAAGTGGTAGTGCATCATTAACTCCAATGAACCCCTATGAGGTTAACTGAAGTCAAACTGGTCATCAGAGGTGGTTGGAGGCGCCGCAGTTGACTCCAGTTCATAAATATTAATAAAAATAATAAATATAATGAATGGAGGTGCCTTCATCACTTAGATTAACTGATTGTAATAATCAGTTAGCAATTAGCTGCATTTATGACACTCATACCACCCCCTGAGTGCTCCTTCTTTGAAGGAGGAAGTCGAGTTAGCCTCCCTAAATGAAGGAGAATGATTAATTGGCCTCCTTGACTAAAGGTAGGCATGGGTGTGCTCATGCTGATATCATAGTGTGCTCATCTGATGTCAATTAAGTCAATAAAACTTAGGATAGTGGTTTAACAAGGCCAAATTGACGAAATTAAGTGTGTATGTTGGGTAAACGTCTCCAACAATAGATCCCTGGGGTACACTGTGTAAGCTTTTCAAAAATTCAAGTACACAAATTTTGTTAGTCCCATTGGATAGTCAATCTTAAAGATTATAAGTTTGTGAAAACAACCACTATACTATAATGACATATAAATGTTTAACAATTACATTTTTCATATGTTAACAAATGGGAGTGTCTTGACTCCCAACATACATCTTATGTATTTTTATAATTTCCAATTGTTAAACCTTCGAGTGAACTCTACACACATATGCATTAGAAGGTTCTTTCATAACATTGAATACTATAATAATACACATGCATTATATTAGTCGTACAACGGTCCTTTGAATGAAATGAGAATTGCAAATTAGACATGTTCTTCTATTACGATTTACACAATACATAATGTGAAACTCTATATGTTCTCGATTTTCTTATGCACAAATCGTCGAAGGTGAAGTATGAGTCTCCTAAGTCAAATGATGAACACACAACAAGGTTAGATGAGTTTAGAACTAATTTATATAATATGTACATATACAAAATTATTTCACTATACTTGTCGTCCAAGGGTTATTCTAATTCCTTTCCACCAACTGGAACACCTCCTCTACAGCCACCACTTTGAAATTCATGTTAATTAAATGTACATAGTAGCACTATAAATAATTATAATTATAAGAATGTAACATACATAAAAAACCTAAAACATGACAAAATATTTCCATAAACAATCTTAACTCATACTACTCAAATATGAAAGGACATGTGGGATTGAAAGCATTCCTACGACTTTCCTCCTAACCATTGGCTCTAAATGGAGTAGGTTTTTCTTCCTAGAGCCACCCTAGAGCTAGGCGACAAATCCACTAAGGTAAGGATTAAATGTTTCCTCACTATTTAGGGTTTAACACAAGCTAGAAATACAAATTAACCTTAAATTCAGTTGCAATTAAGAAATAGCAGAAAATCATTGGTTCTATTAATTTAAACAATTGTAGATGGTAGGAAATGATATGCAAAGATTCAATTCCCCTAACCAATACCAATATTGGAGTTCGTGATCAAGGTGCATATCTATACATACATATGGTTTAAAAATTCTCTATAATTTAGTCAATGCATAATTGGAATTAGATACAAAAATCATTCTTGTAAAGATGATACTGAAAAATCGTAGTCAAGTTCAGGTATTTTTAATCACTATCTTGGAACTAAATTCGATATTGGAGATCAGGTTTGTATCTATCCAATCACATACTTATAAGGTATATCCTAGATCACAGACTTGGAATGAAGCAAGCCTATAATGGACATCAAGTTCAGATCTATAACAACAAACATATACAATTCATTAACTCACAGGCTTGGAACTTAAGCCGATATTGGAGATTGAGTTGAGATATATAACAATAAACATATAAGGTATGTTAAATCGCGGGCTTGGAACTAAATCCATTAGTGAATATCAAGTTCGGATTGTTATATTTTATTATACAGAACTTGATGTTTGATAACTATTACAGGACCTAGAACTCTGATGCTCTTTACCAGAAATAAAGATACAATAGAATTTATTCAGAAATTCATTCAATATCTGGGTCCATTTGTGCAGGGCTCTGACTACTTCAGAATTCGGAACAGTTGAAGTTTCTGCTACGCTTTTCAGAACAGACAATCCTCTGCTCCTTCTGCTACATTTTTCCAGAATAGAGATAAAGAACCCTCTGCACAGAACAGAAAAATGAAAAGCCCTCTGAATAGAACAGAAAAATGAAAAGCCCTCTGCACAGAACAAAAAATGGATTTCTCTCTCTTACCCTGCAGTCATACACACTTTTAGATCAATGAAGATGGGCATTCTGAAGGTTCATTTATGGGTAGAGAGAGGACGAGTTTCCACAAGGCCGTTATTCTCCACCTGTCCATCAGAGTAGGAGATTCAAGACCATTCCTCAATTCGTTACAAGAACTCCATGAAAAACGTTTCTGCTTCCAGCATGTGCATCTCTTCATATGGGTCATTTAGATTAACTCAGAAAATTAATCTTACATTCTCCCATGTAGCACATATGAGAACATAACGTTAGAGTTTAACAGAGTAAACATTAGGTGCGCCATAAGTCATTCATCTTGGTTTTCAGTTTGGTCATTATAATACTATAATTAAACAACCTAGTAATGCGAGTCATGACGGTTCCATGTCAATAAGACAACATAGTCCCTTTCGTGTACCACGACATTAGTAATCTATTTAATTTAGTCTGTAAACAAGGAGTGATTTCATAAGGTCCAACAATAATGTCCCTTGTCAGAGACTATTCATGTCATCATATATTTATTCTCATACATGTACGTACACATTTAGAACAAGATTTCTCAAACAGAAACATTTTTATTAAGATTTCAGAGTGTCAAATAAAACAAAGAACATTATGTGATCCATCTCATAAAATCAACAACTGTTATGTGCTACGTTCAATTCCCATTCTGTTAGCATGTTCCTTAAATGTCTTTGGTGGTAATCCTTTCGTCAATGGATCTGCAACCATAAGCAGTGTGCTTATGTGTTCAATTGACACTCGTTGTTTCTGAACTTCTTCTTTAACGGCAAAGTATTTCAGTTCCATGTGTTTAGCACCATTAGAATACCTATCATTCTTAGAGAAGAATACAGCTGCGGCATTATCACAGTAAATCCTCAGCGGCTTGGCAATAGAGTTGACAACCCCAAGTCCTGAGATAAAATTTCGCAACCACAATCCATGAACCGTGGCCTCAAAGCATGCCACAAATTCAGCTTCCATATTGGATGAAGCAGTGATGGTTTGCTACGCACTTGTCCATGAAATTTCTCCTCCCACTAATAGGAACAAATAACCAAAAGTGGACTTTCTACCATCAACACATCCAGCAAAATCTGATTCTGAGTAGCCAATGACCTCTAGATTATCAAACCTCCTAAATGTGAGCATGCAATCCTTCGTTCCCTGCAAGTACCTCATCACTTTCTTTGCAGCCTTCCAGTGTTCCAATCCAGGATTAATTTGGTATCTTCCCAACATACCTACTGCAAAACTGATGTCTGGCCTAGTGCAAGTCTGTGCATACATTAGACTTCCTACTGCAGAAGCATAAGGAATTCTTTCCATCTGTTTTCGTTCCCATTCATTCTGCGGACATTGCATCACTAGCTGAACATTTATCCATTCTGAATCTCTCTAGAACTCTTTCGATATAAGCCTTCTGAGACAATCCTAACAATCTACGTGATCGATCCCGGAATATTTCAATTCCTATCACATAAGATGCCTCACCCATATCTTTCATTTCAAAATTCATAGAGAGAAAATTTTTGGTTTTGTGTAATAAACCAAGATCACTGGTGGCAAGCAATATGTCATCAACATACAGAATCAGAAATATAAATTTACTCCCACTAACCTTTAGATATATACACCGATCAACAGTGTTTTCCTTAAATCCAAAAGAAGTAATGGTATTATGAAACTTAAGATACCATTTCCGGGAGGCTTGTTTAAGCCCATATATTGATTTCTTAAGTTTGCAAGACAGGTGTTCTTTTACCTTAATGGAGAAACCTTTAGGTTGATCCATATAGACGTCTTCCTCCAAACTCCCATTCAGAAAAGCAGTTTTCACATCCATTTGGTGCAGTTCTAAATCATAATGCGCTACCAATGCCATAATGATTCTAAGTGAGTCCTTCTTGGATATAGGAGAGAAGGTCTCTCTATAATCAATGCCTCCTTTCTGAGTGAAACCTTTGGCCACAAGTCTAGCTTTATGTCATTCGATATTACCCTTAGAGTCGCGTTTGGTCTTAAAGACCCATTTGCAACCAACTTTCTTGTATCCTTCGGGCAATTCAACGAGATCCCAGACTCCATTTTGGTCCATTGATTTCAATTCATCATTCATGGCATTAATCCATTTAGCAGAATCATTACTTTCTATGGCTTGTGAAAATGAAACCGGATCCTTACACGTTCCTATATCAAAATCAGATTCTTGTAGATAAACCACATAATCATCTGAAATAACAGACCTCCTTTCCCTTTGAGATCTCCTTAATACTATTTCTTGTGGTCCATCTACAATGGGTCCATTGGTGACAGCCTCATTATGGAGTGGTGGTTCATTAATTTGTTGTTCAATATTGTCAGGTTGTTCATTAATGATAGGAACAACAATTTCCTTTGAAGCCATAGGTACAGGAACTTGTACCCTAACTTCTTGGATAACTAGATTTTGTAATTTATCACTCCCACTGACTTCACCATTTTCAATGAATCTGGCATGACCGGTATCTACATTTCTCGTACTGTGATTAGAGCAATAAAACCTATACCCTTTGGAATTTTCACGGTAACCAATAAAGGAACCACTGATCGTTCTAAAATCCAATTTATTTTCATGTGGATTGTACAATCTAACCTCTGCTGGACAACCCCAAACATGCAGGTGTCTTAAACTCGGTTTCCTTCCTGTCCACAGTTCAAAAGGGGTTTTTGGAACTGACTTACTAGGAACCCGATTTAATAAGTATACATCGGTCTTAAGAGCATACATCCACAATGATTTAGGTAAATTGGAATTACTTAACATACTCCTAACCATATCCATTAAAGTACGATTACGCCTTTCAGCTACACCATTCTGCTGTGGCGTTCCAGGCATAGTATACTGTGCACATATGCCATGCTTTTCAAGAATTTTAGCAAATGGGCCAGGGAACTGCCCTGTTTCATCATACTTTCCATAGTATTCACCACCTCTATCAAATCTAATGATTTTCACCTTTCTATCTAATTGCCTTTCAACCTTAGTGATATATACCTCAAGGGCATCCACCGATTGAGATTTTTCATGCTGCAAATAGACATAACCATAGTGTGAAAAATCATCAATAAAGGTAACAAAATACTTTTCTCCACCAAAAGATGGATTGTCAAAAGGCCCACAAATGTCTGTATGGATAATCTCAAGAAGCTTAGTACTTCTTGTGGCACTTTTTCTGGTGTGTTTTATTTGTTTTCCCTTAATACAATCTACACATATTCCAAGATCAGAAAAATCTAGGTTCAAGAGAATCCCATCTTTTACTAATCTAAGTAACCTTTCTCTGGAAATATGTCCCAGCCTTTTATGCCACAAGTATGAGGAATTTTCATTCGTGAGACTACGTTTAATACCAACATTATGATGCAAGGTAAGAATAGTTTCGACAAATTGATTATCAAGTTTTAAATTGTATAAACCATCAGAAAGAATGACTGGACCAACAAAAGAGGTATTCATAAACAAACTGAAACTTTTATTTCCAAAATTACAGGAGTAACCATCAACATCAAGTCTAGACAAGGAAATAAATTTCTGGAAATAGAAGGAACATAAAGAGTCTGAGACAAATCCAAATGATAACTAGAATCTAGAAATAAACGATAAGTCCCAATGGCTTAAACTTGAGCTTTAGCTCGATTTCCCATGAATAGAAAATTCTGATTTGGATTTGTGGTCTGGGTTGTAAGGAATCCCTGCATGGTATTAGAAACATGAGTAGTAGCCCCATAGTCAATCCACCAAGTATTAGAAAGAACTTCAGTTAGGTTTGATTCGAAACAAACATAAATGAAATTCATACCTTTCTTTTCGAACCATTCCTTACGTTTCGGACAGTTTTTCTGATAGTGTCCTGACTTTTTACAGAAGTGACACTTATCACTGTTCCTTTTCTTCTGATAAGCCTGAGAACGTTGATTAGGATCATATGCCTTGGATGGTGTTCGCTTCATGCCCTTTCTAGGCTTTTTCCCTTTCCTTTCGGCTCCTTGAGTGATGAAATGAACTGAATGTTGTCCATGTTGCTTAAGTCTTGCCTCTTCTTGATTGAGCATACCGGCCAACTCATTCACATTCCACTTATCCTTAATAGTGTTATAGTGAATCTGAAATGGCCCATACTAAGGAGGCAAGGAGTTTAAAATGAATTGCACAAGAAAAAACTCATCCACATTCATCTCAAGAGTCTTTAATTGAGCAGCCAAGTTTGTCATTTCAAGGACATGCTCATGCATTCCACGCGTACCATCAAACTTCATGGTGGTAAGCTTAGCCATCAGTGTTCTAGCAAGAGACTTGTCTGCAGTTCTGAAGCGTTCTTCCATATATTTCAGGAATTCTTTAGCATTCTCAGTAATAGGAAGAGTTTACTTAATGTTGTTTGCTACAGTCATTTGCATGAACTTAAGGCTTAGTCTATTCAATCTTTCCCACGCTTTGAATGTAGATTTTTCTTCTGCACTGCTGTTACTAGTAATAGCAGCTTATTTTTCAGATTCAAGTGCCACATCTAGATCTAGAACACCAAGGTGAAACTGAACCTGTTCTTTCCAATCTGAGAAATTCATTCCATTCAAGATCGGGACAGAAGAGGCATGCGAATGCAGTGAAATAGGAACTGATACTGCAATCATAAATACATGCTATGTGACATTAATGTTAAGAGTTATAAGCAATTTGAAAAACATGGTTAAACAATATTGAATAGTGTTACTGTGACCTACCTTTGGGCTAATCTTATGGTAAACCATTAACAATTATGGTGATTTCCTTTCACCTAATAGGACTGATTGATAAAATATTCTCAACTAAGTAAGTATGTTACCTTTGAGTATCCATACTGGCCTCAATTGTGAATACCCATCAATCATCCTACTCCAATTAAATAATCTTTCCAGAAATTGGTGCACCTTTGGGCCAACCTAATATTCTTGTGACTAAATAATTGCGATTTGCAGAGTCATTATTCTAATACCAGGGGAAACAAGTATTAAATTTCAATAATTTGACTTAATATCTATGAGTCTTTCCTGTTGAACCACTTTGGTGGCTACCAAACTGTATCTTAATGTAGACCTTAAATCAATGTAATAACTTTGCATATTGATTCAAACAGTGATGTGTTTCAACAGAGTAAAAGAAAACATTCTTGAAACTGGTCTATCACTGTGCATTCACATGATGCATTTGCCAGATAAAAATTATGGAAAGAGAACAGAAAGTTCTACACGCAGCGCTCAGATACCAAATGTTATATTTTATTATACACAACTTGATGTCTGCTAACTATTACAAGACCTAGAACTCTGATGCTCTTTACCAGAAATAAAGATACAGCGGAATTTATTCAGAAATTCATTCAATACCTGGGTCCATTTGTGCAGGGCTCTGACTGCTTCAGACTCCGGAACAGTTGAAGTTTCTGCTACGCTTTTCAGAATAAACAATCCTCTGCTCCTCCTGCTACGTTTTTCCAGAACAGAGATAAAGAACCCTCTGCAGAGAACAGAAAAATGAAAAGCTGTCTACACACAACAGAAAAATGAAAAGTCCTCTGCACAGAACAGAAAACGGATTTCTCTCTCTTACCCTGCAGTCATACACACTTTCAGATCGATGAAGATGGGCATTTTGAAGGTTCATTTATGGGCAGAGAGAAGACCAGTTTCCCCAAGGCCATTATTCTCCACCTGTCCATCACAGTGGGAGATTCGAGACCATTCCTGAATCCGTTACAAGAACTCCGTGAAAAACGTTTCTGCTGCCAGCATGTGCGTCTCTTCATATGGGTCATTTAGATTAACTCAGAAAATTAATCTTACACGGATCTATAACAATAAACATATAAGATATGTTAAATCCGCGGATACTCAAGATCGAGTTCATATCTATAACAATTAAATCGTAGGCTTGGAACTCCATAACAATAAACTTATAAGGTGTGTAAAATTACATGTTTGGAACTTAACCCGATAGTGAAGATCGAGATCATATCTATAAACATATAATATATGTTAAATCGCATGTTTGGAACTTTAGCCGACAGTCAAGATCAAGTTCATATATATATAAATAATCATATATGATATGTTAAATCGCACTCATGGAACTTAAGCCGATAGTGAAGATCGAGTTCAAATCTATCACAATAAGAATATAAGGTATGTTAAATCATAGGCTTGGAAGCCTATAATAAAGATATAAGATATGTTAAATCGCAGGCTTAGAACTCTATAACAATAAACATATAAGATATGTTAAATTGCAGGCTTGGAACTTAAGTTGATAGTCAAGACTGAATCTGTATCTCTAAAAATAAACATACAAGATATGTTAAATCGTAGGCTTGGAACTCTATAACAATAAACATATAAGATATACAGTCATTTCCCATGGTATTATGAAAAATATATACACTAATGTGTTGCATGCTCTGCTGTTCGACTATCTATGTAAAAATTTGCCATTTTACACTCTCTTCCATATATACGTTATTTTTCCTGCTTTCTATCGATGAACACTTTCAGATGATTTTTTCATAATCCCGTGCTATTGCAAATACAAAATGAGAAAAAAAAATTAATAATAATAAAATATACCTCTTTGTAAAAATATAATTTGCGAAAGGAAATTTTCTCTTATAAATTGTGTTGATATACATATTTAGCATAACATGTAAGTTGTGCAAAATATTTTGTACTTTCATGTTATCATATAATGATATATTTTACTATTTCATTGCCTTCTTATTGTCTAATTTGCATTGCACTCATCAATTGCAATTGCCTCTAGCAAATGCCATTGCATCTACATTGTATCTGTATTGACCAAAACACATCGAAATAGAATGTGAACTGCTATAATCCACCCACATATCTCCACTCGACCCTTACAGTCAACATTTCTCTTGCTACTACATTTCCTTTACGAGAGTATATTTCGAAATGAATAATCATAAGTGAATTTGTTTCTTTTTTACATGTAAGCCACCTATATTTAAAATTTCAATTGTAACATCAAGGATTTGATTTCACTGTTTCATCTAAAATATTTTCGGCATTGCAATTGGCCATAGATTTACTACCTTGCATCTTGTCTCGGTGGGTGATAGCCCATTGCTTGAGAATAGCCTTCCTTAAAAAACAAAAACACTGAACAAATCCATCACTGATGCCAATAGCCACAACAACCACACCATAAGGGTATTCCACCGTTTATTCTGAAGTTGTATGCACAAAAAATTGTTATACACTAAAAACATGTATATGGATTTTTTCTCCTTTGTAACAAGAGAAAAGTACAAGGAAAAAAATTGCTATTGTCTACGTCCACTACGTTTGCAATAACTACATGCATAGATAAAAAATATTTTTTTTTCGCGTGTACCTTGCATGTTCCCGATAGGATTCTACTACTAGGAACAAACATGTCTCACATGACACAATGAGTTCCATACAATTATGCACAGAGGTGCATGCCAATGTTTTTGTAGGTGATATTTTAACAGTATATGGCCTTGCACAGAATCATAGCCAAGGGTCTCCAGTTAAAGGAAAAATACTTCAAGCAAATCACGTTGACAAATATGGCATGATGACCATTTTGACAATTGTAAATGATAACATCATTAATATATTTTGAAATAATTTATTTGTGAGAAAAGTATAAGAATCAACTCATTTGAGCTGAAAAAAAGGGCAGTACCACTAAAGTGATGTCATTAACTCAATCTCCATCTTTCCAACTACAATTGTATGAAAGTTTTTGAATAACCCCAACCCAGTTTCAAGCCTGTTGTTAGTTTAATGCCCAAACCCTTCTTCTATGCACAATTTTTTTTATGATCAAAATTTGACTGAAGTGAAACACATGGAATTCTTTTTAAAATTAAACAATTCAGAAATTTTCTTTTCAAGCAAATATTTCAAACTCATAAATTTTAAATCAGCCAAACAGACAAGAAAACAACACTAATTTTTTGACCAATGGTCCACGATAAAACCCCTAAGGGAAAACCTGATTCTAAGAGAAAGACGATTTTATTTTCTAGACAATTTTACAATTTCAAAACAACACTACTTATTTTTTCCTTCCTCGAAAAATGTGCTAGAATCGCTCTGAGCAAAATTGTATGGACTGTCCAAAATCCAGCACCTTGAAAATCATGCCACACGTGTGAACTATATGGTATAGTATGGTATGACAGTAGCATTAAATGCATCTAAAAAATTGTACCCTGTATGATCTCAGAGAAGCATTGAATGTTGTACTTTCTCCTCGAAATATGGTCAAATGTACATATGGGTACATTACGAAACTCCTCGAAATTCATGCAATCTTATCGTTGTAGGTTTCCTCGATTTCTGTGCCATGATTGTCTAGAAATTCATGCGAAAATTATTGGGAAATGTGCCCACTTCAAATTCTGGTTATCTCTGAAAATTTCTCTCACTCTCCAATTTTGTTTTTTGTCAAACCCTTGTCTTCCTTTCTTCTCTTCTCTCAAAAATCCTCTTTTGAAAGTGAACAATGCATTGAGATTTTCTTCCCCTAGTCCCTTTTTGTTCATGACAACTTCCTTTTCAATCTAATGGTCAATATTAGATTAGATTAAGGGTCCACATTAAATGCTCCATTAATTTAATTAATAAATGACATTTAGTTCACTTCATGTCATTTACTAAATTGAGAGCAACCCCTTTTAATTTAATCATCCACTCAACTTTAATTTAAATATGAATTTATGAAAACCATGAATTTGTCATTTTTAATGAAGTCACTTGAAAAACATAAAGTACATCACACTTCATTACATGCAAATGACTAGGGGTGGCCATTTAAAGTGTCCTTGTCCACCCGAAGGAAATTCTTGGTGGACAAACACTTCCTAGGTAACATTTCAACACTCCCTCTTACCGAGGAATTTTTTTTTCACCACTCCCAACTTATCTTGGAAGTAGACATGCTTCCCTCTACCCAAACCATTTATGTGAATGTTAGCCACCTATTCATTTATAGAAACATACTGCAACTATACAACCCCTCTCTGAATATAGTCTCTGATAAAATGATATTTGAACTCTATATCCTTCGACCTATCATGAAATAAGGGATTCTCAGAGAGCTTGATACAACTCTAATTATCACAATTTATAACTGTAGGACTCATCTCCTAATCAAACAAGTCTACCGTCAGCTTTCAAATCCACAAAGCCTCACAATTACCCTGACTAGCTTCCATATACTCATCTGCAATAGATCTCAATTCCACGGACTTTTGCTTCCTCTTGAACCAAGACAAAACTAATGAGCCCAAGCTAAAGAAACAACCCAAATCACTCTTCTAGTCCAAAAAAATACCTAACCAATCTGAATTTGTAAAGCCAACCAATCTCATTCTGCCATATCTCCTCTAGTCCAAGCCATAATCAACTGTACCTGCAAGATATCTCAAGATGTGTTTTGTGGTATTCCAATGCACTCTCCTGAGCTCCAGCATGAACTGAATGAGAGAGTTTACCATAAAATTTAGATCTAGTATGGTGTTGACCATATACATTAACGAACCAATAAGATGATGATATAAAGTAGGGTCCACAAACTCTCCCTCATAAGAATGAATCTTCATCCAGTTAGTGATCATGGGTGTAGACATAGGTCTGCAATTAGTCATCTGAAATCTCTTCAGAACATCTGCATCATATTTTCCTCCCCCAGAAAAACATATCCATCCTCCCCCGAGGGTCTTGGTTCAGACCATACAAGGCCTTTTTCATCCTGCAAACATGATAATCTCTCTCATACACTCGAAATCCCCATGGCTTCTCCATATACAAATCCTTTTGTAGAAGACCGTTGAAAAAATAAGTCTTCACATCCATCTGATGGATCTTCCAACCCATCTCTACAATGACGGAGATCATTGCGATGATCGAAGAAAATCACGACACTGGCACAAAGGTCTTATCATAGTCAACTACCTCTACATGTGAGAACCTACCCGCAACAAAAAAAGATTTGTACTTCTTGATGCTTCCATCTACAACATGCTTTATCTTATAAAGCCACTTGGAATTCACAACTGACTTCCCCTATGGTATCACAACCACTTTCCACACCCCATTCTTCATGATGGAATTGTACTCTTCCATCATGGAATATCTACAAAACAGATTTATGGAAGCCTCCTCATAAGTTGTATTAATGGTGTCATGTAAGCTAGTCACCTATTCCATATAGCTAAAAAATCTCTTAGGTGCCTTTCTATCTCTAACCTCCCTCTTGGGTGGTCCAACAGACTCCTCTGCTTCCTTCATAAGCTCCTTAAGCCAACTTGGATTTCTCTTCTTGGAGGAAAAATCCTATCTCAGACTCTCTTCTACATGCTCATCAGACACCTATCTCCCTGGAGAAGTACAAACCTTCCTGTCCCTCATGAACTTGAACCTATACCAAGAGTACTCAAATCACCTGAAGGTGTAACTTGTGAACCTATCCCTGTAACAGAAGTCACTGTAGACTAAGCCCCTACAATCAATCAGCCTGTAACCTGTGACCGAGTCACTCCTGAAACTGGTGACCCTGTGCTTTGACTCAGTGAACTCTAAACTGACACCTATGGAGTACTCTACTACTCCTCTATCTCAAAATCTAGAGATCTCCTCAAGGATTTCTCCTCCTCAAACTTCACCTCCCTCCTCACCACAACTTTCCTCTGTTTAGGAAGGTATATATCAACATCCTTTGAAGTATCATCATAACCAACAAAGACACTCCTCTCTCTTGTAGCCTCCAACTTTTTTCTGTCCTCAGAAAGGACATGTGAGTATCTAAGGAAACAAAAAATATGAAAGTGACCTATCTCAGGAACTTTCCCTATGAACATCTCCTTGGGAGTTTTGTACCCCAAGGCATGGAGTAGACTTATGTTTAGAACATAAATAGTAGTGCTACAGGCCTCTTCCCATAGTAATGAAGGAAGACTCTGATCATGCAGCATGGATCTAGCTTCACCCCCTATCAAACAATTCTTCCTTTTAGCCACTTCATTCTGTTGTGGAGTGTAAGGAACTGTCAACTTCATATTGATTCCCTCCTGCCAACAATACTCATTGAATGCATGGGAATTATACTCACACCCATTGGATGACTGAAGTACCTTGATATTCTTTACTGTCTGGTTCTCCACAAGAGCTTTGAACTCTTGGAATTGAAGCAAGACTTCTGTTGATCTCTTTCTTCTGAGGAAATAGATCCAGGTCTTCCTGGAAAAGTCATTGATGAATGTGAGATAATACTCATATCATGTCAAATAGGTATATGGAATGGGACCAAAGAAATATTAATGTATCAATTGAAATAGTCCCTCTGATCTGGAATCACAGCTCGAAAAAGTAGTCTTGGTGTGCTTTCCCAAAGCACACCCTCTAAAAACACCACTCAGCTATGTGCTAAACTCTGGAACACTTGTAGTCATCTCTCTCAACATACTCAAAGATGGATGGTGAAGATGAGACATCCTCTTGTGCTATAGATCACACAAATCACTTATGATATGAGTGTCCAATAGTGCATGTTGTGCCTCGAAGAGAAGCTTGTACAATTAACCACATATGATTCCAATTAGACATGAATTAGATGGATCTGTTGCCTTGGGAAAGATGTGAAATTTTCCATCAAGGATATATACACCAAATCCTCTGTCCTCAATCATGGAAACTAAAACAAGTTTATGCTTCAGCCTAGGGACATACAATACGTCCCTCAGAAACATAGACTGCATGGAATCCCTGTCAAAATGGAGAGTCCCATGCCCAACTGCGCTCAGCACTGTGCCATCTCCCAATACAACCTCCAACTCCAAATCTATCTATGACATCTCAAAAAGCATATCTCGATCACCTGTCATGTGACTGGAATCTCCACTAGAAATGTACCAAGTGGAGGAAGTAGTGGTAACACTCAAATAATGCGCAAAAATATTGGAATGCTCCATGTGACCCTAAAAGTCCCTGTTGGTGATAGACGAAGCCCTCTCAACACTAACAATTGCAAAGAGAGAAAAACATCTGTCAAATATAGAAGCAAAGTCATCAATCTTTGCTAAAGTTGTTGTCTGTTGTTTGTTGTTATTGTTTTTTGGACACTGTCGAACATAGTGTCCAAACTTCTGGCAAGA
This sequence comes from Pseudotsuga menziesii, assembly GCA_001517045.1. NCBI lineage: Eukaryota > Viridiplantae > Streptophyta > Pinopsida > Pinales > Pinaceae > Pseudotsuga > Pseudotsuga menziesii. Next base: position 68,591 of record LPNX011048343.1, read on the forward strand.
AAAGCATTTCAATTTCCTCATGTTCTTCTTCTCCCCATCATGCTGTTTGGATCCATCCTTGGAACCCTTCTTGAACTTATTCTTCTTCTTCCCTTTCACTGCCAAGGCCACTTTCTCCTCATCATATATATTATTTGATGAACTTCCCTGTAAGTATCCCCTCCATGTCTCCTCTTGTGTGAGATCATCCCACAATCGATCCCATGTGGGCATGTTCTCCAAACCAATGATAGTTTGTACAAACATGGTCCACTACCGAGTCATGCCATTTAAGGTTGTACGCACCATCTCATCATTCTCTATCACCTCTCCCATAGCTGCAAGCTCTTCTCTTACCTGTGTGATCTTGGTAAGATAGGAATCCATTCCTTCCCCTTTACTCATGTGAACATTCTTCAACTTCTTCATGAACACCATCTTCCTATTTTCATTCGAACTCTAGTAAATATTGTTTAAGCAAGTCCATATCTAAAAAGCATGTATTTTAGCTGATATTTGAGGAATTATATGATCCTTTATGACATGAAGTATAATCTTCCTTTCCTTCACATATATCTTGATGAAAGAAACCTTATCAACTGCATCAACAGGTACTACAACAGGATTAACAGTTGTACTGTGAACTATGTCCCATAGTTCATTTCCTTCAAGTATCAAACTGATTGTAGCCTTCCATGGCTAAAATTTGTAGCCCCATCCAACCTGTCTTAAACTCTAAGACCAAGCACCATGGCTACAACTTGAACTTCCAAGCAATCTGTTCAAGAATATTTCTCCACAAACCCCTTTTTTTTAAATGTTCAAATTATGAAATTTTAATTGTGCTCTCATACCATGAAAGTTTTTGAAGAAACCCAACCCAAATTCAAGCCTGTTTTATTCTCTACATAGTTTAGTTCCCAAACCCTTCTATGCACAATTTTTTTTTATCAAAATTTGACTGAACTGAAACACATGGAATTCTTTTTCAAATTAAATAATCTAGAAACTTTCTTTTCAAGAAAAAATTTTAAACTCAAAAATTTTGAATAAGCCAAACCCACATGAAAATAACACTGATGTTTTTTATCAATGGTCCAGGATGAAGCCCCTAAGGGAAAACTCGATGCTAAGAGAGAGATGATTTTATTTTCTAGACAATTTTACAATTTCAAAACAACACTACTTATCTTTTTCCTTCCTCGAAAAATGTGCTAGAATCTCTATGAGAAAAACTATACGTACTATCTAAAAACCAACACCTCGAAAAATTATGCCACATGTGTGAACTGTATGGCACAATAAATTCTGATGCCAACATTAAATGATCCTAAACAATTGTGCCATGTACGGTCTGAAAGCATCATTAAATGATGTACTTTGTCCTTGAAATCTATGCAAAAGTATGAACAGGTACAGTACAAAACTTCTCAAAATTTGTTCAATCTTGCAGTTGTAGGTTGCCTCAATTTCTATGCTAGGATTGTCTATAAATTCTTGCCACAATTATTGGGAAATGTACCCACTTCAAATTTTGGTTATCTCTGAATATTTCTCTCACTCTCCAATTTTGGTTTTTCTCAAACCCTTGTCTTCCTTTTCTTCTCCTCTCTCAAAACTCTTATCTTTTGAAAGTGAACAATGAATTGAGTTTTCCTTCTCCTAGTCCATTTTTGTTCATGGAAACTTCCTTTTCAATCTAATGGTCAAGTTTATATTATATGAAGAGTTCACATTAAATTCTCCTTTAATTTAATTAATAGATGGCATTTAGTGCACTTCATGTCATTTAATAAAGTGAGAACAACCTAAGTTTAATTTAATCACTCACTCAAATTTAATTTCTTAAAGAATATGCCTACAAACTAAATAGTGCTGCAAACTAAAGATAAACTTGGGGAATATTTCTTAAGTCTGCCAAAAAGTACATATAACTCCATTATACCTACCATCTACAAAACCTGTACCTATTACAGCTTCAAAATCAACCACTATCTAGAATAGAGACAACACATTCACATCCCACCTAGAATAGACGATACTGTAGTCATGGCCTATTAGGAGAGGGTATGCACATTCAAAAATAAGGTTTATCAACACCAAAAGAATGATGCCTAAGTGAACATTCCAAGAGCAGCCCAGAGAAATGAACACGATCTACTTTATCAGTAGCAAAATGGAATTATCATGCATTCTTCATGTCCTAACAAATGGAATTCAATTCAAAGGAAATTGTGAAATTATTAGTGAGTCCAATATGACTACAACAATAATCCAGTTCAAATGATGGAGAAAAAACATTTCTTAGCTAGATGCAAGGTCCTTGATAGACTTGGAGTAATGTTGGTGGTAGCAATTCGAATGAAGACTGAGCCAAAGAAGTTGAATGGAACAATGGCCAACAGGTGGGGAGGAAGAGGTTCAATAAGAAACCACCAACAATCATCATAATAGATAAAGAAAAAACCTAAAAGAAATGAAAAAACCATCAAGTTGAGATTTAATATAAGAACGTGAAGTTCGTATTAGGAATGTGGGTCTGCCTAAGTTTTGATATGTCTCATTAGAAAGCTGGTAAAAGAGACTTTCAGAAAATAACCAATTCTAATCTCTAGTGTTGTTAATTTTTCCCTTCAATGTAATTGTAGGGAAATGTATCAGAGAGTTTGAATTAAATTTTAATGTCCTTGTTTCAAGTTGTGTGGTGAGCAAAAGAAACAGTAGTAATTATCTGTAAAATCACCTAAGTGTGAAAAGAAAAAAATAATAATGCCTAGTGAAGTGGTAGAAAAAATAACACTATTTGGTTATACATATATTCATGTTGCGTCAAGTGGTAGATATAGGAAACATGCTCTAGAGGGGCCTACCACATACATGAACATACAAATGCATTTGGTATGGCCCTGAAACACATATGGTACAAGATGTAATAAAAGCTGGCAAATCCAAGCTATCGATAAAATCCTGATTGCAATTTATGGAGGGAAGATAAGATCAATTCTCATGAATTAACTCAAGGTGCATTTCCAAGACTTTTGGATGATCAGGAGAAAGTTACTGAGGACAATAACAACCATTGTTGTTCATAATATATACTTATCAGTTTGAACATTCATGCATATAGACCTCATGATTCCTAACACATCATCTACACAACTATTCACTTGGAACAAATCCATTGAAGAAAAGATAGAAGACTATATTGCAATAAAATAGATATCATCAACAAATAGCATCACGAGGCCACTACTCCATTCATTCTCGCCATTAGCAATAACATTTGTACAAGACTTTATATTATTTTAGTGCAAACAAGTTAATACAAGGTTAAAGGCTACAAAATGCAACATAAAGTATCTATTTGGTAATACCCAAAATATACCACTACATTATGAATCCTTCTTTTCTAGGGAAAACTATCACATTTTATTACTATATAAAACACAAAAATGCTTTCTATGGGTGTTGTAGCATAAAATACAAAATATAAATATTACTTTGCTTTGTAAACCAAATCTTAAAATATCCACTAAACATAATCTCCCTTTTAGGAAAACAAATATAGTCTTCCCTTAAGATATTTTAAAAAACTAAAACTATAAGATTAAAAAACACAACTGAAATTTTTTGAAATAAAACTAGAAAGGTCAGATCGAGAAACCTCTTGCATGCCCTCATTGAAATTTACAGTGAGAAGTACCCCAAAGTGGATAAGTAATACCTCTTTGGATATAGCATCAACTCATTGGTTTAATTCTCTATAATGTGGTAGATTTTGAAAGTATTGAAGATCTCAACTATATCCTTAAGACATTATGAAGCCTTTACATTATATACTTGTAATCTCATACATTGGGTTCATGTTAGTTGTTTTCTAGTTTCCAATGTAGTAAAGGAAATATTCTAGTCAAAAAATTGTTTGATACTCAATATTGTACAGTCTTTTGTCAATCCAAAACTCAAAAATTTGGATTGTTTTTGATTGTCTAGATACTACCTCCTGTGGTCCCTATCTTTCTTTATTTTTCTAATTGCTTACTGTGCACTAACTATACAAGTTTGTGCCTTTTCCTTGTTTGATGTATCTATCTCAGAGACTCATACTTGTGTCCACTTGACTATCTGCAAAATAATTTTTCCTTTATAGCTCTTTGCATTTTTCAATGGTGTTTGGCCTAAAAGAGCATAATTATTACTACACCTTACACCCAAGTTGGAAAACGTGATGGCCTAAAATAGCTTAATTATATAATGTTGTATAAATGAAATTCAAAAGTGTTTAAGATGGGTATTGATTGAACATCTTTATGAAGCTGCATAAATGTAGGGGCCAGTAGTAAAAGAAAGAGGGGCTTCACAGTAATGGTGAACAAGGAAAGAGAACAACATCAAGACATTGCAACTGTAGTAAAGCTGTTGGGCACACATTTAAACACATATAAGCACAATGCCTTAATGAATATGTCACCCTCAGTATTAGACAAAGTTTTCATTTGGAATATAGAAAAACAACAATAAATAATCTTGTTTTTACAATAAACAGTCATAAAAAGAGGTCTCTCACAACAGTCTGAGGAGTGGGATTAGTCACAAAAGAAAACCCCTGTAGCAACTAGCATTATAATCTAGGCATATTTCCAATAGGTAAGGATGTTGTAGACCTATATCTTTCAGTGTTCCCTATAGCAACTTCAACATCAATTGGAGACCAAATGATAACCTTAAATGAATTTATCTTACAACAATAAAAAATAGTAATTTGAAGACTAAAAAGGATTGTAGCTGTGGCATAAACATGTTTACCCTTGGATGAGTATGATGGTGCTATAATGGAGTATATTGGGACTGAATTTGTCACTTTATCCTTGTGTTTTTCTCTGTTATCTCAATGAAGAAAATCTTGGGGATTTTTATATGGTTGTTTAAATGTACAAGGATGAGGTTGAAGAAGCAATGATGCACAATGCCTTAAGAAATCATGTAAAACAACTCTTATTATATTTATAAGGATATGCTCTTGATCTCTGTTAGGTGGTCTCCCTATGGGAAACCATCCAAAACTTCACAGGACCTCACCATGTGCTACTATGTTCCCATGTATACCATTGCATACGCTTGTATCCTCCTATTCCATCAAGTATCTTGTATTCACGACTATAACCCAATGTGTCTCCATAGTTATCTTATATCTTCCTATCCAATTTAGCAATGCATATATACCCATGATGGCTGGTCCACATGGTAGGTGCTTAACTACGCCCTTCATGATTAATCCTTTCTCCAACATAAGTGGCTCGTGATCATGTTCATGGTCCAAGCCCTCTATGTCACATCTCTCCTCATTCACCTGCAACTTTAATGAAGGATCCTCATACATAATCAACAAAGGTCATTCCCGCAAATCACGTGTGACACTCATGCCCTCATGTGTCACTCATGTCATGAGAGCCCTATCATTGGTGACCAAGAACCAATCCTGATGTTCCTTCTTAAGAATAATGAAGGCAAGGTAACCACATGGACATGAGCTAGGCTAGATGTAGCTTGAGTCAAGAAAAGATTTGAGTTGGTGCACAACCTGAAGGAGGTTAAACAACTTGCAAGATAGTTAGAGAGAACAACATTGAGAGTTAAGTCAATAGAGTGCTTAATTGTGCTTAATATTGCATGTAGGAGGCAACCCAATAGGGGGAGTAAAAACATCAACAAACTCATTAATCAATGCAAGTGTATCAAAGGGAGGGGACTACATATCATTACCAAGGACCACTAGGCAGATGATGCAGAGGGTTAAATATTAATGTACACTGAACCATAGCATCATTCCCAAATATAAGAGTTCATAGATCTTAGAATCCTTGAATATCTTATAAGTATTGCACCCAACATCATAAAAAGTCTTAGTGTTGATGTTAGTAGGGAATTCCCAATAAACAAGTCCAAACAATTAAGAGGGGAAACATCTCAATGGATGATGTTACGAAAAGCACCAATGGAAAAGGTAATAGTGCAGTGTTGATTACCCAACAAGCAAGGGACATATTTGGGTCCAATCTAGATTATAAGGGAAGTGGAGGGAGGTAGTGGGTAGCTACAAACATTTGACACTCATGGGATATGAAGTTATTTTAGCTCCCATTATCAGGAATAAGGGTAGTGAACTAATATTTGACTTAACAGTTATGCAAAAAGAGGAAGTCATCGAGGGGTTGTGCTAGGTCCCTGGCTATGAGAAGTAGTCAAGAATCTGGAATGGTAGGGTTGTCCAGTGAAATTACCTCTTGTGCTTTATGCAACTAAGGTAAGGAAATCTACATTAGGGCTTGGCTACTCATCAATAAAGAGGGTTTTGGCAACACCTTGATGTCGAGGAGGTCCACACTTAGTAGTAGAATGGATATGTGCCCTTTGATAGGAACACCAACAACCAATATGAGAAGAGATGGAAACACACTAAGAGGTAGAGCTGAGGAGATAGTGGGTGGGATTGATGTGGAATGCAATTGAGGGATAGAAGGTTGCAAGGAACGAGAACGTTTATCAAATTTTCTTTCAAGAGATAGGGCATAAAGGAATGCTTGGTCAAGAATGGTATTATCAAATAAATCCATCTCATTTCTAAAAAATGGTAACAACCCAACAACAACCAAGACAAGAAGAGAGGGCAATACACTAAGAGGTAGAGTTGAGGAGATAGTGGGTGGGGTTGATGTGGGATGCAATTGAGGGCTACAAGGTTGCAAGGAATGAGAACGTTTATCAAATTTTCTTTCAAGAGATAGGACTAGAAGGAATTCTTGGCCAAGAATTTAATAAATTGTTTAATGGTCTCATAAGGAGCCAATAGGAGTTGTAGCCAATGTCCAAATTATTTTTTAGGTATCTAGGGAGGTAGAAATGCCTACGTAGGGCTTGACAAAATGCATCCCAAGTGGAAATATAATTAGAAGAGGAACTCCCAACCTATGAAGTGTTGAGTTCAACATAGAGGTCTAGAGATTGAACGTGGGACTACCACGTGCATATAATTCCTACTACACCATCCAATTGATACTCAATGATTTGTAGCTTGAGTTCTTTAGGTATATTTAGACAAGCCTTGAAATAGGAATATCAACTACGAATCCAAGCATCTAGCACTTCACCTTGCAACTAGCGATCATACTTAAATAGAGTATTGTTAGTGTCTAGCAAGAGCATTGAAGTAGATTCCCTAGATTATCTATGTAGGGATTCAATGAGTGCAAGTGTCAAATCATGAAGTGACTTGGATTGAGTAGAATCAACATCTTCAAGGGGGGGTAGGCTCTCTATGAGGCATTATATGCACATAGATTTGGAAAAATTTGTGCTTGGCTAGGATGAAAGGGTAGACTTATAGAGTCCTAGAAAAAGAAAACTATTATGTGATTCAGGTGGCTGTTGAGCCAAAGGAATAGAATCACTTTCCAGTGAGAATTATTGTGAGGGAACAAATCCATGAAAGGGATGCAGAAACTAGGAGTGAAGTGCTCGAATACAAATGATTTAAAACCACATCCTGCTAAGAGAGATTATGCAAAGCATAGAAAATATAATGACGAGATAAAACCCAAAACCTATTCATGTTCATTCTACTAGCAAAAATCCTCTTATAGATGTCTACAATGACAAAGCCAAAAATAACTAGCACACTACCAAAAGCATAGCTCTACATGGCTTATTTAAATTTTAAAGATATTAACTAATTAATGAACCTAGTAGCTATGCCCTTGGAAAATATAGGGAGGAGTGTTGTCAATGGTCATGAAGCAATGCGCTCCTTGGTATGGTTGTCCTCAAGATACATCAGATATAATTGCAATATTTTGTTGCTTATTTGTATTCATAATTTTGGCTTGTGTCTTATTTGAAACAATGGCAGAGTTCTAGACTCTTTTTCCCAAAAGGCAAGTTTAAGTCTCTTTTATTTTGTAAAGCTCCTTGATTGATATTTGTCGCTACAGCCTTGTTAGATCACTTTTGCTTCAGATTTTGTTGGAGCACTCTTGTTCTTGTAACTGCAGCCCTGTTAGATCACCTTAAGCTAAAAGACTGTTATGTTGCTTGAATAATTTTTGTTGATCATTAATATTTTTTTGCCTTTTATAGCATCTGCCTTGCGTCTTTACCACTTCAGCAAATTTAATTCTCTTGACAGTTATGAGCAGTCCCTTTTGCTTCCTTTTTACACATGCATTGTTTGGAGCACTTGTTCTCAGTTTGTCTGGATCATTCATGTGGATCTTCAACACTCGAAGCTTCACTAGATCCTTTCAGCATCAACAATCACCATCTTCTAAGTCATCTTTTGGACTATCCTTTTCCAGCTTACTCACCATCCAGTTCAATATAAGCACAGATTTATACATGCATTTCATTCAGAAACTTATCTAGGATCAAGTTAATGAATTGACATTTTGTCAAACAAAAGATCAAGTTATAAACTTGACATTTTGTCAAATAAAAGATCAAGTTGCAGACACCACCTTAACACGTATTGTTTGGAGCACTGGTTCTTAGTTTTCCTGGATCATTCATGTGGATCTTCAACACTTGAAGCTTCACTAGATCCTTTCAGTATCAACAATGACCATCTTCTAAGTCATATTTTGGACTGTCTTTTTCCAGCTTACTCACCATCCAGTTCAATATCAGCATAGATATGTACATGCATTTCATTCAGAAACTTATCTAGGATCAAGTTAATGACTTGACATTTTTTCAAACAAAAGATCAAGTTGCAGACACCACCTTAACACGTATTGTTTGGAGCACTAGCTATTAGTTTGCCTGGATCATTCATGTGGATCTTCAACACTTGCAGCTTCACCAGATCTTTTCAGCATCAATAATGACAATCTTCTAAGTCATATTTTGGAGATTGTCCTTTTCCATCTTACTGACCATCCAGTTCAGTATCAGCACAGGTATATACATGCATTTCATTCAGAAACATATCTAGGATCAAGTTAATGAATTCACATTATGTCGAACAAAAGATCAAGTTATAAGAGTCTGAAGGTGAAGAAAGACAAAAGATCAAGTTATAGACTTTATCTTTTGTCTTGCTTCACCTTCAGACTCTGTTAGGTGTGAAGGAAGTCATCATTAAATGAATATGGGCTCTAATGCCTCCCTCATCTTTCTGTCAATTTGTATATCCTTCTTCCCATCCACGGTTGTTCTTAAGGGGGGTGTTAGAATATTAGACATTAAGAGTATAATATAAGATCAATTTGTAGCATTTGTATTGCATGGTTACTTGCTTGTATAGGTCATTTTTTGGTTTCCCTATTCAGCCAATTGTCAATATAAGATTAGCACTTCTATTATCTTACGTTGTCTCGCCATGATCCCATGTTCTTATGATGGTTTAACTTGGTGATTCTCTCAATGTGCATGAGTGCATGCTATTCTTAATAGTCACAATATTATGTCAATCAGATTGGTCTATGCTCCTCTTTGATGTCAACCTTGTGTTTGATGGAATATAAATAAAGAAGCACTTCAACTCATTTCAACAGAATCCATCATCATCATTCAGGTTGCTCCAAAAGGACAAGTCATCTTTCTTGGCTGAGGTCTTCTTCTCCTCTATTGCAACAATTATTTTGGACTAAGGTGGCTATTTTTGGGGGTATATTTCTCTTCTCCCCGACGTGACAAGTATGGGTAGTCATTAGGTCTCTTTTTGTGCTCTCTTCCTTCATGGAAGCAACAGCAAGAGGCTGTAAACAATCACGATGGTGGGAGAAGCTGTCGCGATGGTGAGGAGCAGTCACGGGGGTAGCAGGAGGAGGCTGCACACATTCACAGTGGTGAGGATCAGTCATGGGGGTAGTAACAAGATATTTCTATAGTCACAGGAGCCCTAGTTTGATTGTCATACATGCACACTAGCCCTTCTAGGACAGTCCTTTGCATCCAATCCCTGTTAGGGCTATCCTACAACAGCAGCAGTCCACCAATAGACCTCAATGACAACAGACCTCACTTAGGTGGCAGGAGGCCTTTCACAGCCCTCAATGGAAGCAACAAGTACATTCCATGTGGCAACAAGTCATTGGTAGCAGCAGTAAATTGTGATCCTGCTAGGGCTTCCATAGATCCATTTTTTGTATAGTCTAGAAGAACACAGTCTGTTGGGTAAAATTCATCTACATTCATCTCAGAGTTCCATGATCAAATTATCTATGTTCATGTACAAACTAAGTAATCTCATTTAGATGATGAATTATTAATGCTTTGGGATTTCTATGATCCTTTGGGGAAGTCCCAATGAAGGGGGTGGTGAATCAGAGGCCATGAGGAAGTCAATATAGTTGGCCAATTATCCAATTGATGGTTGAATTTGAATGTGCATAAAAAATAGAACAATCTGTGATGAGTGGAAAAGTCAAAAAATATATTAAGACTATGTATGTCTGGCTTTGCTGTCAATTTCTACCATTTGGTGGATAGCAGCTAGTCTTATATTCCAGTTTAAGATCAAATTTATATTTAAAATGAACTTTTATTCTGTTTAAGAAAAATAAAAAGTGAAACTCACAAATCTGTCATGTGAAGCATGTGATCGTCGAAGGAAAAAGCGATGGAAAAGCACAATTGCAGTTGCAATTGTCGTGTGTGGCCTGCATGCAGCATTGAAATTAGTACATCTTAATAACAGATCAAACATCTAATATTTTCCATGAGTTTCTCCTCTAAGAAGCAACATCCTAATCCAACATATTGCCCATTGAAAATAAGAATAACATTATGTAAAAACCATAAAAGTAACATTAATAGAAGTAATGATGTAATGAATTTCTAGAATCAACACTTCTAATCAGACAAGCACACCATCAACGAAATCACATAGCAAAATGTAATTGTGCAGCAAAAAACAATTTGGATATTGAGATCTTAACAAAAATTTCTCAAGATTTTCCTTCACAAGGTAAGAGACAAACCCTACTAGCACGTTTGGTTTCAACAAGCCTCATTCGGGATGGAGACCTAAGTTAAAACCCTGCAAGGTAGTTGGGAGGAGACACTTAAAAATTCAACCATGCTAAGGGTTGGTGTGGCCTAGGTTAGGTGCAATCCCCAAGTAATTTTGATGACTTAGATGCCCCCTGGATCACAGTTTCTTAGACCAAAGGCTAGTCCCACAAGTAACAGACAAACCAACAAACAAAAAAGAAAATCATTCGCAAAATAAATTAATAATTTTTAAAAACTTTAAACTCAAACAAAGACAGTCTCATATCAACTTTACAATGCTACATGCTTTAATGACACACTTACATGCTCCTATGAGTTGGAATAGATTTCGTTTTAGGTAAAACAATAAAAATAGATGAAATTACTTCACAAAAACAAAACCTTGTAGAACACTTACTACCACAGATACGTGATTACTAATTTAGAATATTAAGGCCGCAGCATGATATGCCATCATTGTAAAAAAAGTCATGAGCATTTTGATTCGCTTCTTGTGGATGGTCTCATCTTCCCGAAGGACTAGTACAGAGAGAGGTATTTTGAAGGTGGTTCTTAGCATTGCCAATATTACTTCTAGTTATGTAGGATGCACCGATTTGTTAAGTGAAATTGAGGTGAAATGATTGCGAGACGTCAATTGACTGATACATTTTCAGATCTTTTCAAAATGATCCAGAATTTTGAAGTCAGAGATAAGCCATCAATTGATATTTGATGGTTTCTCAATTTAGTTGTGTATCTCATCTAACACTTGCAAATTCTTTTATGTTAACAGATGCTTTTGACATTTCTACTTTGTTGAATTTCAGCAATGGAATATCAGTCTACTCGTTAGGTTAAATTCTAGGTGCAAGACCTAGGTGATTATGACATAAGAGTATGGACTTAGCCAAATGAAAAATAGTTGTAATTACTGATTCATATTTTTAAGGGCCATCCGTATTGGTAAAAACAGGCCGCTTTTGGGCCTGACAAATTCAGGCCAATTGTAATCCTCTTAGAGAGATGCCTTGAAAATCCATAGGTGCAAAAAAAGTGGTTCTATACTGGCTAGATAGGCATTAGCATTGTATTGATTAAGTTCACTTTTCCTTACTGACATTAAGGAGGCAGGACAAACACTTTGAGAATGACTCTGGCCCACTAGGCCTAATGAATTTAGCGGGATTGTGGAGGGAGTGTAATGAAATTAAGGAGGCAAGCCAAACACTTTGAGAATGACTCTGGCTCGCTAGGCCTAATGACTTTAGCGGGATTATGGAGGGAATGTAACAAGCGCCTCTAGTCCTGGGCCTGCTACTAGGTATACTCCTGCCAGTGGGCGAATTTATAAATGAAATAGTTGTACTGTGGTAAATTGAAGAGTGCAAATATTACCTTACTTGAATGGTAAATGATAAAGGATCAGTGGTTCACTGGCCACTACATCTATGGATCCCACCAAATCATTCAACCTAGCGGCTGCTCGCTCTTTGATCAGTGATTCACAAGCCACTGGATCTATAGATAATCTCTCCAAAATCTTCAACCCAATTGCTCACTCTTTGATCGGTGATTCACAAGCCACTACATCCGGGGATCCCACCTTATTCTCAAACCTGGTGGCATTGATTGGCACTCTTGTAATCTCATCTTGCATACAAATTATTGGGGTCCTAGGTCCTGCATCCACCGGAAACAACCACCTTAAAAGACAAAAACTGGCATCCATCGCTTGGGTTTAAACACAAAAAAAAACACAAACTTGCATCCATCGCTTGGGTTTAAACACTAATATTTGATATAGGGTTTGATTTCTCGTGCAAGGTTTCAGAGAACCCTCGTGCAACAACCAGGTTTTGCAATTATAGGTTTTGCAAATTCTATGGTGAAGTTCTTCGACAATGTGAACAATAAAAGACACGCAGAAGCTATCACACTTTGGTGCACTATATGAATATTTTGTTCATTTATAAATAATCAATCATAATTTTTCACTTGCACTTAGGTAAAAATAAAATATTTATGTAGGCTTATAACTTATAAAAATTTAGGTAGTCACATAAAATTAAACAAATTAAAACCAAGGGAGATTTATCTTACACGGGCACCTATTAAGGACCAAGAGGGATCCAATTTCTTAAGGTGTAAGAAAATCTTAAGATGGATCTATGTTGGTTTTACTCAATTTGATCTAAAGTAATTTAATATTAATTAGCTTATTCTATGTGGTAGGGTTTGCTTCATATTCAGTTGCAATATAGGTTATGAAGTACTATGTAATTTTTAAGCTTAGCTTTTCCATGTGAATGTGTAATAGAAAATATAAAATCAAATGCCAAAAATTTAAAATACAATTACACATGTTTACATAGCTAACCATAGCTCTAACCTCCACACTAAGATATCTTTGGTCTATTCAATGGATATGGGAAAAATGAATCTATGTTTTGAAGACCGAGAATGGTTCTTAGTCTCTAAATAACATAAGAAAGGTACATAAATTCCTTTATGCACTACACAAGTCTTCTCATAATCAAGGGCTATGTAAAATGGCATGGAGTCACACCTCTGGAGGGGTTTTTGACACTTGAGTTGGATATGGATGCCATTATAATGTCTAAGCAACATGGATGGGTCATTGATCCTTGACAATCATCGGTGAATGAAAAAAAGTGCATTATGATGTTTTTGAAATTTTGAGGATCCCTCCCTTTATAGCTGGTTTTTGGACTTCGGAGTTGATATATGTGCAATGAGTAGGTTCTATGCAATGGAAATGGTTGTTGAGGGATAAACGTGGTAAGTAGGGAAACACTAGCTTTCCTCTCTAATTGAACCTTTTTTATATTAGTAATTATGAATGAAACCTATAAACCATGACACAATCCCTCTTTAGGGTGTCTTTGGCATTTTATTTGAATTCATATTCCATTACGATATTTTGGGCACTTTGGATGGGTATTGAGTCCTTGAACATACTAGGGGAATAAAAAAAGAGCCTTGATCCCCGACCATTACTTCCTAGGATTCCGTGGAAAAATCCTCAAACCAACACATATGAACTGTGCATGGTATTACTAACCTCAAAAATTGGTACATGGGAACCACTACTATGTTAGTTGTGAGCCAAGAATATGTATGAAGGTCTAATGAGGATTGTGGGAGTGTAAAAAGGGCATTAAATGAATCTTACTTCTCTCAATCACCGTGAAATACACTTATACCTATAAACCATATCTTTTTGGGGGGATTTATACAACATAAGTGTTTTTTAAAGAGACATTATGATTTATTTTCTATAGTTGATGGTTATTTGGGTGTAAATAGTGCTCAAAGAACAATATCAAGGGCCTTAGGCATTTAAAAACATTTCTCAAGCTCAGGCATCATGAAATTTGCACTAAAATGCCAAATAGGACCTCTATATGTTGTCTTTACCCTCTAACTAGGATATGAGCTTCATTAATTTGTTTGAGATAGCAAAGATGGCTCTAGGGTATTAAACAATGGACAAAAGGAAAAACAAGGACCTTACATAAGAAATGAACCTTATAACCCTAAGAAATACTGAAGAAAGAAAACAACTATGAAACACACACTCCTAGTGGGTTCTTTCACTTCCGAGTATGATCCAAAATGGATCAATACATATTTTTTCATTTATTTTAGTTATTTTTTGATCAAAAGATTGGGTGAATTGATTTGATGGGCCCACTTTAGGGACAACTCTCACTTTGTATATTTGGGTTTTAGAACCTTACGAGGCCTATTTAAGGGCTTACATGGTGTTTTTTGGGTTCAAAAGATCATCACTTACACAACTCCCTTAACACAATTCCACACTTAGATTCCTTTCCAATGGTGCAAGATTCATCTTAATCGAAGTCCATATGAAGGAGTTATTCCTTTTGCAAGCTAACCTATCTAGTTGACCAACATGATACCATGTGAATTCCTTGTGATCTCTCATTTCTCACACATGAAAAGTTGGTTACGTGTGGAAATTCAAGGACATTTTAGAAGGTACAAAACCCTAACCCTAATCAAGAATCAATGAATGAAAAATACCTAAAATTAACCCTATATGACTATGAGGTTATATTAAATACCGAGGCATTAGGAGAAGAGGAGGCTCCATTATTATGATATTATTGTATTGTTCCATAGTTGAGTAATAATAAGGGGGTATATATTAGAGTAAAACAAAGGGAGTAGGAGATCTTGTAGTAGCAATTTATGGCTTGGATTTTCCTCATAATGGGTTATCCCAGGGTAAATCTTATGTCTATCTTGTGTATATATTTTCTCTATTTATTTTTCTTTCAGTACCAATTTATTTAGCATTCAACAGAAATATGCTAATACACATTAGAGGAAATTTGAGGTCTAAAATGGGCCTCCTAAGGAAAACGATAAAATAATAGTTAACATAAGAAAATAATAGTTAAAATAACAAAATAATAGTTATTAATTTTCGAGGAAGAATGTAAAAAACTAATTTTTGCATTCGTATTTTCGATATATCTCCCTTTGTTTTTACTCAAATTATGAGAGGGAGAGCTCGTTCGATGAAGAATTTAATTCCACATCCAACAAGTACCCACATTGCATACTTTTGATAGGCCCCACTACCCCAAAAATAGAAAATACATGAAAAAACATGATGATGATGTCATCATCACATTTTTTTCATGTATTTCTTGTTTTTGGGGTAGTGGGGTCCATCAAAAGTATGCAGTGTGGGTAATCATTGGATGCAAAATTAAATTTCACATCCAACAAGCTCTCCTGCTAGAAATTTGAGTAAAAACACAGGGAGATATGTCGAAAATACGAACAAAAAAAGCAGTTTTCTTTTATGAAAAATATGTCAATTCAACCATTATGGTTGACTCATTTTATTGAAATTCTATTGGTTCTTGAATTCCAAATAAGAAAATTTATTGTTGGCGCGTTTTCTTATAAGGCCCATTTTAGACACCAAATTTCCTCTAATGAATAATTAAGTTGTAAAATCCATTGTGACAAACTGTTCCAATGGAATATATATGGAAATTTATGAAACATATTGTTATGAGGGAAGTTTTCTTTGGGGTTTTGTGGGAAATTGCAAGATTTAGTGGTGGAAAAATTCCTCAAACCCTAAACACAGTGGAAACGTATAGAGAAAAACTTGTAGGTGATTATGAGCAAGGATTTGAAAAGCTAGAAATATAAGTCACTAATATCTCATGCAACATGTCTATCCTCATCGTATCTCTAGAGAGAAAGTTTGCACCTTCTTGTGATTTTGGAGGCTCTCACTTAGATATTGGATTAGAGTAGAAATCATAATATAGAGGCAAGCTAGAAAAGGAACCCAGGAAAGAGATCGAAAAGGAGAATCTAAGTTTTAGTACAAACATTTTTTTTTGTAAGTAGCATAAAATTTATTAAAGTACAAAATATATTACATGCATAGTGTTTGAGACATGTGTATCTTTAATATCAGGGCACATACATAAAATTGTTGCATCGGTCCATACATTTCCCTTTGCGAGGGAAACCAATTCTTCCTTGTCAAAAATATCATATTTATTCGACATACTAACAAAGCTAATAGAAAAGAGAAAAAAAACACATAATATTTTAGAAAATCTTGGTACCTTACAGCTTTCGCCATGGTTCTTCGACAATGGGACACGGCTTGATGTAGCCGTCATCTTCACCGGAGAGAGTAGTTTCAATATTCTTATGGGGATTTGTTGCAAGAGGAGGTGTCGACATCTATTATGGTGAGCTGTCAATATGCATGTGTCCTTCTTTAGTCCGACCCCTTGTAACCACGTTGAGTGGAGCCTCTGACATACATCATGTGTACTTGATGTCCTCGATCTAGTTAATTTCTTTGGTAAGGTCCTGCTAGTTTAGACTCAATGAAGCCAAGGATGTTTGTTGTGTTGAGGAGCTATCAATATCACTGGAAGTTGGGGGTGAGGGAGCATAGTTTCTTTCCTATAGAAAATGGGAAAGAAAAATATTCATCCGCTAGTAGTGGAAAATCCTATGATGTGAGGGTTGTGTTGTGTGGTGATGAGCTACAAACTCGAATTCCCAGTCATCCACCACTCTACACACAATTATGTGGATATCATCTCTATACCCAATAGAAATGGAACGACACAATGTTGTTTGGCCTTATGCTCCCCTCGAGCTACTACCCATGTGAGCCACTGCATGGAGTCTAAGCGACATTATCAGTGAGTGAATTACTTGCTTGTTTTTTCTTTCTCTCTATTTGGCTTGAGATATTGAATTCCCAAATTCAATGGAGTGGTCATAGAGGATGCATATTATAATATACTACTCAATCCAAGTTCGTACACGGCCATCGAGCACGGTGACCAGGTAGCTGATCCAAGCGCCACTGACCTTTAAATTCTTGTGATGTGTTGAGAGAGGCATCAAAGACAAATCCTGTGCCAGGTGACTGATGGTACAGGGTAGAGTGCCTTCTAAGATGGATCCACTAATACATTTGGTAATATTTTTCCATGAAATATTTCCACATTTTGAACATTCGTGGATTAATACTTCATTTTTTTATAATGGCAGAAAAATCATGCCAGTATCGACATTTTAATTTTAGAGGAACTTTCATCTCTATATCAACGATATATGGCTATCTTTGCACACCCTCCAAACCAATGCTAACTTTCAATGCACGGGTCAACTCATGCATTTTCGGCACACTTGTTGTATTTGCGACAAGGTTCTTGGTGATTGATTGAGCGCAAATTGAGACTGGATTTATTTATCAACCATATCCAAAACTAGAGAGATCAATCATACTCTGCTTCTTCAATGGGTGACTCAACCAGAAAAAGAAGATCAGCCAACCTTTAGAGGACAATATGGAACCTATGGAAAATGACATGCCTTCGCTTTCCCTTGAAGAAGATGTTGTTGTCATAGCTTTGGTTGGAATGCATGGAAATGAAAATGCAGATCAATGGGAGGAATTTGTGAACAATGATATGGACCATTGACCAACGAATGATGAAGACCTAATTCATGCCAAATTTTCTTTTGATGGTAGATTTGTTTTTTCTTTATTTGATAAAATGGTACATTTCAAAGAACAATCTACCTTGTGGGAGGATTCCTTCAAAGGTAGCAATGAATTGTACAGAACTAAGGATGTCCAAATTCTTGATTTGGTACATCGTGTTACAGGTTTAGAGAAAAGAATTGTGGAAACTGAAAAAATAATTGGCCAAAAGGATCAACTTATTAAGGATCAATGTTCTAAATTTACTGTAGTTCTAGCAGAATTGATTTCTGACCTTGACAGACTGAAAGACATGTATCAGGCTCAAAAGAAAAAAAAATGAGGAAACTATAGGGAGACTTGAAAATGCACTGAAAAACAGGCCTGAAGTTTTGAACATGCCACCATTGAAGACTATATTTGGTAAGGAAACAGAACTTCAGAAGGAATTGAAGTAGAAAAAAACATTTATTGCAGGTTTGAAGGTTGAGTTTCAAAGGGCATTGAGAGAGATGATCATTAAATAACAAAATGAGACTGCAGAATATGAAGCAAGATTGGAAAAATTGAATAAAACAATTAAAAACAAAATGAGTTGCTACAAAAAAAGAGAATTGAAAGGATTTGAGCAACTCTTGAGGCTAAAAGTGATGGAAGAGGAAAAAAATAAATAGTCAAGGGTAAGCAAGTCTGCACACCAGAAGAATCAACAGTCAAGGGTAAACAGGTCTGCACACCAAAAAAATCAACAGTCAAGGGTAAGTATTATATTTACATTTATTACAAGTATAGTATGGATGGACTATGAATGTATGGATTTTAACATAATTCCCTAAAATGAAGCATGTTTTATTGGGAGAAAGAAAATTGGAACAATTTCAATATTATGTTTCCCTTGTGGTTTGAATTTTGTACTTTGGTGGGGTGTTTTAGAATAATCCCACTTGTTATGCATGCTTTAAATGGTAAACATATCCCATATGCTTTAAATGATGATGATGATGAACTAGATGACAATGACAATGATGATTTTTTTAATGAAGAATATGATGGAAATGATGGTGATGATGATGATCATCGTCATCTTTGTCATTGTCATCATGATTATCACAATAGTCATCATCATCAGCATAATCATCATCCATATCATCAACATCACCATTGTCCTTGACATAATCATCATGATTATTGACATTTTCATCAGTTATTCATCATTACCTTTGGCATAAGAAATAACATCTACCCAAAATATGTGATTAGTGGAAAAGGGTCATGGAGGACACACACGATTTATGCATGAAAAATAACAACTTATTTTTTAAGATGATAAACATCATCATTCTGATTGTACTCATCATCATTGTCATTGTCATTATCACCATCATCACCATTCATTGCATTACCATCATAATCATCGGCAATGTCATCATTGTCATTATCCTCATCATCATCCTCATCATCATCATCATAATCGTCATCGTCATTATCATTGTCATTGTTCTCCTCATTATCACCAACATTATCATCATCATCGTAACCATCCTCAATATCATAATCGTTATCTTCATTTTCATCTTCAACATCAGGGTGTAAAACTGGATACAAAAGTGGATAAAAACATGGATGCAAACATGGATGCAACAAAAGTAGGCGCAAAAGTGGGCAGATAATGGGGTGCACCAAAAATGGATGCAAAACGTAATGCAAAAGTGGATTCAAAAAATGATGCAATCATGGAAGCAAAACATGATTAAAAAAGTGGGACAAAAGTGGATACAACCATTGATGTAAAATTGGATACAAAATTGGATGCAAAAGTAGATGCAACAAAAGTAAATGCAAAACTAGATGTAAAAGTAGTCGTAACACCCAACACAAAACCCGATGCAAAAGTGGATGCAAAAATGGATGCAAAAAGGGATGCAATAACTGATGTAAAATTGGATGCAAAAAAAGATGCAAACGTGGATGCAAAAGTTGAAGCAAAAGTGGGTGTAAAAGTAAGTGAAAATATGGGTGGAAATTGGGACGTGAAAAAAGTGGATGCAAACGTGGATGCAATAGTAGATGCAAAAAAAGACGTAAACATAGATGCAAAATGGGATGCAAAAAGGGATGAAAATGTGGGTGCAAAAGTGGACAAAAAAATGGATGCAAAAGTGGATGCAAAAATAGCTGAAACAAAATGAGATGCAAAAATAGACTCAAAACAAGATGTAAAATTTGTTGCAAAACTTGGCACACGAAGGGATGCAAAAAAAGAAGGAGAAGTGGATGCAAAAGTGGATGTAAAAAAGCATGCAAAAGTGGATGAAAACAAGGGCATAAAATTTCAGGCAAACATGGGTGTAAAAGGGGGCACAATAAGAGTATATGTACAAACTAGGTGCAAAATTAGGTGCAAAACTAGGCTCAAAACCTGTTGCAAAACCCGATGCAAAACTTGGCGCATAACTAGGTGCAAAACCCGGAGCAAATTACGCCACAATTTGCGCCAGATTTAGAAAAGGGACGCAAAAAATGCCTAAAATAGCACCAACCCGTGAAATTGTGCCATTTTGTCCAAAAAATGAAGAAAAATACACTGAAAGATGGTCTAGACTAAAAAAAGGATGCAAAAAGAGATGCTAAATCCATTTTTTGTTGTAGTGTTACCTATGCTTTGTTAGATACATGGAACTCTAAAAACTAGAAATGCATGAAAGTCATTGTTCCTTTGAATATGCCCAGAGTCCGAATTGCTAGTTATTCAAGATTCAAGTATTCTATGCATTCCACAACTACAAAACCCCATCAATTCATTAACATAATTTGGGATGTAAACTAGAAATAGATAATGGTGTGGTTGAATGCACCCTTCCTAATCCACATCTAACATTTGTGTTGCAACTGCAAATATATCCTACCAACAGTATTCTAAAAGTGTAACTTCAACGATTTACATTTTTCTCCATGAACAACAAAATCTTTGACTACAATAAAATTTGAATTGTGGAGTATGCAATTTTCCATAAGTTTATTCTTGGGCACTGTATTATTTAAACTTGAAAATTTTTGTTTCTTTGAATATTTTGATCACCACTTGATCTTACATATGATACAAATTGATGAATACAAATTTATGAATGTTATATTCACAATGTCCATAAATCCTATATCAATGGCATTTATGCAACAAGAAAAAAATCAGCTAAATAATAAGTATGTGTGAAAAAAAAGAAATCTACGTCTTTTACTAATAATACATAAATGTGCAATTAAGTTAAATGTGCAAATAAGTTAAATTTGCGTGTTGTTAAATGAAAACTAAACTAATGTGTTTATCGGAGGTTTCTCATTACGAGTGTTTACGGGAAGTTTCTCATAACGGGCATAAATGAGAACGGTTTACTGATGTAACTAATTTCATGAAGTATGTAGTGCATGGTTGGGATGTGTAATGTAAAGAGTTGTCTATGAGGTTGAGACCATCTTGTAATCTCTCCTTCCTCATTAATGAGCTTTAATACATTTCCTGCGTGGATGTTTCCCCTTTTGGGATTTTACCACATGAAATGCTTGTGTTATTATGGTGTTGTTCATTGTGTAATGTGTCTCTGATTTACAACAAGTGGTATTAGAGCTTTTTGGGATAAAAGAGACAGTCTTCTCATGGCGAATGCGGTGAATTCTGAGGTCATGTGGGAATATGTGAAGAATATACATAAAGAGCGGCTTGTGAGGAAGTGGAATAATGCTGCTCGATGGGAGAGCCTCTGTGTAGCCTGAATAGGTCGGCCCATGAGGAAGTGGAAGAGTACTGCATCCTAGCCGAGAGAGCCTGTTGCAATCCATCAAGAAGATTGCTAGAGGATCCAAGATACCTATGCCCACTGATACTAGAAGTAAGTGTGTGGCTTCATAAGAAGGAGGAGATCACATGTGAGAGACCTGTTGTTCGAGCCACATGTGAGTGATTGCTAGAGGAAACCTCTTTCTCTAATATCATTTGAAAGGTGGAGGAAACCACTTTGTCTACTATCGTTGGGAAGCTGGAGGAACCATGAAAAGAGGTGGATCATTGGCGAGTTTTTTTGCCACCACTGTTGGAGGGTCGCATACGTGGAGGAGAGGGAACTCGCTGATTTTGTTTTTAAATCGCCATTGAAGCCCACATGGAGAAGAAGACAAACTCAAAAGGAACTTGGAGTTGGGACAAGCCCGCGACCACCACGTGGAGAAGAAGATCGATTGTAGAGGAAAAGAACTCACAGTTGGTGAAGAGCTAGCCATGGAAGAGAATATTCCATAGTGCTACTAAGGTTTGGAATATATATATATATATTGTTTATTAAAAAAAATTCAAGACATTGTAATTTCTTGTTTGCCAGAATTTACTAATGTTTTTGGTTTGGGTGTAATGTCCCCAAAAATTGAAAATAAAATAAAATTATAGGCTAGTTAAAACTACCTAAACGGAACATTATTATACTTGCGGAATATAACATACACTAGTTATACCACTGTTTGGTCGTAAGCTGTTCTTATGTTCTATCATTGTTCTTTCAGTTATACTTATTGTTGTGTTGTAATTGAGATGTCGTAATGTTGATTACTACTTAGTTCTTATGGTTATACGTTATTATGTTTGTGTCATTACTTTGATTACATGATTTGTCCAATTATGCATATAATTATTGGTTATTTATGAAGTCCTAACTTAGCTCTGTTTTTGGAAACAAAGTGGGCGGAGTGGTGGGACTCATTCTCCAATGTGACATTATCGATAGGTAAAGTGTTCTCTTGACTAGGAGGCTTACTTAGTTTTGTTGAACTAAGGCACCTCTTTTATTTCGTATGCCGAGTATACTTAGCGACGAATATTTAAAGAGAGCTAAACATTGTGATCATTAACATACCTACTATTTTTTATTATGCTTCCTTACAGACTCATATTGATAGCAAGGTAATTATGAACTTCATTAATTATTTAACCTAGATGAACTATCTATGTGGTTCCTATCATTCGTTATAACTGTATTTCTAGTTTATTGTTATTATAAGCATTATCATAACTCTTGTTTATTTATTGGCAAGTTGTAACTTGGTTAAAGTTTAAACTTGGAGTTTTATTCCTAGCAATGATACCATGGCATATTTCATATGCCATGGTTAATAAGCATTAAGATTAGGGGAAATGCATTGTAATAAGGCTTAAGCCTAAGGTCTAAAAGATACATGTCAATACTATGCATGGTGTTTGGACTTAGGGTTGGCGCATAAAGTTCATGGACTATCATTATACTATACGCGATAACATGTATTAGCATTGGGTGGAAAGTTATAACATAAGATTTAGGGTTTAGGCGATCGAGTTTAAGACCCTACATGAATTGGAGACCATCGTAATGTAACTACTTCAAACTATGGAAGAGTGGGTTTTGGGTTGTTAGTTGCCACCAGGATGGTGCCATTAATGTTTCTTGGGTTTTGGGGCAACCCAACCTTAGGGATTGCCTCCATGAATGGTTTTTTCATTTCGTTTGGCCTGTTGATGGTTGTGGTCTCATCTCTATGCTGTGAAGAATACAACGCCCTGGGTGATGAAGGTGAGCTTCGTTTGGTTTCAATACTTCATTTTGTGTCTATTTCGTGGCTCCTTCTTTGTTATACTTCTCATCCTCATCATTTATTGTTGTTTTTGCAGGTGACAGGGTAAGCAAGGTTGAGATGGCTCAGAGATTTGCTGTCAGCTCAAGGGTGATGCCATTGTGGCCACGGTAAGCCTGGTCTACAAGCAAAGCTTGTCTGTTCTTAGCATTGTGGGTAGGACTGGGTTATATCGTTGTTGTAGTTGGGGTTTTGATTTTCCTTCGGGCATGTGTATGCAAGGTTTGGGTTTGTAAGTGTTGGGATATTAGCAATAAAAAGGGGAAATTGTTCTTCTAGCAGAATCTGTATTTCATTTATGTCACTCGTGTGTTTGATTTGGGGTTTTAAGCCTCGGCAGCACAATTGCTTGCAATGGTTCCATGGCCCTTGGAAATACTGTGTAAAATTTGATTTCAGACTTTAAGGTGACTATGTAAATAATCTATCCTACGTTTGCATCTTTGGAAATGATTAATATATTGCCCTGTGTGTAAATTATCATGCTGTGATAGGTGTTTATTTACTTTTGTTGGATGAGGCATTTTCTTTCGTGGACACTCTGTGTAATTTCTTGTATATAGTTCTTAGTTGTAATTAAAAGACAATATATGGGTTGATGGTCATGCCATGTGTGGCATGAGCCCTTCCCATGGTTGCTGCGATATATTAGTTTGTTGAAATATTTACTGTTTCATTTTATTAATAAGATATGTGGAAATGTGAAGAAGCCATGGGTGAAAAACCACGACGGCTATCGTTACTGCAGGTTTAATTTTATATGGACTGTCTTATTTAGTTATTTGTGGAAGTAGCCGTGCTTACAGCTTGGGTACATAACCTAAGGTCTTGCGACCTTGCTGTAGCAAATGTATTTGATTTGTTAAGCTTGCATACCCTCTGTGTATAGTGTTGACGTGATTTATTGTAAACAAATACTCCACAGGGTTTGAATCATGTTCGTGGTTGATATAATGAGTTGTACTTTTATGTGGATGTGAATTGGGGCTTAGATACCCACAAGATTCAATTCATGTACTCCCTTGTATAAATACTTGGACTGTGTAGAGATTCAATATGGTTTATAAAATGAAATGATTCCTATGTATGAATTTATGTTGGGGTTTTTAATGTGGCTTGTGACTTGGGTCTAGGTACCCATAGGGGTAGATACCGCGACCTAGGATAGCTTAAGAGTTTTTAATTTAAAATAATGGCAAGTTATTTGGGTTACTATTTATTATTAATTACTGTAGGTTTTAAATGAAGGCATTGTGGTTATGTAGCAATTAGCAATGGTAGTCCACAGGATTTGTTCTTGTGACCGTAACGTAAACTCTGATTTCATTAGTTACTGATTATGGTATTATTTTGGTTAATTGTTTTGCTATGGTTGTGAGCGATATTAAAATGGGACTTTCCTATTGTTATGGCAAATGTTTGATTATGTGGACTTATATATATTGGGATTGTGGATTTTAAATAATGAAAACAAATTTGATCTTGGACCAAAGAGTGGTCATGATGCTTACTCTATTCATTGTTTATGATGATATTATTTTAATGTAATGATTTGATAGTTAATGTGTATTTATATATGTAGACCTTGGAAGGTCTTTACTGGTTTATTTATCTTAGAAATAATTATAGTTTGTACTTAGTTAATTTAGTTTATATTTCCATTCTATAACTATTAATGTATACTTATAAATAGTATGGGGTTTATACTTCATAGCCCGACATGAAGAGAAGACTCGTTTTTCTATGTATTGTATATACGAGTGCATGCCTATATATATAGGATGCACGCTATCGCGCAGTTGGAATTGGATGCCTCCATTGATCCACATGATAGTACGACCGGTAGCAGTATATTGATTTGTTTGCTGTTGATGTGTATATTCTATATATATATATATATATAGTACTTCAATTTGTAGATAATATCTTAGGTTATATAGGTTGTAAGTTTATACTTATAGGTATATATATAACCTACATCTGAACTAGTTTATTTAAATCTAAAACATGCCTCTACTGACAAATGGAATATGTTAGAAGATTATACTAAGATCAAAGGAGCAGATACGTAATAGATTTGAAATAAAAACCTAGTTTATAATTAATCGAGTTTCAACAGTAAAACTAATATAAGAGTTAAAACTAGGGTACATAACCCTTGATAAATATTTATAAATAAATAAAACTTGCAAAAGTAAACTAATGAATAAACCCTAGATAAAATTTGGTATAGAAAATAACTTACATCCTAGGATTAATATTTAAAGTGCAAACCCTAGATGATTTTAACATAAGAAACAAGCACATAGGGTTAGGAAATGAAATATAATTAATTTCCTAGCATATCC
This sequence comes from Pseudotsuga menziesii, assembly GCA_001517045.1. Lineage (NCBI taxonomy): Eukaryota > Viridiplantae > Streptophyta > Pinopsida > Pinales > Pinaceae > Pseudotsuga > Pseudotsuga menziesii. Next base: position 94,589 of record LPNX011048343.1, read on the forward strand.
AACATTTAATCTAGAAAAATGGAATAGGAAGTCTAGGGCTTCATACCTGTAACTCGAAGCTCGTTTAATGGTTGAACCTGCACACTCAAATAACCAGCATTAACAATTCAAAGGAAGATTTGACCTCTGGTTTTTATGACCAAATCACTTGGGAACTACCACGTTCCACCAAACCATGAACCGAAACCATTCCTAGTTTTAATCCGGATCCCCCCGAGATGGACTCCAACATGCTAGTAGCTTAGAGCTCCTAAGGTAGGGTTTCCTATCTGGTATATCAAGTCTGGATTAGTTCTCCTTTTTCCTTGTAGGAAATTGTTCTCCAAGAATTTTCTTGAGAGCAAAACATGCAGAATATGACTAAGTTCCAAATGATAGATCAGAACCCCAAGCCTTTCCTTGGCTTGAGTCTTTATAGATAGACTTTTCACTCAAAGGGAAAGTTAAATCAAGAAACCTTGGTTTCTTGATTTAATCCTTTTCAATTACTTTGGGGTAATTTTTAATATTTTAACTCAGGAACTTTCAACTTGTTCCCAATTAGACTTTTGTAGGTATTGGACTATTTATTATCTTTAAATAATAAATAATAATGGATGTAGTTTTTCTTTCTTTCTTTCATCATTAATATTATTATTATATTTATTCTTTATACATCCCATGTATAAAATACATAATAATATAGCATTTGTTGACATTTGTCTTTGGGAAACATATACCATGATCCCTAGACTTAATCATCACTTCTTCATTAAGGTCAAGTAGGTAGATGGTTAGGTATACTAGGCTTGAAAACTCTAAACATCCTTGCATGTTGGATTTCCCTCGTATAATCTAGTAGTTCTTTAGTACTTGATGAGAATACAGAAATTCAAAATTTCATTTAATCACTTATAAATAAGTATGATGAGATCGTTATTTTTCTCGAGTCGTTTTCACTCAAAAGTTTATTAAATTATTTTTAGTAACCCCTGGCACTTACCAAAGCCCATACTCAACACTTTAAGAGGGAGTTACAACTTAGTGCAATTCTAGAACTCTTCACTCAACACTAATTCTAGGATGTACTTGTACTATACACCTAGGGATACAATGGCAAAGGATATGATGCTCCATAAACTATGCTCAACATCAACATGGAAGGCTCTAGGGCTTATGCCAATCACTTCCAAATATTATCTTTTCATGTGTTCGAGAGCTTTTCGCTCAGCACAAATGTAAGTACTCATGTGCTCCAGATCTCCTGGCTCAACACAAACATTAATTGCCCATGTGCTCTAGAGCTTCTTTCTCAAAACAAAACATAAATCACCCATGTGCTCTAGAGCTCCTCGCTCAACACAAAAAATTGAGTACTCATGTGCTCCATAGCTCCTCGCTCAACCCAAAACATCTCATCAACCAATTGCTTCAGGGTCCACTCCCAACACAACAAGAATATATATATATATATATATCATCAATCAATTGGCTTATGCCCAATATATATAAAAAATCATCATGTTCATATGCAGTGGGATCTTCCACCCAGTATAACAAAATAAAATATCAAGTCAACATCATAATCAATAGGAACATGCCTATAAGTGTTAGGTCCAAAATTTGGGATATTACATCCCTCCCCACTTAGAAAAACACCGTCCTTGGTGTTCTAAGGACTAGGAAGGACATCATGAAACAAGGCACGGTAATCCTTTCTCATGGTGGCTTCATTGTCCCAAGTAGCCTCATCAGCCTCAAAGTGCTTCCATTGCACTTTCAACTGGACTCTGGTGCACTTCCGAAGCTGCACCTCTCTCTTGTCTAATATATGAATAGACTTAGGGGAAAACTTCCCTTCTGGTTCCACCTGTAATAGGGACCAATCAACAACATGTTTAGTATCATAAACATATTTCTTTAACAAAGATGCATGGAAAACATTAGGGACTCTTACATGCACAGGTAATGCTAGTTCATATGCCACTGTCCCTTTCTTGGTCAATATTGAAAAGGTCCACAAAATCTAGATGCTAACTTACCACACCTACCCAAGCTCAATAAGCTTCATTTGGATTTTACTTTCAATTAAACATGATCACCTATTTGAAAGTATTTACTTTCTTTTTCCGATCCGTGTAATGTTTCTAGAGGTCTTGTGGTTCTTTAAGGTTCACCTAGACCTTGGAAACCAACTGTTCCAAGTCCATCAACAAATCAAGCCCTAACATGATCAGATCCACCATGCTATCCCAAGTAACCGGTGTTCTAAACTTTCGTCCATAGAGTACCTCAAAGGGACTCATCTTGGAGGAATTTTGATAACCATTGTTATATGAGATGTAGTTAATCCTCCCACTTCATGTGGTTGTTCATGACATACATCCTAAGCATGTCCTCAACAATTTTTTTTACTCTTTCTATATTCCCATCTATCTACGGGTGATATGCAATGATAAAGTTAAACTGCATCTCCAATCAGAAGAATAAATATCTCCAAAAGTTTCCTGTAAACTTAACATCTCAATCCAAGATAATTGCCTTGGGTATCCCATGCAATTTGAATATGTTCTTCAAGAAGATATCAGCAATGTTCATTGATTTGTAGGTCGACTTCACAGGAATGAATTGTGTTGCTTTCGACAACTTGTCAATGACTACAAAAATAGAATCATTTTGCTTCTTAATGTTTGGTAATCCAGTGATGAAATCCATTGTAATGACCTCCCACTTCCATTCTGGAATGGGTAATGACTACAACAATCCCACAAGATGCTGATGCTCAGCTTTGACTAGCTGTCAGTCCTAGCATTTCGTGATGAACATCGCAATGTCAGCCTTTAACTTAGGCTAGAAAAAGTGTCTCTTGATAGCGGATATCATCTTTTGATATCCTGGGTGCCCAGAGTAGGGTGCCCGATTAAATTCTGTGAGGATGGTGGACCAAATGTCCCCTCCTTCTGGAACATACAAACGTTCCTTGGACCATAGCAGTCTGAACTTGTTTACCTTGTATTCTTTTTGTTGTTGAAATAACCTGTCCTCCTGGAATTTCTTGAGGATCTCAACATAGAAGGGGTCAACTCTGTTGGCTGCTCTAATCCTCATGCAAATCTGCATCGGTTTGACTCAAAGTCACCTCATATATCATATGAGGTCATCGGTTCAAAGCATTGGCAACCTTATTCAATTGTCCCTTAATGTGCTTTAGCTCGAAATGATACTCACTAAGGAAAGCCAACCACCTGGGTTGCCTTGCATTCAGATTTCGTTGATCGAATAAATATTTTGGACTCATATTTTCTATCTTCAAAAGGAATTTCCTTCCCATGAGGTAGTTCCTCCACATCCTCAAAGCATGGATGATGGAAGCTAACTCAAGATTGTTCTAGGGTAATTCTTCTCATGGTCTTTTAACTTCCGTGATTCATAACAGATCGCATGATGATTCTGCAAGAGGACTCCTCCAAGTCCTTTCTTTCTTGCATCCGTGCAAACAATGAAATCCCCATCGAGATCCGCAATTCGTAACACCGGTTCGGTCATAAGAATCTACTTAATATTTTGAAAACTTTCTTCGCACTTAACGGTCCATAAGAACTTTCTTTCTTTATTCTGCAAAGTGTTCATGGGGCAAGCGATCCTCGAGAAGTTCTCAATGAACTTTTGATAATATCCAGCTAATCCCAAAAAGGACCTAATGTTAGTGACACAAGCAGGGGTAGGCCAATCCTTTATTTCTTTAGTATTTTCCAGGTCCATAGCTATCCCTATCTCGGAGATAATGTGACCTAAGTAATGTATCTATGGTTTGTAAAAATCACATTTACTAAACTTAGCGTAAAGCTAGTGTTCTCTCAACACTTATAGTACTATGCGAAGGTATTCTTCATGTTCTTCTTTATTCTTAGAACAAACTTGTATTTTAGATATAAAGACCAAGACAAACTTATCTAGATACCTACTGAAAATGTTTTTCATCATGCACATAAAGTTTGCAGGTGCATTGGTCAACCCAAACGACATCATTACAAGCTCGTAGTGCCCATACCTTGTACAAAAGGCAGTTTTGAGACTATCCTTGTTGCGAATTTGTATCTGATGGTACCCAAATCATAGGTAAATATTTGAAAATATTTTGGCTCCTCCCACTTGATCGAACAATTCATCGATCCTAGGGAGTGGGTAATGGTTCTTTATAGTCATTTTGTTCAACTAACGATAATCGATGCACATCTGCATTGTACCATATTTCTTCTTTATGAACAGTATCGGTGCTCCCCAAGGAGACACACTAGGTTGGATATACCCTTTCTCTATCAACTCATGCAACTGTAGTTTGAGTTCCACCAACTCAGGTACACTCATGCAGTAAGGGGCTTTGGAATCCGGAACTAATCTTGGGGTCAATTCAATGGAAAATTCTAGGTCTCGTTTCAGAGGTAATCCTAGGATTTCCTCAGGAAACACATCCTTTCATTCTTCAAGAACGAGGAAGTATTCTATGCGTTGTTGTCTTTCAGACTCTATGTCTTGAATGTTCACTGCAAACAACTTATGGCCCTTCTTGACACATTTCTTTGCTTGTAAGGGAGATATTTTCTTTACAGGAACTTTCTTTGGAATGCCCTGAACCTTCACTTGGTTCCCTTCACTATCAATACACAAGATTGACTTGTGTAAGCAATCGAGCATGACATGGTGTTGTTCCAACCAGCCCATGCCGATAAGTATATTGTATGATACTAAAATTAGGATGTTCAGGTTTACTTTTGTTGGAAAACCATTCAGGTTTACCTCACATTCTTTAACAATTTTCAAAACGTTTCATTTAGTACCTGTGGCTAACTGAACCAACCAAGGTTTATCATGTTTTACTTTGCCTAGTTTGCATTTATCCAAAATTTTAGGTGAAACATAGCTCCAGCAAGCACCAGGATCAATAAGTATTAAAATATAAGTGTTCAAGATCTTACCTTCTAACTCAAACATTGTAGCTTGATGATTTGCCTATCGGCCATCCAATGCTGCATAAATCCGCGGTGTTCTAGTTATATCCTCAACAGTTGGTTCCTCTTGTAAGTTGTGCAAGAGGCCCGTTGCATTTCCAACACTTGATATGTAGCAGGGTAGCATTGGCTCCACTTGCTACTTGCTTGTTAACATCAGAAGCTCGCACATAAGGCTTCGTGCCAGATTTATTGAAGCTCTTGTTCGCTTGAAAGATGTTATTCTACTTTTTGTATGGCTGTGGGTTAGACCTAGGTTTATGGTTATCAGAAAAGTTCTTAGACTTGTCTCTATTTCGCTTCATGTTCTATTGCCATAACTTCCCATGCTCATAACAGAGCCTGGCCTTGTGCAACATGATATACAAATTCTTAGGCATGTCGAATTCAATCCTGTCCCAAAAGCTGGGAGGAAGACATCGTAGGAAATGCTCGAAGTTAAAGGTGGCGGATTTATTAGTTCAGTAGGGGTTACAGATGAAAAATAAAATGACTAGCACGGAGTTTGAGATTGAAAAATTTAAAGGTAAAAAAAAAAATCAATCAAATGTCTAACACGAAGTTTGAGATTGAAAAATTTAATGGTAAAAACAATTTTGAACTATGGAAGTTAAAGATGTGGGATTTATTAGTTCAGTAGGGGTTACAGAGAGATTTAGACAGAAAAAAAATTCCTCTCACCATGACAGATGATGAATGGGAGGATCTAGATGCCAAAGCGCTAAGCACAATCCGTTTATGTCTTATGGATGATGTGTTGTTAAACATTATTGAAGAAACATCATCAACAACCTGTTGAACAAATTAGACAGTATGTATATGACCAAATCAGTGACAAACATAATTTACTTGAAGCCACAGTTGTATGGTATGAGAATGAAAGAAGGTACAAATATTTCATATCATTTAAATGTTAACACTCTTATTTACGAGTTGAGTAGTATGGATGTTAAAATTGACAATGAAGATAAAATAGTCAATCTCTTATGTACCTTACCTCAGTCTTGGGGTCAAGTAGTTTATTCCATTAGCCTTAGTACAACTGATACTTTAGAATTTCACAATGTGGTTGTTGTATTATTGTCTGAGGAATTAAGGAAGAAATCTAGTCTTGAAACCTCTTCTCTTGAAACTTTGGTTGTTAGGGGTCGATCTAAAGAGAAGGAGAAAACTCAAGCGGTACTTCCAGGTCTAAATCGAAGGGCTTAAAGAGTAAATCAAAATGTTGGTACTTTAACAAAACTGGTCATGTCAAAAAGGACTATTGGAAGAAACAAAAATCCAAGAAGGATGACTCCAAGTCAGAGGAAATCTTAGTTAAGTCTTCATATTCAGGTATGATCAATGAGGTCTTGTCTGTTTGTAATATTTATGGATATAATGAGGAATGGCTATTCGATTCTGGTGCTTCGCACCATATCTTTCCTCATAAATATTGGTTTGCTTCCTATCAAACAGTTAATGATGGAATATTTCTTTTAGGAGAAAATAATTCATGTAAAACTGTTGGGGTTGGAAGTGTTAAAATCAAGATGTTTGATGGATTAATAAGAACAATTAAAAATGTTAGACATGTACCTAAGTTAAAGAAAAATTTAATTTCTTTGGGATTTTTGGATTCTTGTGGTGATAAATTTACAGGTTTGATAGAACTCTAAAAGTTTCCAAGGGTGATTTAGCGGTCATGAAGGCATAGAGGACAGGAAACATTTACAAACTAGTTGGAAGAACTCAAGTTAATGGTACTGCATTAGTATATGAAGAATATTTAGCATCCACTCAGCTACGACATCAACGTGTTGGTCATATGAGTGAAAAATGACTTTAGGTATTAATGAACTGTAAATTGCTTCCAACTTTGAAAACTCTGAATTTGATGTTTTGTAAACATTGTATATATGGAAACTAGTGTAGACAAAAAGTTAAAGCATGTATTCATGTTATTAAATATGTTCTTGACTACATTGATTTTTATTTTTGGGGTCCGTCTCCTGCAATTTCCTTTGGGGGAGAAAAATATTATGTTCTATTTGTAGATGACTTTTCTAGAAAGGGTTGGGTCTATTTCCTAAAAAGAAAAGATGATGTGTTTAATACGTTTAGACAATTTAGAGTTATGGTTGAAAAAATAACTTGTATGACAATCAAGTGTTTAAGGATGGATAATGGAGGTGAATTTACCTCTTTGGAGTTTGAAAAATACTGCAAATATGAAGAGATTGTCAAACAAAAAACAAATGTATACACTCCAAAGCAAAATGGCATTGTAGAACGCATGAGCAGGACTCTTCTAGAAAGATAAATGATCATGCTCAGTAATGCTAATTTGGGGCAAGAGTTATGGCAAGAAGTAATTTCCACTTCTTGTTATCTAATAAATCAATCACCTTCAATGGAAATAGATTGTAAAATCTTGGGAGACATATGGACTAGTCATTCTTGTGATTATTCAAATTTGAAAATCTTTGGTTTTGAAGCTTATGCACTTACTCCTAAAAATCAGCGTTCTAAGTTATACCCTGGATCAAACAAGTGCATATTTGTTGGCTTTGATGATGTAAAGAAAGGATATAGATTGTGGGATGCTACTGCCCATAAAATTGTCATTAACATTAATATACTTTTTTATGAATCTTTTTTTTTAAATATGAAAGTGTAAGAATCGATGTGGAATAGGAATAGGTGATATCAAAACAACTAATTCAATTGGAGAACCAATTTTTGAATGAATCAAAGAAAGAAGAATAAGTTTCTAGTGAGAGAGAAGTCATAGAAGATGAACAAATTCAAAAAATTGTGGAAACCCCACAAGCTACACCAAGAAGATCATTAAGGGAGAGAAGTCCTCCTAAGAGGTATACTGATTTTGTTTCCTCTGTTGTATTTACTGATGATGGAGAACCTTCTCGTTTTTAGGAATACATTGAATTTATTGACAATGCTAAGTGGAAGGCGGCAATGAAAGAAGAAATGGATTCTATGGATAAAAATAAGACATGGGAATTGGTTAAACTCCCTAAAGATATAAAAATTGTTGGATGTAAATGGGCCTTCAAATTGAAGAAAGGACTTGATGGTAAGGTTGAAAGATACAAAGCTAGATTGGTCGCAAAAGGGTACTCTTAGATGGAAGGTATAGACTATTATGAGATTTTTTCACTAGTTGTTAGGCTTGTATCTATTCGTATTGTGTTAGCATTAGTTGCATTAATTGATTTGGAGTTAGAGAAACTAGATGTTAATACAAATTTCTTACATGGATATTTAGATGAGGAGATTTATATGGAACAATGAGAATATTTTGTACAACATCAGAAAGGTAGATTAGTTTGCAAGCTCAAGAAATCATTGTATGTACTGAAACAGTCGCCCAGGAAATGGTACAATAAGTTTGATTCTTTCATGGTGAGCTAAGTTCATACTAGAAGTGAGTATGATCAGTGTTTATACTTCAAAAACTTGTTTAATGATATATTCATTATCTTATTATGGTATGTTGATGATATGTCTATTCTAAGAAAAATCATGGATGAGATTAATAAGTTGAAGGCTCAGATGCTTAGGACTTTTGATATGAAGGTTCTTGGAGCTGCAAAACAAATCTTGGGTATGGAGATACACAAAGACAGAAAAAATAGTAAGCTTAGTTTTTTAGAGGAGAAGTATGTTGAGAAAATACTTGAAAGATTTGAAATGAATAAGGCAAATCTTGTGGATGTTCCTTTGGATTCCCATTTTAAAATTTATTCAAGTTTATTTCCTATTAGTGTTGAAGAAAAGAATTATATGTCTCGTGTACCATATGCCAATATGGTAGGATGTTTAATGTATGCAATGGTGTGTACTAGACACTAATATTTCACATGCAATAGGTGTTGTTAGTAAGTACACAAAAAATACAGGAAAAGAACATTGGAATGCAAAGAAATGGGTGCTTCGGTACTTAAGAGGCACAAGTGACTATTGTATCTCCTGTAATAATTTAACAGTGATTATATATGTGGTTTTGTTGATTCATATTTTACAGGTGATTTGGACAAGAAAAGGTCTACTTCACCTTATGTATTTACTCTTGCAGGTGGAGCTATAAGTTCGATGTCAAAGCTTCAAGAAACAGTTGTTGTATCCACTACATATTGCGAATACATTGCTGCCTCACATGCTTGCAAAGAGGACATTTGGCTAAGAGGTCTGCTTAGAGAGATTGGAAGGTTGTAGAAGAGTGCGACTGTCTTCTATGACACTCGAAGTGCTATTTATTTGGCTACAAATCCTTCTTATAATAGTAAGACTAAACATATTGATGTAAAATATCATTTTGTAAGACAAGCCATTAGTGAAGGTGGAGTAGATCTGAAAAAGTTCCATACTCTAGAAAATTGTGGAGATATGTTCACAAAACCTTTATACTTAGAGAAGTTACGATGGTGTGTGGCTTCTCTTTGTTTGAATAAAAAGTGATAATTATTCTTGGGAAAAATATTTGTAAATTTTGTTGTCAAGGTGCATATTTTTAAATGACAACTAAACTAATGTTTTTATGGGAGGTTTCTCATTATGGGTGTTAACGGGAAACAATTTACTTGGTAACTAATTTCATGAATTATATAGTGCATGGTTGGGATACATAATGTAGAGAGTTGTATGTGAGGTTGAGAGTGTCTTTTAATCTCTCCTTCATCATTAATGATCTTCAATTCTTTTCCTCCATGGATGTTTTCCCTTTTCAAGCTTTACCACATGAAATGCTAGTATTATTATGATGGTGTTCATTGTCTAATGTGTCTCTGATTTAGAACATGTGATTCATACTAGATAGATTAATGAACAAAATATTTCCACATAATATAAAGTTTTTTTTTACACTAACATTAATGCTTTTGTTTTGAAACATTTATTGTTTTTTCCCAATTCACTCACAATATCTTAATTTCAATGATCCACCATCTTTTGTAAAAAAACACAACATGCAAGTGTATGAATTGAATTTTCCAATGTTAGTCGTGGTTTCAAATACACATTACTAGGGATAGTGCCACTTTGTAGTTTTTTAAGTTTGTATTTCAATTTCAAATAATTAAATTGATATGTTTAAATAATTACAAAGTTATAATGAATAATTTCAATATTTTTATGTTAAAATTATAAGTTTTAAAAAAAACTTATCTTAAATAAAACATGTATTAATTTAAAAAAGACATAAAAATAAGTGTTAATTGAAAATTAAGTATATTTTAATATCAATTTCATTTTATTAGAATATATCTAAAGAGTTTATATCATTTTATTAGAATAGGTCAAGAAAGGGTTCCCTAAACCATGGACTCAAAGCCTCATTATCCCTATTTTTAAAAGTGGGATACAAATAACCCCTATAATTATTGGACAATTATGATTAGCTCTCTTTGAGCCAAGTTATATGGTATTATTTTGGAAAAGAATATCACCATATGGCTTGAAAGTGAAGGTAAGTGCGATAAGGGCCAAGCGGGTTTTAGAAGGCAACACTCAACAATAAAGCACCTCATTATGCTTAGGATCATTACAGAGGAATGTCATAATGATAAATCCAATCTATTTCGTTGCTTTGTGGACTTTAGAAAGGATTTCAATGTGGTACCTAGAAATAACCTATGGAATATATTAGAAGAGCTAAAGGTTCATTTCGAATTGAGAGGTGCTGCAATAAGGTTATATGAGAATTCCATTGCCAACTTTAAGAGCAACAAGGGGTGGTCGAAAGATATTAAGTGTAATATCATAGTTAAACAAGGTTTCCCCCTCTCCCATACCCTATTTGGCATTTACATCGATAAGCTAGAAGGTTGCTTATAGGAAGGAGGTTATGTTGGCATGATCTTAACTGGATTACTTATCATCCTTCTTCTCTATGATGACGATATTGTTCTTTTGGAAAGGTGTCCATATGATATTGATAAGCAACTAAGACTTCTTGATGATTTTCACTCTACCATGGGTATGACTGTTAACACTCAGAAAACAAAAGTTATGATTATCAAATCCAAGAAGAACACTTAGGCTAATTTTTTGTATGACAATAGCAACTTGGAGGAAGTGTCTTCTTACAAATACCGAGGAATTGATATTCATCACAAGCTGAACTCGAACTACAGTTTTGAGAAAAGGATTAATGGAGGGTGGGAAGCTTATTGTCATCTTGAAAATAATTTTAAAGCAACAAACCTTGTGATGTGAGATCAAAAGAAGCCCCTCTATGAAACTTTAGACACTCCTATTATCTTGTATGGATGTGAGGTGTGGGGTTGCGACATCCGTAAAGAATCCTCAAGAAATATTGAGCAAATACAAAAACGTTTTACAACATATAACCTCAAAATTAAAAACAATACACCCTATCCCATTCTCCTTATACAAGTGGGCCTTTCCCCTATCCAGAGCCTACCTATGACTAAGCTCTTGTTGTACTAGCACAAAATCAATAACATGGGAGACCATAGACTTCCTAAGCTAGCTTTAAATTCGAGCCAAAACCACCTTAGGCTCAAGCGAGGTTGGTATAAAGACACGAGGGCATGGTTAGACCATTGGAAGATCGACAAAACTGTTGCATTGCAAAATATTAATAACATTAAAAATATTAGATATTATAAAGAGGTCATCAACCCTACTCTAGAAGATCAAAAGTATCTTTCTGTTTTAACTAGTTCAAAGAAAAAAATTAATATAGCGAAGATAAGAACAAACTCTCATGAGCTCCATAGTGAAATAGGTCGAATTCCTAAAACACCATGGGTGGAAAGGATCTCCCATCTGTGTGAGAATATGAACATTGAGGATGAAAATCACTTCTTCTCACAGTGCCATGAGCACACCCACATTAGATCCAAGTTTCATAATCTTTGTTGCATTACCAACCTCCCTAGCATTTTAACATGTCAAAATTATAGTGAGCAGTGGACGCTTCTCTCGAAGCTCTTTGAGGAGAGGAATACCATTTTAAAACAAATTAAATAATTGGTTTCTTTAGGTCCAATAAACCAAAGTTTGGTCTTAGTGGAGGTTAACCATCATCATTATCATCATCAAAAGTAAGGAGTTGATTTGAAAAATACTCTATGGAAATTTTTAAATGTCTACATGAATGATAACTTTTAAACACTCCTAGTGTAAAGAACAAATTCATTGTTTTTATTATATGAAAAAAATAATTAAAAATAATTTTATTTCCATCTTAATAGTTGTAAAGTATACTTTTGTTTTCTATTAATTTCATATTTTATAAATTTATATAATATTATGATTTTTTTAATTTATAATTTAAAAAATATAAATATTAAATTGTATTCCAAGCATTATTATTATTAAATATTAATAATACTGAAATAAGATTTCAATTTCAATCATTCCCAGGTCGTTGATAAAATTATTCAAATTCTCTTTTTAATACCTTTTATAAAACTGTATCGAAGCTCGTGAACTTCTCAAATATATTGAACGTTTATACATGGGATAGTCACATCAACCTTTCCTGGAGGTCTATAAAATTGGTTCAAGATTCGAGAGCGGATGACTTGGTATCGGAATTTGAATGTAATCAGATTCGATCGTGAGGGCTTGGCCCCGCTTTTTCTTCATTACCCACATCGTCAATTTGTTGAAAACGTGCCGGCACCCTGTGTGTTTATCAAACGATCGAGTGCGCTGGAGTGTGCTTTTCATCGGAATTCATAATCTTGAACCCATTTCTTGATTCATGCAGGCATTGGAAGCGCCCACTAACTGGGAGAAATTGAAGCCTCGAAGACCATGTAATATGTGAATCTGCCTAGAATACCATGTAATATGTGAATCTGCCTAGAATACCATGTAATATGTGAATCTGTCTGTATTTCGACTAACTGTGTGGGCTAGGGCCAGAGCATTTTGCCTTCTCGAAGACCAGCGCCAGCGCCATTTGACCGATAGTTTGTATTTGAATTTATTATGGAATACATTGCGGATTGGGCCATGAGAATAACAGATCTTTTTGTTCCACCCTATCGGGAGGATTATCGCAAGCCGAGAGATGCCACAACGTACAGAAACATGGTAGCGGCCATTATAATTCTTATTATAATTGTTATTGTTGTTTTTTTGTACAATCGCAGAAGGATATGGACACAAGTCGCTGCTATATTTTCCAGACTGACACGACCGAGACTGGATAGAGGAGAAGAACGGGTGAGGCTGCCGAATGTGGGGTTGGATTCTGCGACATTAGCGACTCTGCCCCTGCTTGTCTATCAATCACAAAATTTGCGCGTAATCTGCCGGGAGGCGTTGGTGGAGGATACGGTCGACTTGCTTCTGCTCAAGTGCGGGCATAGATTTCATGCAGAGTGTATTAACGAGTGGCTTGCTACGAAAACCACTTGTCCCATTTGCAGAACAAGCGTAGAACCCCAACAACCACTTCTGGAAGTCCAGCGCAGACGGCCAATTTTGGAAGATCAGCCCATACTGCCATCTTTGGAGTCAGCTGGAACATATCAGGCTTCTGCTACGATCTCAGAAGCAATTACTTCAAGGATCCATGACCATCTGAATTTGGAAGAAGGGCGGAGCTCAAGATTTGGACTAGAACTCAATGCACATCAGATGCAGGATGAGTGGACCTCCAGTGGAAATGCATCAATGCCGCTTGCCATTGAAGCGCCTAATAGTCTCGATAGCTTCTCGTTTCATGTAGAACTTAATGCAGAGATTGATGAGGGAACCTCCACTGGAATAGTGCCGATAGCTTCTCGCGGTTTCCAGTCAAAACCGCATATTGTCCTATACCTTTCCCATCCACATATCATTCACTTGCTCACTACGAAAATGAAAATAATGGTCAGTAGAGTTGAGCAACCCCAGATACATAAAGATTTAATTTCCCGGTCCTTAAAATGAACATTTGAGGTGTATCGTCGTCTTTAGTCTATTCACATATAATGTATATTCAGAGAAAAAAATACAGAAAGGTACACTACTTGCCAGATCTTTGCATATAATGCATTCTTTGTTTCTTTTCCATGTCGTTTCTTGATTTTCTTTTGGATTGGAACCAAACTCCATTGGTTGCCAGATCTTTGCATATAATACATTCCTTATTTTTTTTGGTCATTCATATTTTCCAAGGGAAAATACATTCATTGTTTTTGTTTCTTGATTTTCTTTTGGATTGGAACAAAACTCCATTATTCAAAGAGCAACCTAATAGACCTTTGCAACTTCATGGTCAGTCTCCATAACGACTAAATTTCTTAATCCAAACTACGGGATAATAGGGAATGAAGCGATTAACATTTAACATACAGATTATTTTGTTCCCTATCGATTCAAAGGAAAGGCTTGGATCAACATGAAAACATATTTGAATGGAAGCATGATTGGTTTTCAAATCAGCGTGTAGACTACTTTCATCTTGTTTTAATGGGGATTCCATTGTTCGCAGTGATTTTTAGCATTGAGTTTCACTGTAACTTGCTATTTGTTGTACGAAACATGATTAACTGTAATATAACTCATAAGTATCAATGAAGTGAAATACAGCTTATATGTTAAAGTTCAGCCACATAATTGAAGTACACTGTACAGTTTTGGGTGAGTAAAATGTTCACATCTGTGGTGGGTCGGTAGCTTAAATAATTCAAGATACTCCTGAATCCTCTAAGCAAAAGATAATCCGGAGTTTTTAGATCTTGTGGTACACTGAATATATTGCTTCTTTTAGTAATGCTTTCTTTTATATATATATATATAGTCCATTAGTTTATCATCAACTTTGGGTATCGAACATGTGATATTCTTCACACGCAACGTAGTTCTACTAGGATGCTCACATGGGATAGTTTAAGGCAGTTTATCTGGTTTAGCTTCATCTACTTTAGCTTATACATTGAAGCTACATGACTGGAAGACATTCAGTTGACTGCTGCACCCGGTGTGTTTTAAACATTAATTTGACAATTGCAAGTTTGTTGTGATGTTCCAGGCTTTCAATAGCTTAAATCTGCTGATGAACATTAACTTTATTGTACGTAACCATAGTTTATGATGTGTAATTAAATTTATTTGTTTGACGAATGATGTTTATACCTAGCTTAATATCCTTAGTTTGATATAGAATGTTTTATTAGAATCTAGATTATTGATCTGCGTTTGATGTATACTGTATGTTTAGACTGTTAATAATGAATGGAGTTTTTTAATGTTAGAGTGTTTTTTTAAATTTGAAATATAATTTTAATTTAATATTTAATAGTTTCATGAAAAATTTAATTTAAACCTGATATGGTTGAAATGGTTGAGAGAAAAGTAATTATGTATGAAAATAAATATTTAAGGTTTAATTATATATTAATTTTTTTCAAAAGTTTTGGAAGTCCGTTGTTAAGATAACCTTTTCAATTTTTTATTACTATATTAATAGTACTTTTATGTAAATTCAATATTATTATTGTATAAAAAAAATATTGAAGTTTTTAGTTGAAAAATATTTAAGTTACCACTTAAGTAGACCAAGTGATGAATAACTCTAACAAAGAAAATTCTATCATAAAAATTCTCAAGGAGCATCTATTATTCAAATTCAATTTTCATGTTTTTCATGTAATATCTTAGTTTTGACCTCCTAATGGTATAATGAGACTAAGTATAGATTGTATATATTAATTTATAATTCAAGAAGATGTAATCTTTTAATTTGGTAAAAATTAAACTAATCTTAGTGCATGTGTAACAAAAATTAATTCATTTGTGCTTAAGATATTCACCACTAAATTTTTATTTCTTTTAGCTTTAAAAACCAATGTTCATAAATGTTTTTTACTCCAAAATTC
Organism: Pseudotsuga menziesii; assembly: GCA_001517045.1. NCBI lineage: Eukaryota > Viridiplantae > Streptophyta > Pinopsida > Pinales > Pinaceae > Pseudotsuga > Pseudotsuga menziesii. Next base: position 110,421 of record LPNX011048343.1, read on the forward strand.
TTATGTGATTTATGGTTGTGACCACGGTTGGAATTTCAAATGGCGAACACCCGTAAAAATTGTCTAGAACAATCAAAATCTACCTTTTCTGTATTCCACTCTCTATTCTAAGCTAGATTTTGATTGTCTCCATAAAATCTTAGTTGTATTTGAAGGATAAATTGATCCATGACACGCATTTTCCCCTTAAATTCCATCCCTCGTTGTGACAACACCACTTATTTTATATGAAGGAAAACACCATCTTTTAAAGTTATCATTGTTGTTGATTGCACCTAGAGGAAGCCTACATAAAAAAAATTCATGAAATAAAAAAATAAATTATATTGTGGATTCATATATTCATAGTGTAAAGAAAAAAGTATATAGAGAAAAACATGTAGCCTAATTTTTCAAATAATAAAACTCAATAATAAAACTAAATGGAAAGTAATTAAAAGATCCATATTAAACCTAGATTTACGAAACACTAAATCTATCAAAATGTTTGAGTTGTAATTTTTTATGAACATTTAAAAATTTAAGATATAAATAACTTACACGTGAATAAATTGGATCCCTCTCGGTGCTTTCTACATCTAGGTTTAAGATGGATCTATGCTTGTTATACCTTTTAGGACATTTCTTAAACTTCTTAAGAGATTTGAGTGTGTGGTTATGGTCTTACTTATCCCTAGAGATAACACAAGAACCATCTATTCTATTGTAGGTACTCCGAAGGGTACTCAAGCATTCCTAGTGCTACTTCTGAGAGACTGTGCAGAGTAAAAAGGGATCAATACATACCTATAAAGAAATGTATATTCAAGACAAATAAGATCCCACCCTAACCAAGCATTAAGCACACAAGGAACAAGCCATAGTAAAAAAGTTTAAAGGTGTAATGTAAAACTCGACATGTCATGGGACATTAGATATTGTGTTAGAATAGATATCAAATCAATCATATTTAATGGCCCGAGCGACCATCCTACACCCTCTAGTTTTAATGCATAAATGTGGTGTTCTAAACCCTAAGGGTTTAACTCGCTTTCATTTTCGTTTTTGGGTTGTATTGTTATGGGTATGTGCAAGCTGATGAGGGTCTCTTTTGATGCATTAGATGCAATAGAAAACTGAAAAAACAGGCATCCATCAACTTGTATGGATATTTTGAGACACTTACACAATGAATCTTGCAATGAGTAAAAAAAAAGAAATGTAGGAAATTGAATGACGTTTCCAAATATATAATTTTTTTTCTATTGAAAATATTGTTAACTATCTAAAGTTAGATATTTTTTAATGGGCACTTTTTATATTTGGGACAAATGATAAGGTATATGTTTTTGTGGGTGTAGCCTTTGAGTGACTAAATGATGTAATAAAATTACGAAAACCGATAGAAATATTGAGAGCATAGGGTACTAGGGCATGACTATTTTTCCAATAATAAAAATATATTTTTTATTTATTTTCAATTATCTAAGAGATCAAACCTCGAAAATGGTATGTCAATTGTGGTTGCAGCGTTTGAATGTCTTAATCGAATTATTTGGAAATGTTTTTTTTTATAGCATGTAGAGGTCGGTATTCTTTAATGCACCATACCATTTTTTTTATAAGGTTGAGAAACGAAAGAGATATGGACAAAACACTAACAGTGTATTTTTTGAGTTGAGGAGTGGTGACAGAAGATAAATAAGAAAAAAATAGAAAAAATTATGTATTCTTGTTAAAATTTACATATTTGGAATCTTAAAAAAATACCATATTTGTTTCTAAAATGCCATAAAAAATGGAGGTGTGCACCATACTGAAACCAACGACTAAACATAAGAATATAAAAAATTTGGATATAATGCTGAATTAGCCATGGTTTATCATACTCCAAGGCATAGGAATGTTGAATTCAAAGCAAAGTCTGAAGCATAGACATAGGAATAATAATTCCATGCAAGCATGGGTGAAGGCTCGGCCTTATCATTAGGAGGGAATACATTTTTGAATTTAAACAAAATGGGACCGCGTTTTATTGAAGTGCAACACACGCGCATTTTTAAATACTACAATGACTGCTTGTTTTGTCAATTATACCAATAATTTTATTATTTTATGTCCCCCTCCACTCCCCTCTTCCTCCTAACTCTTATTAACCCCCCCCTCCTCCTCTCCCAACCTATAAGCCCCCCTCCTCCTGTCCTCTCTCTCCACTCTTTCTTTCTCTGCAACTCATCCAACTACACTTAGCCCCCACCACCCTATATATTCCCCATGGCCTCTCTCTCTCTCTCTCACACACACACACACACACACACACACACAACCACACACACACATAGACACCCACATCACGCATCCATAGGTCACCCCCTATGACTAACATCCTCCCTCTTTCCCCAATTCTTACTAATCCCTCATCCTCCTCTCCCTACCTCTAACTCCCCTCCTCCTCCTACCTTTCTCCCCCCCTCATCTCCATTACTAAAACCTTCTCCACACTCTCTTACTATCCAACCCCTGACACCTAACAACCCCTAACACCCACACATGCACACATCCATTGGTATCCCTCCACCTCTAACCCCCTCTTCTTTCCCTAACTCTAACCCCACCAAATCCTTTTAATCCCTTGACAACCCACCACTCTCTCTCCCCACTATGTCTCCCCCCACCCCTAAC
>LPNX011048343.1:116097-133540 GCA_001517045.1 Pseudotsuga menziesii
AACAACATTTTTGCAAGGTAAAACAAGAGCGGATTTTTGCAAGGTAAAACATGAGCACGTTTTTGCAAGGTAAAACAGGAGCATGTTTTTGTAACGTAAAAAAGGACCGCGTTTTTGTGTACTATACTAATTGGCATGCATGTTGGAAGCCTTGGGACTAGGATTGGTAAGGTCAAGATTTCTTGGGATGATTTATGTTTTATGGATCAAGAGTGATTGACTTCACTTTACCATTACATCTAAAAGGTCCCTCAACTTTGTCCACTCACCATTATGTTATTTCGTTAAGGAGTGCCTTCGGCTCTCAGTCTTAGGTGTTGCATCGTTTTGTAAGCTCTTGGCATTAATAGCAGGCTCTTGGCCTCTGCTTCCATCTCTTCAGTATACCACCTTATAATGAGAGCATCGACCATGGGTCTTTAAGGAAACAAATTGCTCGAGTTCTTATCACCTCTATCAAGGTAAACAATATATTCTTTGTCTTCTTTCTGTTTTCTCAAGTTTGGACATAATGGAAATTCAGTTCTTATGAATGAATGAAGATTGACCTCGAGGGATGATTTTAAGGAAGCCTACTTATTTAAAAGTGTATAAATGTTGCCAAATCTTACAAATTTTTAAAATATCAAATATAAAATATTTGGCGATATTTATCTAAAAATACTTCAATTTCTAAGGATTATATATCATTTATATAATATTTTGGCAATTTTTAGGGTGGAAATTTTTTACCCCATCAAAATTGGGCGAAAAAGAGCTTCAAAAATTGCAAATTTAAGAATATTTGGAGAAAAACATGGAAAAATAGCCCATGGGCTAAATTTCACCCCTAAAATTATCCTTGTTGGCCTCCCACTTTTTTAATGCACTAGATTTCGATCGAGTTCATTGTTTTCAGAAAACTAATGGTCAACTCCTTGAAGACAAAACCTCTATGTGGTAAGACTTGTACTTGCACTCTTTCTCGTGGTGGAATTGTGGTTTCGGTGGTTCTTTCGTTTTCAACTTGAACTCTATCTCTAATTTTTTCTTGGTATGGGTTGCGAACCCATCTTTGCACTGGCATGAAAGTGGTAATCTCCCTTTGGTAGCCATGATGCATTTATCTTTTGAAACTGTGAAGACTCATAGAGTCAAAAATAAATGTGCAATATCTCGTTTAGTGATAGTATTATTATTTGGGTTTACGTTGTAAATGAATAGTCCTATGACTGTCGCTCCACAGTGGAAATTTTTTATTTTTAAGAAATAACCCATGAGGGATTTTGTTGATGAAATTATGAAATCATATTTTGTTAATAGTTTTGTAATGTTGTTTCTCTATAGAGATTGTTTATGGCCGTGAGGCCATTACCTTATTTCGTATGTGTTTGAGAAAGGGATGTGAGGCCACTTTCATCTCTATAAGGGTTTCAAGTGGATGCTTCTGTAATGTTCTAAGTAAATTGAAACGAACCCGTGAGTGCCCTTGTCGTTGCATTCTTGATTACTATCTTGTTTTCCTAGTTTTTTTTTCTCTAATGCATTAGTTAACAGGTCGTAAGGTCATCGATACTCTTGTAAAATATATGTTTTATAGGTTTTAGGCCGTGAGGTCATTATTTTTTTGTTAGGAAAATATTTTTGGCCGTAAGGCCACTGAAATATTGAAGAAGTTAAACAATGTAGGCCACTATGTAAATTATAACATTTACTTGAGTTTCTATGAGTTTCGAATCTCTAAACCTAGTTTATTTATTATTTTATTCTACAAGATCTATTTTCCTGAACTCTAACTAGGGTTTAGGTCATGAGGTAGAAACTCTGTCCTAGATTTGGAATCTTGATTTATATAGAATATTGGTGATAAAGATGGAGTCGTAAGGTTTTTATCATATAATTTTTTGTTTAAAGTTTTGCTTCAGGTCTTTACTTGTATATCATAAAAGATTTGTTTTCTTTTGACTGTAAAGACCTTATGAGGATTTGACATCGTGACCTACAGAGTACTGACACATAGTTTTAACTTTTTTAATTTTATGTATCAAAATAAATATTAAAACCCTATATTAACTATATGTTTTCGATCGAACTTACAAAATTTGTTTAATACTATAAGTATTGGATCTATGAGATGATATGGTAGTTTAATAACTAATTTTATATATTTATATATTTAAAGTTATATGACACTATATTGAATTCATAAAGATCTTGTTCTCATTTATAAACCCTAAAGTAACATCTGTGCAGAACTTTCCCTTTTGGAAAAGAACTCGAGTTTATTTAAAAAGAAAAGAGGGATATGCAGAAACAAATATGTATATAAGAATAACTTAATTGCAAATTTAATACAGTAACATAGATTATATGGGTTGTATTAGTACTTAATGAAAAATCATAAAATCATTGTTTACAATTCAATGATTATCCTAACCATGACTAGAATGATTGATTCTTAAACTATGGAAGTAAATAACATCATAGTACTGATTATAATATCAAATAAAAGTAACTACAATGGTCAATCACTAGTAGGATCGATAGATGCTAAACATACTTTATAAACAAAATACAGAGATATAATTAAATCCCAAATAAATAATAAACTGTTTAGAACCTCGATAAGTTGTAGAAGGAGGAAAACACACAAAGGAGACCGTTCCATCCAATCATCTCCTGAAGGAGTCAAGATTACTTGCTTAGGACCCCTGAGCCTGTTCACTGAACCACTAGGACGAAGAGATTGCGTACAACATACAAAGAACTTCATGGAGCTTAGCACTCAATATGAGACTTAACTCTACAATTTCACTTTAGCTATCCCCTCATCAAATTCCTTGTGTGCCTGAATTTCCAGTTTGCAACAGTCACAAGGTTCATTCACTTGGAAATATAATGTAGTGATCCTCATACTCAATTTGATGGTATTTATAATATTTCCTAGGTCTTTGGGTCAATTTTGGAATTAAATGATCCACCTACTTAATTCCCCATCTGAGGGAACATGACCACAATTTTAGGGATATTGCTTCCTGCAACAACTAGAAAGTGAAATGCTAGAGCTGCCACTTTTCAACTAGCCTTATACAACTTATCATTCCTCCTAGTGGGTCACTGAACACACATTCAATAGTATTATTTGGATAGGTGTGTCTTCTATTTAGTTATTAAAATAAATAAATTGTCAATTGGAGTCATCGTTGGCGAACTTGGTCATAAAAATTTTACAATAAATTTAACATAATGTTTTCTGAAATAAATAAAAATATTTATTTTTCAGTTCTACGTGTGTTACAAACACCCCCCGTTAAGTTCAACATCATCCTAAATGTTGGTTAAGTTTATTTGGTTAAGTTACAAACACCCCCCTTGTAACATAGTTGGATATGCCTCCCACATATGGCTCTCCAATTCTTAGTTCCTTCATCTGGACTGAGTTGTTTGCATTACACCTTTACGTGTCCAATGGTGCAATTCCAGAGAAAAAATTCTCTCTTGTAAAGAATATAGTCTGGTTCGTCCTAAAAATCTCATTCGGGTTCCACCTTAATAACATTCCAAACGATCGCATGAGTAACATCGTGCACATACTTTTTAAATATGGAAATATGAAAGAAATTATGTATTCTAATATTAGGTGGAAAAGCTAATTGATATGGCACTAGCCCCACTCTTGCTAATATTTTGAATCTTCCAAAATACCTGGGTGCTAATTTAGCACAACTCCCTAGTTTAAAGAAGCTCTTTCTGGGTGTTAGCTTAACAAATACATTCTCACCTACTCAAAATTCTTTCGGAGTTATTTTAAGGTCTGCATGGCTCATTTGTCTCTCTTGAGAAGTTTTCAAATTGCTTTGTACCTGTTTCACTGTTAGTTCTAGTTCTTTTAACAAGTCAGTTCCTAACATCAATATATCAACTATATTACTTCGTGTAATAGGAGTATTACATTTCCTACCATATAATATTTCAAATGGACTAAGTTTAGTTGAGGCTTGATAATGATTATTATATGCAAAGTCAACTAATTGCAAACAATATTTTCATTTCTTGGGATAGTTTCTAACATACATTTGTAACATGTCTTCTAGTACTTGATTGACTCTTTCTATTTGTCCATCATTTTGCAGATGATAGGAAGTACTGAAATTCAATTTAGTATCTAGTCCTTTAAACAAATATTTCCAAAAGTTACCATTCAACTTAGGATCTCTGTAAAAATTATTACCTTCGGAATCCCATGCAACCGAAATATTTCTTTCATTAAGATGTTAGCAATTTTAGCAGCTTTATGAGTTGTTTTAACATGCATAAAGTGTCATGTCTTGCTTAGTTTGTCCAAAACTACCATTATTGAATTATTATTTTTTTAATTTTTAGGCAACCCAGGCTCCAGTTATAAAATCAAGACTGATGACTTCCCATTTCCAATTTGGAATTGGTAATGGTTGTAAAATGCCCGCTAGGTGTTGATCCTCATCTTTAACTTCCTAACATTCTATACACCTAGCTATATATTCAGTAACTTCGTTCTTCATATTAGGCCAAAAATGCTTTTTTTCTGAACATTGTTATCATCTTTAGATACCCTAGATGTCCGGAATAAGGAATTTTGTGTACTTCATTTAAAATCAGCAGTTTAATTTATGGTATGTTAGGCACATAAAGTCTGTTTTTATACAACATTAAGCCTTTTTCATTTAAACTGTAATTTTTTTTTAATCTTTTTCAGATTCATTCTGAGTTAATTTTTCTCTTAGATTTTGGTATTATGTGTCCAAGTTTATCCCCTTTTCCAATTTATCATCTAATTCGGTTTTATAAATGCTACTGGTAGTTATATAACTCGTTATTGTGTTTCTACTTAAGGTGTCAACCACTTGATTTTCCTTTCCTTTGATGTGTTTTATTTCGAAATTATATTCTCTAAGGAAACATTAGAAAAAATATTTTACCGATCAGATGACAGTGCCACATTTTTAGAGCATGGATTATGGAATCGAGTTCTAAGTCATAAATTGGATAATTATTTCTGTGTTTTTTTAACTTCCTTGTTTCATAAACAATTACGTGACCTTCTTATTTTAGTACTCCACCCAATCCTTCATAGCAAGCGTTAGTGCATAAAACAAAATCTTTGTCTTGATATGCTATTTTTCAGTATGGGTGCAGTAGTTAATAGTTATTTTAATCTATTAAAACTTTCTTCACACCTTTGATCCCACATAAATCCTTTTCCCTTTTTCTATATTGATGTTATGGGATTCATGATTTTCGAGAATTCTTCTATAAAATTTTTGTAATAAACCGTTATTCCCATGAATGATCGTACATGAGTTACATCTTTGGGAACATGCCAATCAATTATTGCTTTTATCTTATTTGGGTCTACTGATATCCCTTCCTAAGAAATCAGGTGCCCTATATACTATATATTATCTTAAAAAAAATTTCATTTACTAGATTTAGCATACAGTTTATATTCTCTTAAAACCTGTAGTATTATCTACAAGTGTTCATCATGTTCTTCTTTCATTTTAGAATAATTTAATATGTCATCTATGAAGGCGACTACAAAATTATCTAAGTATTTGCTTAATACATTGTTCATTAAGCACATAAAAGTTGTTGGAGTGTTTGTTAGCCGAAAGGGCATAATGACAAACTCATCGTCCCTGTATCTAGTTCTAAAATTGATATTAAAAATGTATCCATCTTTAATTCTGACTTGATGATATCCATATCTCAAGTCTATTTTTGAAAATATCATCGTTCTGCGTATCTAATCAAACAGATCATTGATGTGGGGCAGAGGATGTCTATCTTTAATTGTCATTTTGTTCATTTGATAGTAGTCTATTCATAGACATAATGTACCGTATTTCTTTTTAACGAATAAGAGAGGTGCTCCCCATGGGGGTACACTTGGTCATACATAATTTTTGTCTATCAGTTCTTGCAATTATAAATTTAATTTTTTTAGTTCTAAAATTTTCATTCGATAGGGAGCCTTTGAATTAGGTACAACTTATGGTACTAATTCAATCATAAAATCCAGATCTCTCTTTCGAGGTAATCCTGGAATTTCTTCTAGGAAAATATCCAAGAAATATTGTAGGATTGGAATATCATCGAATTTTATCTTAACTTCTTTATCCATTTATTCGTTATTTATTATATGTACAACAAAGAATTTACAAAATTTTCTTACATCCTTTTTCATTTGTAAGGATAAGATTTTTCTAACCTAAAATTTCCTAGGTATTCCTTTGACTGCAATCCTTTCTCCTTTATCATTTAAACAAGTAAATGTTTTTTGAAAACAATTTAAAATTACTTGATGTTTTTTCAGCCAATCAATACCTATTAAAACATCATAAGATCCTAATAGTAATATATATAACTTGACTTGAGTTTTGAATGGACTCATAAACAAATCACAGTTTTCAACATAATTAACTACTTTCATTTTAGTCCCTGAAACTAACTAGAACAACCAAGACTTTTCAAACTTTTTCAAAGGTAAATTGCATTTTTCCACTATACTAGGTGAAACATAGCTTAAACTAGGAACTAGATCAATTAGAATGGATACAGACTGGTTTTGTATCATACCTTGTACTTCCACCATGAAAATTTCATGGTTATCCTGTTGATTCTCGAAGGCTGTATTTATTCTGGGCATTTCATTCGCTACATCTCCAACTGTTTCTTCTTCCTCACTACAACAAAATACCCTTTTGGTGGTGGTTTTGTCTTGTGGAAGTTTTTCTAACCCCCCTCCCTTCCTAACCCTCCCCAAAGTTTTTTCAGGTCTTTGGGGGTGGTTCTTACAAAACCCCCTCAAAATTCCTGAAAATTGGACTTTTGGGGGAGGTTTTTAAACCTCTCCCCCCCAAAAAAAATCCAATTCTCAATACTTTTGGAGGCATTTTTTAAAACCACCCTCCCCCCCAAAAGTATAATTCTCAGGACCTTTTTTGGGGGGCAGGGGTGTTCAAAAAGAACCCCCCTAAAGGTGGCTTGCAACGACTTTGCTAAAGCCCCCGCCCCCCCCAAAAAAAAAGTTTTTTAAGGAATTCGGGGGTGTTCCTTAAAAATCCCCCTCAAAAGTCCTGATAATTTGAATTTTGGGGGCAGTTTTTAATCCCACCCCAAAAAAAATCTAACAGTACTTTTGGGGGGGGGGGGGGTTGGAAAGACCCCCCCCCCCAAAAAAAAATTATTGTTGGAATTTTAGAAACTTACCCCGCAAACGTTATGTTTGACTTTTGGAATTTTTGCATGGGTTAGGAAAGACCCCTCATTTGGAAATACACCCCCCCCCCAAAAGTACAACATGACTTGGAATTTTAGGGGTGGTTTGGAAAGAACCCCAAGAAAATTCCAACAGGACTTTTCGGGGTTGTTTAGAAATCCCCCCTCCCCAACCCCCCCAAAAGTCTTTTTGGAGTTTTTTTTTGGGGGGGGGTGGTGGAAAGGCCCCCATAAAGGTTTACCTAATAGTTTTTAAAGGTAGCATTATAATTCAAATATTATATGTAGTGTAATATATTGTAGGATCACTAAAAGAACAACATCCAAGCATAGAAATAAGAGACACAATATTTTGACCTCAGAAACATTAGAGGAAATTTGGGGTCTAAAATGGGCCTTATAAGAAAACACACCAACAATGAATTTTGTGAGTTGGAATTCAAGAACCAATAGAATTTCAATAAAATAAGTCAACCATAATGCTTGAATTGACATATTTGTCATAAAAGAAAACTACTTTTTTGGTTTGTATTTTCGACATATGTCCCTGTGTTTTTCCTCAAATTTTAGGTGGAAGAGCTCGTTGGATGTGGAATTTGATTCCGCATCCAACGAGTACCAACACTTCATACTTTTGACAGACCCTTCTACCCCAAAAATAAGAAATACCTGAAACACTGTGATGATGATGTCATCATCAGGTTTTTTCAACATTTCTTGTTTTTGGGGTAGCAGGGTGCGTCAAAAGTAAGCAGTGTGGGTACTCGTTAGATGTGTAATTAAATTCCCCATCCAACGAGCTCTCCTGCTCAAAATTTGAGTGAAAATATACGGAGTGTTGCCGCCTTTTCACACACCTGGATCACGTGGCAGAAATCTTCAAGCCACTCGGTGTGCCCTTGGGGGCAAGTCTCGAGTCAAGGATGTCACCTTGTTCTTGACTCCTCCGTTTAGGCTCAACTACTAACGGAGCCAAGGGGGGTAGACCCTATTAAGTTACTAAGGATGATTTCTTAGTGTGGTGATGTTAAACTGAATCAGTTACTTAGGAGTTCAAATATTTTAACTATAAACAATTGAAGATGACAAGATACGAAAATAACACATGAAAGCACAAAGATGATAAACAATATATATGTATGAAGCAAAAATGACCAGTGCCTTAATAATGGAGTCAAATCAAAGAGATCAATGTGCTTGCATGTGCTTGGAGTGAATGTTTTGCGATTGCATCTTGGTATGTTTTAAGTTAAAATTGAAGTGTGGATTGATTAAATTAGGCTAAAAAGGGGACTCCAGATATACCCGAGAGTACTTGGAGTATGTCCAAAACAAAACCTATACGGCTACCCGAAAGGAATATGTGGGATGAAATGGAGTCTCTGGTGCTATGTTCGTAATGCACCCATTAGGGTGTGATAGAGATCGGCGCCTCGAGGTCACTTTTCAGTAGGTTCCCGCTTCCTTTGGGTATTTTGCCACCGTAAAGGTTTGATCGAGGTGTTGGATTTTCACGTGATGGTTTGTTAATTGGGGAGGGTGAGTCCTAATTATGCTAGTCACCCAAGTGATTTTGATACAGCTTGACTGATCAGATGAACCGTAGCCAAGTGCAGAGCATACACACTGGAGTCTTGTAAATTTTAATAAGTTTCTAAAAGATGTGTTCTTGTTTAAAAGAAAAGCCTCCAAGAACCTCTTTCGATCCAAGTGGATCTCAATCAGGGAATCGAGGAGGGGTTAATTTTAAATCTGCTGATAAACAAATGATAGAAAAAATAAAACAACTATACAAATATGGTTTTCTGATTAATCCTACCACGAATCTCTTTCCCCTTTCGGCTCACTCGGGAAATCGTGGGGTAAGTATTATGATTACTTTTGAAAGTAAGATATGGAATATGGAATTAACAACAAGATCAAATATACTACCCTGCAAATCAGATCAATACTATTAAAAGGAAATAAGCAGAGAACGATGAAAATGGCACCGACGCGAATCCCCCAAGGGGGGATGGGGAATGGGCTCAAAAGAGCCTATTCAAAGGATGATTTTATTACAGAGGTTACAATATCAAAGAACTGATAAAACAGAGCTTTCTTGGTCCTTATATAGGTTTAAACCAAGATATTACAGTTTATACAAAAAAATTACAAATTATGTGACAAAAGAGAGACCCGTGGGGGGATTTGAGCACTCCAAAAGCCACTTTGGAAAGAAGATTCCTTTCTTCTCTGTAAGACCTAATAAATGACAGTGATCGAGTTAGAATTAAAAATTCCCAAAAGCACTTTAAGAGTACCTTTGGGTCAGCCTACTTTATCTCAAAAAATAATGAAATTAAACTAGCTAAAACGGCGGACAGGGAACCAAGGAAAGCAAGATTTCCTTGGGATCTTGGATTGCTGTTTGTGCAGCCAATTAAAAGCACTAATATTGCAGAATATTGAAATTATCAAACAGTAAAAGAAACTACCTTACTAGCAAGCTATGAATTTTCACTAAATTACTTGCGAAACTAAGGTACTTTTAGCTAGATCTCTTGAATTTGAACTTTATGAGCAAAACAAAACTAAGATATAGAATAAAGGAGGGATCTTACTGATCATATCTATGTGTGTTTTTCCTGATGAGATAGATCAGATTAATAAGAAGCCTTTAAAGTAACCAGTTTGAGGAAAGTTTAATAGTTTTTAAAGGAGGAAGAGAGAGAAAGAGTGTTTGAAGCTTGGGAATGTTGGGATTTGGATTCTGCTTTGGTGGAACAATGAGGGACTATGTCATTCATAAGATACTGAAGGTGAGGAATATTCAAACCAACTCAACCTCTTCTACCAACAAGATCACTTGCAACTTAAAAATCCTTGCACAAACAGATGGTTAAAACATAGGTGTTGCCGAAAGAGATGATTGGAAACCATGCAATTAAACTTAAAATACATACAAATCCAATAGATTTGGAACAAGCAGCAGTAAGAGCATAAATCAAACTAGAATAAACTCTTACCCTAACAGGAGGGAGCTCTCTCGTTCAAGACCAACAATTAACCAGCAAAGCAATGATAAACAAAAGCAGATTATACCTCATAAGCATTTGACAATCAACATCCACACATGAAGAGAATTACACCATAGATCTTGCCTCCAAAGCTTCTTTATTCCAGAATGAAAAAACAATACAGTACAAGAGCAACAACACCTCAATCCCAGTTCTAACTAGCTTGGAAGAGGAGGCTGTGCCTGGATATATACAATTTGCAGGCCATCTGGCCCAGGGGAGGCGCAATTACTCATGGAATCAAGTGAAATAAACTGATGGAGAGTCCATCAATGCCTGATCTGTGTCTATCTGAGCCATATCTGAGTCTCACTAAGTGCAACTGTCAATCGGGGGGCTGATATGACTGACACCTCAACCTGTTGACTGAAGAATCCACCAAAAATCATCCAGTTGAGCCAAAAACGTGTTGAGGAGAGAGGGAGGGCAAAATTCCTCATGAAGGATGCTCAAGATCAACTCTGGATCTGATTTGATCACCTCCTTCAGTCAAGGATTTGTCATATCCAGTCAATCTGCTTCAGATCTGACTGATTTAATCAAATCGGCTGAGAATCCATTTATTTATGATTTTGGATTTGCTCCATTATTCACCAATTTATTAATTAAAATAATCAATAATTGATTTTTGGGGCTTTCTGACCTGAGTGATGGAAAATCACTCAAAACTAGGAAACAGTGGGTCCATGGGTTTACATGGTGCTCTTAGCTTGAAAATGAGCACCTACATGACTGAAACTGATTATTTGGCCCACTTTTATTACAAAATCAATTTTTCCAATTAAACTATTAAAAAATAGCCTAAGTTTTGGAAAAATTAAATTTTAATAAAAAACACTGAAAAAACTAAAAAATTGAAAAATTGAAAAACACCTAGGGGGACTTAGACATGTTCATATGACTCAAAAATTATGTCTAGCATGTTTATACATTGACACATAGACTCTAATAACCTCAATAGGCCTAAATGCCAAGCCGACCACCCCAACTTTGGAGGTATGGAGTGAAAAACTCAGAAATTATCAGTTATTTGTTCAACTACCAATAATAACCAAGGGAAAAAACACCATAGGCTAATCGGATTGACAAATAAATTCTAAGAGACCAAGTCTTTTACAGACACTATCATGCTAGAACATTTATTACAATTCCCTCATGGGGTATGAACATGTCATATAGTACAACAAGCACTTCCCAGAAGTACTTCCAAAGGTCTTTTTGAAGTCCAAACAAGTTAGACCTGTCCGGTTCACCGGGCTCACTTGATAAAAAACACTAAGTACAACTTAGGTGGTAACATTCTTGCTCCAACTGTGGGACGTGTGCTTGGTCTGGTCTTTAAGGCAAGGAGAGGATACGAGAACACCAGAATCTCTGGTTTATATACCCTGCAAAAACATATCAACTTGACAAGAAAAACCTCAGTAGCACAAGTTTTATGAAAAACCAAATGAACCATTAAGCTGATTTATTTAAACAAAATAGATGTAACTAACTAAAAGAAGCAATGTTTTATTATAGCTAAAAATAGAAATGCAGAAAGTAAATGCTCTCTTTCAAAGAGCTTATTTTCCTACTCTAAGCATGATATAAAAAGGGTTAAGTGTAATCAGAAATCCAATGTAACCACCTAAGCATTTTATTGACATAAAAAAAATATTCTTGTCTTTGGTTACCAGCCAAAGTAAGGAGACTTTATTCAGAAAATGCAAACCTGCATGATGATCCAGAAGGGGCAGGATGGATGGGAAATCATAGGCATGAATAATGTAGTCAAACTTCCTCCCAAAATGGTAAGTGCTTGCGTAGGATACTTCTATCCAAGACTGGATAGGGTTGATGTACAAATTGGAATGATGAGGCAGATTAACTACACCATCATACTGATCATCAAGGCTTACCGGATGATAATTCACTATATAATCCCCAAGCAGCTCCAAGTCATGAGAAAACTCTATATGTGAATATGATAGTTGAGATTGATATTCTAATAACTGCATCACATCCATCTTTTCACAAAACTGCTTCTCCATATCTTCATTACTGATACCCTTGTGCGGATCTCCATGATATGACTCTGAATGATCATATAAGAGTTTTGAATGCTGCTTTTCCATACTAGGATTTTCCAAGGTCTCCAGATTCATGCTTCCCTCTATGGAATTATAGTAGATTGGACTTCCACAAATCTCTAAATAGACACTCCCTCCGCTGGGTATAGCATAGATAGGACTCTTAAAAATATATCCACAAAAATCCCAATAGTCATCACCATCATCTATGTTAAATGTGATGGATTCCCCATTGCTGATATCAGGTTTCGATATCGATATATGTATAAGAATGATAATGTGCATAAACTGCATGCTCCTTTTTCATATCAAAGTTTCCCAAGGCCACATGGTCCATGCTCTCTTCTTTAGATATGTCATAGACAGAAAAATCAACAAAACCATCAAAAGTTTCTGGTTCATTATTTTCCTCTTTATTCATGTCATAGACTGGATTTTCCATGAATGTCCAGGACTCCTCATCAACATCTTTGTCGGGGATAAGGGAGTCTTCGTCACTTGTATCATGCTCCAAGATGTACTTGTCCTCATTTTCATACTCATCTTCTTCAGAGAAAAGGTCACAAGGTAGTAGACCTTCCAGACTGTCATCATTATAAGGAGAACACATAGGAGTCCCATCATGTATATTACAGTTTTCATCATAAGTTTCACTATAAGATTTTGCAATGGTTTCATCGTCACGCTTGTACTGTTTGGATGGTGACAAAGGGTAGGCCTAGCCTACCATGTATATATGATCAGGCTCGCTTGAATTTGTTTCCTGATTACTAACCTCAGGAAGTCCATGTTCCATGACATGATTCGCAACATAGCAAGTGCTTTCTGGGTGGAATTGATGACAAGGTCTACACCATGGAATTACTTCATCTACCAGGTTAGTTGAGTCTAACTGGTTTGGAATCCTAGGCTCTTACTGAGGAAACTTCTTTTGATACACTTGATTCTGTTTTGGCTGAAAATTCCTAGGTCCATTATTTCTTTCCAGTGTGGTTATTCTGTTCTGGATTTTATTCATTTGCACAGATTGGTTTGTCATGAATTGGTCCTGACTAGTCATCACTTTTTCAAAAATGCTAGCTATCTTTTCCATGGGGTCTTTAGAGGTTCTCTTTTCTTCTGATTCAAAGGCTTTTCCCTTTTCTTCGTTGTATGAAGTGTTTCCCTTAGTGTAACTCGGAATGTTGGACTTGCCCGAAGATTGCATATTCCTTTCTATTTTCTTGGCCAGATCTTGAGCTGTTTTTAGATCGATCGGATCTTTATCCCTTAATTGGTACCCCAAATCACCAGTGAAAGCTTCGATGTAATATATGAGGATGGAGGCATCCTTTGGCTTGATTTCTCTAGGGAATTCCGCAACCACATGCCTGAACTTAGTATTAAATTCATCAATGGTTTCATTCTCCATCTTCTTTATGTTATGGAGGGTAGCAAGCAAATGTCTTGGTTCTTTCTTTCCCCCCCATCTCTTCTTAAAACCTACTAGGAATTCATTAAGGGTTTTATATGAATCATCACCAAGGTTTTCATACCATTCCGCGGCATCATCCTCTAAGGATAAAGCAAAGAGCTTCATTTTGATATCTTCATGGTTAGAGGCAACATCATCACAGTAACTGAATAGGTGCCTTTCAAACTTTTGGAGATGAGTCCTAGCAGTGGTAGCATTATTTCCCTCGAATCGGGGGAGCTTCTTGATAGCATCTTTCGGAATGTTATGAGGAGTACCTGCTATCTGAGAAAATTCAAGGGGTTTGTAAAATTCCATCATTTCTTGAGATTAGTGAACATGAATCTCTACAAATATGTGATGGATATCTGAGATGGATTGGTATCCTAAATCCTCAAGGTTTCTACGAGAAGTCTTCCTATTCAATCTTTCCCTAATAAACCTTTCGGAATCAGGGAGAGGATTGAATAACTGTCGACGGTTTCTTCGGGTAGAAATTCTTGAAGGGATGTTAGACAGTGGAGTCGCTAGATGGATCGAGTTTTAATTTTTATGTTTTTTAAAGACTAGATCAATCAAAAGTTTTTTTTTATCTTTTTAGTTGTTTAGAAAAAATTTAAGCTAAGTCGTACTCGGGAATAAAAAGATTTATCCCTGGCAACGGCGCCAAAAAGTGTTGCCGCCTTTTCACACACCTGGACCACGTGGAAGAAATCTTCAAGCCACTCGGTGTGTCCTTGGGGGAAAGTCTCGAGTCAAGGCTGTCACCTTGTTCTTGACTCCTCCGTTTAGGCTCAACTCCTAACAGAGCCAAGGGGGGTAGACCCTATTAAGTTACTAAGGATGATTTCTTAGTGTGGTGATGTTAAACTGAATCAGTTACTTAGGAGTTTGAATATTTTAACTATAAACAATTGAAGATGACAAGATACGAAAATAACACATGAAAGCACAAAGCTGATAAACAATATATATATATATATGAAGTAAAAATTACCAGTGCCTTAATAATGGAGTCAAATCAAAGAGATCAATGTGCTTGAATGTGCTTAGAGTGAATGTTTTGTGATTTCATCTTGGTATGTTTTAAGTTAAAATTGAAGTGTCGATTGATTAAATTAGGCTAAAAGGGGGACTCCAGATATACCTGAGAGTACTTGGAGTATGTCCAAAACAAAACCTATACGGCTACCCGCAAGGAATATGTGGGCTAAAATGGAGTCTCTGGGGCTATGTTCATAACGCAACCATTAGGGTGTGACAAAGATCGGCGCCCCGAGGTCACTTTTCAGTAGGTTCTCACTTCCTTTGGGTATTTTGCCACCGTAAAGGTTTGATCGAGGTGTTGGATTTTCACCTAATGGTTTGTTAATTGGGGAGGGTGAGTCCTAATTATGCTAGTCACCCAAGTGCTTTTGATACAGCTTGACTGATCGGATGAACTGTAGCCAAGTGCAGAGCATACACACTGGATTCTTGTAAATTTTAATAAGTTTCTAAGAGATCTGTTCTTGTTTAAAAGAAAAGCCTCCAAGAACCTCTTTCGATCCAAGTGGATCTCAATCGGGGAATCGAAGAGGGTTTAATTTTAAAGCTGCTGATAAACAAATGATAGAAAAAATAAAACAACTATACAAATCTGGTTTTCTGATTAATCCTACCACGAATCTCTTTCCCCTTTCGGGTCACTCGGGAAATCGTGGGGTAAGTATTATGATTACTTTTGAAAGTAAGATATGGAATATGGAATTAACAACAAGATAAAATATACTACCCTGCAAATCAGATCAATAATATTAAAAGGAAATAAGCAGAGAACGACGAAAATGGCACCGACGCGAATCCCCCCCCAGGGGGGATGGGGAATGGGCTCGAAATAGCCTATTCAAAGGATGATTTCATTACAGAGGTTACAATATCAAAGCACTGATAAAACATATCTTTCTTGGTCCTTATACGGGCTGAAACCAATATATTACAGTTTATACAAAAAAATTACAAATTATGTGACAAAAGAGAGACCCCTGGGGGGATTTGAGCGCTCCAAAAGCCACTTTGGACAGAAGATTGCTTTATTCTCTGTAATACCTACTAAATGAGAGCGAGTGAGTTAGAATAAAAAATTCCCAAAATCACTTTAAGATTACCTTCGGGTCAGCCTACTTTATCTCAAAAAATAATGAAATTAAACTAGCTAAAACGACGAACAGGGAACCAAGGAAAGCAAGATTTCCTTGGGATATTGGCTTGATGTTTGTGCAGCCAATTAAAAGCATTTATATTGCAGAATATTGGAATTATTGAACAGCAAAATAAACTACCTTAACAGCAAGCTATGAATTTTCACTAAATTACTTGCGAAACTAAGGTACTTTTAGCTAGATCTCTTGAATTTGAACTTTATGAGCAAAACAGAACTAAGACCTAGAATAAATGAGGGATCTTACTGATCAGATCTATGTGCATTTTTCCTGATGAGATAGGTCAGATTAATGAGAAGCCTTTAAAGTAACCAGTTTGAGGAAATTTTAATAGTTTTTAAAGGAGGAAGAGAGAGAAAGAGTGTTTGAAGCTTGGGAATGTTGGGATTTGGATTCTTCTTTGGTGGAACAATGAGGGACTATGTCATTCATAAGATACTGAAGATGAGGAAGATTCAAACCAGCTCAAACTCTTCTACCAGCGAGATCACCTGCAACTTAAAAATCCTTGCACAAACAGATGGTTAAAACATAGGTGCTGCCGAAAGAGATGATTGGAAAGCATTGAATTAAAATTAAAATACATACAAATCCAATAGATTTGGAACAAGGAGTAGTAATAGCATAAATCAAACTATAATAAACTCTTACCCTAACAGGAGGGAGCTCTCTCCTTCAAGGCCAACAATTAACCAGCAAAGCAATGATAAACAAAAGCAGATTATACCTCATAAGCATTTGACAATCAACATCCACACATGAAGAGCATTGCACTATAGATCTTGCCTCCAAATATTCTTTATTCCAGAATGAAAAAAACAATACAGTACAAGAGCAACAACACCTCAATCCCAGTTCTAACTAGCTTGGAAGAGGAGGCTGTGCTTGGATATATACAATTTACAGGCCATCTAGCCCAGGGGGGGCGCAATTACTCATGGAATCAAGTGAAATCAACTAATGGAGAGACCATCAATGCCTGATCTGTGTCTAGCTGAGCTAGATCTGAGTCTCACTGAGTGCAACTGTCAATCGGGGGGTTGATCTGACTGACACCTCAACCTGTTGACTGAAGAATCCACCAAAAATCATCCAGTTGATCCAAAAACGTGTTGAGGAGAGAGGGAGGGAGAAATTCCTCATAAAGGATGCTCAAGATCAACTTTGGATCTAATTTGATCACCTCCTTCAGTCAAGGATTTGTCAGATCCAGTTAATCTACTTCAGATCTGACTAATTTCAATCAAATTGGCTGAGAATCCATTGATTTATGATTTTGGATTTACTCCATTATTCATCAATTTATTAATTAAAATATTCAATAATTGATTTTTGGGGCTTTTTGACCTGAGTGATGGAAAATCACTCAAAACTAGGAAACAGTGGGTCCATGGGTTTACATGGTGCTCTTAGCTTGAA
>LPNX011048343.1:142606-214699 GCA_001517045.1 Pseudotsuga menziesii
TTCATGCCATAGTTTTCAAAAAACATGTTTACTATTTTCTTTGTTCCCTCCTCCAATGACATTTGCAGTCGGGACTAGCCTCCACTCAGCAAATCACTTCCTTCTTTCCAGTGCTCCCCTCCTCTAGCGGCTTCTAGAGATCGACAAAGAATGGCACTACTTCTGACCATAGACCACCTCTACATCCTCCCAAACTCATCGACATTGCTATTCTCAACCCCATCCCAACACTCATTTGTATGCATCCAAATCACAAAAATATGCTCCCCACTCCCGGTGTCAACACACTACCCATTATAGCTCCCCTTCTAGTTCTAATTGCTTTTTCATACATATGACTATTTCAAGTTTTGCTCATTCGGATTCTGATATTAGGAGAAAAAATTCCAGTGTGTACCATGACATACTCACTATTTTTGGATCATATATCCCATATCCACTCTCCTTGTATATTTATTTCCATATTTAGACAATGCGTCACAACCTAGGATTTGACATATATCCCATAAGCCATAAATGAAAATATTTTTTATGATGGCTTTGATGTACAACATGGGCCAACGCAGATGCATTATCCCTCTACGTTAGGAGCTAACAAGGCCAAAATTACATGATTGCATATATGCAAGCCCCATCGACGAATAGAGTGAGAGAGGGTCCATCTTGTAAATAAGAAACCTTATATAGTTCTTCACCTTCCCTACATCCAATAACCAATATGGAGGTTGACTACTACTTTGATTCCCTCTTGCATGATATGTCTACTTCTTGATTGTGTTCTCTCTTTATATGAAAAAAATAGATAGATTGTAATTCATATTTTGTCTCCATCGTTTTCTAAATACCCACCCAAGAGGTTCTAATTTCAAGAAGCGATAGATATTTCTATATTCAATACAACCTAGTTTTAGTATCCAAACATTTCAAGGTATCTAACACATTGCTCCAATACAAAAAATATCAAGATTGTTGCAAAACTAAACTTTACTATGTTGTTCATAATAACATAAAACTACATTAAAAATATTTTATATGAATTTAATAAAAGTATAATTATGTCTACTCACTAACACCTAAATTACATCATATTACACCACCAAAAAACCAAAAGGTTTGTCCTTTCCCACCACTAAATTTGAAATTACACTTACATTCTCATGCTTCTTTATTTGACCATAGTACCTTAAATATATATTATTATATATTTATAAACTAAACGAATAAAAATACACACACACACACATATAGGAAGCCATCAAGATAAGAAAAAACAAAAATATGCATTTTAGAATCCATAAGTTTATAAGTTAACAATTTTAGCGCCACAACAAACCATCAAAATAAAAAACAAAAGGTTTTAGTGCCACAAATTTTTAGAAAATTTTAAAATGAGTCATGGCACATGAATGGGGGGTTTTGATGCCTCTTTCTAACCACTGCATGTGGAACAGAGAGCTAAGAGTTCTGAGCGAGGAAAGAACGGGCTATGCAAGAGCGTCTGTTGCGGAGACGTCCAAATCGTCTTATGGAAAGAGGTACATTAGAGCATGCTTGGAAAGAAATGGATGAAACACCCTTTTAGATACAACTTTTACTAGTGCATATGATATTTTGGAATATGAACCTACAAAATGGATAGCTGATAGTGTAGATTTTGCTTGCATGTGGTGTAGTTCATGATTTCGCCCAATCATGTGTCCAAGGCATCACTATGGATTCTGTGGTGGAATTTTCTGCGACCCCTATTCTAGGGGAAGGAGCTTGATTTCTAAGATATTTCATAATATTGAACCCCAACGAGTATGCGATGTATCTTGGGTGAGGTTAGAATCAGTACAAGGTCTTTTGATTAAAAAGGTGAGTCGTGCAGCACAACCAGCAACGCATCTTGGATGCTTCCCTTGCTTTAGGTAATAACATCATTGACTGTGGCATCCTATATTTATAATGGACCACAATTCCCATGCTATTCTAAAAATCCATCAAAGAGGTACCTAGGATATCCTATTGATGAGTAAGATCCCAATCAAGTGAATAATCCATCAGTAGCAGAGTAAAAGGAATGAGCATTTCCATATCCTTGTGGCCTTCTATGAAGTCCAAAATGGCCTTTGAAGGGCTCTGAAGGATTCAAATTTGAATCCTGGATTCATGGTTCTCTGCGTGTTCCATCAGTATTGTATAGTACTAAGTTCAGTCTATCTCTTCATGCTGCTTTGTATTTTCCTTGTTCAAAAATCTTGTGCCATGTATTCTTTGGTGATTAGGGATGGGGTGGTGTAGCATATCTCTATAGTCCTGTGTTCTTGGTTCAGCGAGGGTCGGAAGTGGGCTACCTCTTGTTGACATTCTCAGCCTAAAGATGTATTTCTCTTACTTGCGGGTTCTTCATGCCTCCCCTGTGCTTTGTTCATAGAAAATGGTGTTCTTATTCTTGTTTCACATTTCTGGTTATTTTCATTAGTTTTGATAATCAATGAAAAAAATTCATTGCATTTTTTTTATTATACTGCATAGAATTCCATGGAAAACATCCTCTTGAAGCTTTTCAATTGTGTCAGAATATGTCCTAGACATAGCATTCTTCTTTACCATACAAACATTCAGATTTGAAGGCCAATTGAAATGTTCTGGATACTTCAGTGTTAACATCCTTATGCTCTCTGTTGGATGAGAAATGAAACAGTACGCTACAATACTTCTACACTATCATTCAATAAGAAATTGTACATCTAATTGTACTTGTACTTCAAAATAAGATTTTATAACTAATTCCCGATATGAATTTTGGTGTTAGTTGGGGCTTTGACATCCCACTAATATGAGTCATACTGTTATCGAGACAAGGATTTCCCTATGAATTTTGAAACACCAATAGGAAAATTATGTAGCAGAAATCTATACTTGGTGCAAGGATAATATATAAGAAGGAGAAAGAGGCTCCTGGGAAACTTAGACCACTGCTACTGAACTTGTGATTTCTAAAAAAATGTCAGTACTACAAGTCATGTAGTTGTTTCTTTCCTTGACTAACTTTGTTTCACAAAATTCATGTGGTGGTGAAGAATAAATGAAAATGACAACCATTACAGGTTCGAGCCTAATTCAACTGTTTGAGGTTTAGCACATTTTGATAGGATCCTTATTATTTTCATCCAGTTTTTCACATGCCATGTATTTTTTTTCCACATTAACACTCCTCTTTTGATAGTCAACATGCACAGCAATTACAAAACATAAATAGTTTATAAAGGATTATCTACATAAAAAAAACTTTAAAACTTAAAAATTGGTTTGGATTACAAATTATTAGATTGATATTATAACATCCTGTTAGATTTTTATCATTTAATCAATATGATATAGGATCTTATCTAAGAGAATAACATGCACATTAATAATCACAAGAGACAAGAGACACAAAGAGTTTTCCTCGGGGAAACCATAAAGGAGAAAACCCTGCAACTTCCTCAGAGATAGAATGAGCATGAATAGCAAAAGTAAAACACAAAAACACAAAGATGATCTTTGACAGCTGATCTCTCTGTCTCACTTGTGCGAGCTCCTCCTCTCTCACTCACGCGCTACAGTTGAGTGAGTGTGTGTGACAAATAGAGATTCTCACTCTCTATTTATACTTGTTTTCCACTTGAGTTTTACTCTTACAGGGCCAACGTCACTAGGAGAGTCTAATAACCCTAATACTCCTCACCTGTTGGGACTATTTCCCTAACTTACAAGGGAGGTCTAACCTCAACTCAATTGTGGAGACTATTTCCTGGAATTACAACAGAGGGTTAACCTCAATGACTTTGCATGAATTTTATATATTAATGACTATCCCGATCGAAACATCGAGGTACAATGAAATACAATATAAGACATACTATTGAATACATTTCAAAGTTACAAATACATCAACACTCCCTCTTAACTAGGAAGGTATTCTATTGAAACAGTTCATCAGCATAAGTCTTCATCACTTGATCATCATCATCACTTCTTTTTCTATCTTGAGTAAATGGTGTTATCTCTCAATTCTACTCATCATAGGAAGTTCTAAAGAGCCAACCCTTTTTTGTGTGGGTTGTAGGTCTCAACACTTATATCTGGCCATGGGAGGCCTAGCCTTCCACCATGTTGAAAAGGCATAGTTCTTACATATGACCATGGGAGGTCCAGCCCGCCACCATGTAAGAAAGGCTCAACACTTACATCCAACCATGGGAGGCCCAGCCTACCACCATGTCGAAAAGGAAATGTACTTACATCTAACCATGGGAGGTCCATCCTCCCACCATGTCAGAAAGGCTCAACACTTACATCTGACCATGCAAGGCCCAACCTGCCACCATGTCGAAAAGTATTTCGACTCATCACTTCCCCTTGGAAGGAACCTCAACCTGGAGAAAACCTAGGTTCTACCTGAAGTAATCAAACTTCAGTCTAGCTAATGGCTTGGTCAACACATCATCTATCTACTCATCCATTGCAACATATTGGAGCTTCACTTATCCTCTCTACACCATATCCCTAATATAGTGATATTTGATCTCGATATGCTTTGAATTTTCATGGAACACTAGGTTCTCTGACAACTTCACACAACTTTGGTTGTCACAATATATACAAGTAGCATCCAACTGGATATCACAAAAATTAGATAGTATCTTCCTCAGCCACATCGCCTAACAACTAGCCGAAAAAAATGTGACATACGCTACTTCAGTTGTACTTAGTGCCACGCAGGACTACTTCCTACTAAACCAAGAGATCACACCTGATCCCATACTGAATCAACACCCCGAAGTGCTCTTCCTATCAATGACGCTGCCTACACAATCCAAATCCACATAACCCTGGAGGTTGATATTCTGATTCGATTCATACTTGAGCCCATAGACAAGTGTACCCTTCAGGTACCTTAGAATATTCTTTGCAGCAGTCAGGTGAACATGTCTCATATCTGTTACGAACTGGTGAACTCATCACTTCCCCTTGGAAGGAACCTCGACCTGGAGAAAACCTAGGTTCTCCCTAAAGTACTCAAGCTTCACTCTAGCTAATGGCTTGGTCAACACATCATCTATCTACTCATCCGTTGCAACATACTGGAGCTTCACTTATCCCCTCTGCACCATATCCCTAATAGAGTGATATTTGATCTCGATATGCTTCGACTTGTCATGGAACACTAGGTTCTCTGACAACTTCACACAACTTTGGTTGTTGCAATATATACAAGTAGCATCTAAATAGATATCATAAAAATCACATAGTATCTTCCTCAGCCACATCACCTAACAACTAGCCAAGAAAGATGTGACATACGCTGCTTCAGTTGTACTTAGAGCCATGCAAGACTACTTCCTGCTAAACCAAGAGATCACACCTGATCCCATACTAAAGCAACACCCCGAAGTACTCTTCCTATCAATGGCACTGCCTACCTAATCCAAATACACATAACCCTGCAGGTTAATATTCTGATTCGATTCATACTTGATCCCATAGACAAGTGTACCCTTTAGGTACCTTAGAATATGCTTTGCAACATGTCGAACCTCGGTATCTTTTGGAGTCACTCCCTCTGAAGTGGACCATCATTCTCCCTATGCCTTTCATACTATATGTATTGAAACATTCTTTACTGGGAGTGACACGTAGCTTCCTCTACTACTAATATTCTATGTATCTGTATAGGG
This sequence comes from Pseudotsuga menziesii, assembly GCA_001517045.1. Lineage (NCBI taxonomy): Eukaryota > Viridiplantae > Streptophyta > Pinopsida > Pinales > Pinaceae > Pseudotsuga > Pseudotsuga menziesii. Next base: position 148,312 of record LPNX011048343.1, read on the forward strand.
TCACTGGATACCAAGATCCTCTATCTTGAACCTTCTCAAAATTTCTTCTCACACCCATCTATGATATTTTCATCCTCTATAGGATTTCATCTTCAACCTTGTAGCAAAGTTTAATATCTTCATTACTCTAGGTGATCTCCAAGCTCCTCATTTATTTGTTATCGCATGGGTGTCTTATGATCTCATACAAGTCCTTCTTTAATTCACACACATGATTCTGCCTATCATGTGTCTTGACTTCCAGTGGTTGCAAATGTCTCTTCTTAGTCTGTGCCTTGTTTCTATGAGAAGTCTCATGCTACGAATATTTCCTTGTATCCCACGATGTTTCCGTCTACTACATGTTGGATCTTGTAGATCCATATGGAAGATACTATGGATTTCCCTTCAGGTTTTTGACATCGCATTCTAGTCATCATTATTCATTTTGGATTATTAGAGTGAATCTTGAACTGTCCTCACTTGTTCTTTGGAACAAGTCTCATCCTTCTTCTCTTGTAGGAGATTGTACACAATATTTCCTACAAGTCAAATGCACAAATTGTATGTTTAGAAACATTTCATAAGGCATGAAATTTTTTTTATCATAAAGATATAATCATGCAACTATTTTAGCCAAAACAACATTCATCCATATCTCACGGAAAATTTCTAGATTCCTTCCATCTCTACCAAGAGATAATTGAGATTGTGCACTAATCCAATATGTCAACAAAAAGGTTTCATTTTAGATAAGTAGCAATGGATATTTTTATAGCACCATGGGCTACTTACCCATCACATGAATATTAGTAGAATACTGTCATTAATGCAAACATTATATCATAGTTAATACATCAAATTAATATGAACAAATGCATAACCAAATAACATCATGAAATGAAAATTGAATACTCATCTTTATTCGTTTCGTGGGTAGACTCCTTCCTGAGCCTTCAGCTTCATCATTTTCCTCATTCATAACAACATCATTTCTTATCCAAATTCCAAGATGGATAATACTTTATTCAAGAATTGATTTCATCATATTCCTCATTACTTGATGGATCTTCTTTGAATTGTGAGCGCTTGATATTTAGTGGATCCCATCTTCTCTTCTCGTATTATAAGTCGAGCTTCTTCTTGTGTGCACTCTTCCCAGAGTCTGCTAAAAGTAATCACTTCCTTCTGGCACACATTCCTCAAATGAATGAGTCCCATGATCCTGCAAGTCCATTCAAGGTGTTTATAACAATATCTTATTCTTCTTTGATTTCTTTGTCATAGAATTGAACGCTTCCTTTTGGTGTCTTTAGGGATGACAAATGAGAGATGATCTTTAATAGAATATGCAATGATTCTCTTGGCTCTAGCATTAGCCACATCTCCCTCTAGCTCTTAGAGCTGTTCCAAGTCAATTTATTAAAGGATCATGGAGGTACTATACTTCCATACTTGGAAGTTTTCAGCTTCACCAAGCTTGTCATCAAGCTAGTGTGATAGGTCATTTTGAAATGAGAACCTCAAATGTAAATAACAAAAGATTAGATCTTACCAATTTGAGGTGTTCGTCTTGGTTCCAGATCTGGTTGATCTAGGGTTTGTTAGAGAAAACATAATTTAAAATCTTGCAATCTTTCAGATATGATTGGATATAAATATGCACCTCCTCAAGGCGAGCTGAGCAGCATACTCATTTTCCCAAAACTGTGATCAAAACTGCAAAATATCTGATGCCCTAGTTTTCTTCAATTTATTCTACAGAATTGTCTGATATGGTTTCTGTCATATATCCAAAATTACTTCTCCTCTAGGTCTCAAAATTCACATTGAGGTATCCTTGTATGTGTTTATTCTAACATCGAAGAATTAAGCAGAATTGGTTTCACCAATTGGGACTTATGATACTTTTCCCAAGGTAATGTATTTCAGAATTGTTCAACATAGAGAGCTTGTATAGAATGCCACATGTTACTATTTCACCTTTGGGGTATGAACCTTTTACCACAGAAAGTAAACTATGTGCCCTATCTAGAACAACTTACTAAATTTCATTTGGACCTTCGTAGCCTGTGATATAGGAATTATATCAAGGTGTCCTTTTTAGACATGAATCCTAGGAGAGGCTAGAACCCTGATTTGGAGGAATCATATCTCCTAGAATATACTGAATCTGATGCTGAAACATTTACATAGGGTACATCAGGAATTTTTCGTCTTCTTGTAAAAGTTTTGGTTCCTGATCCTTCTCCAATCTCGAGATACAACGATTGACGAATGTGCCAAAATGACTAGCTTTAGTCTTTTAGGGTTTTCTCGTTCTGGGTCAAATTAGGGTTTGACATTCCTGAACTTTCACCCAAGAAAAAAATTTCAATCTTGATCTCTAAATTTCTATTTTGAGGAGGAGATAAATCCTATGCTGGGCTCACTCAAAAATTCTTATTTTGTGAAAAGCCCTTATTTCCTGCAGTAGTGATACATCAAAAACTAAAAATGCCAGGAATCAAATTCTACTTTGACAAAAAGATGATCCCTTTAATGGAGAGTTATCCTAGCCTCCTTTTTCTGATGATCTGTGGAGGGAGACCCAAAAAGTAAGAAGCTCTAGCTTCTGCAGTTGCACAATGTCTTCTTCTTATGTTAGCTCTCATGGGATGTTATATTTTTTATCATTTAATCAATATGATCTAGGATATTATCTGAGAGAATAACATGCACAACAATAATCAAAACATAAAATAGACTCAAAGAGTTTTCCTTGGGTAAAACATAAAGGAGAAAACCCTGCAACTTCCTCAAAGATATAATGAGCACCAATAGAAAAAGTAAAACCCAAAAACACAAGATGATCTACGACAACTGATCTTTCTCTCACTTGTCTGATCTCCTCCTCTCTCACTCATACACTACAGTTGAGTGAATATGTGTGACAAATAGAGAGTATCACTCTCTATTTATACTTGTTTTCCACTTGAATTTTACTCTTATAGGGCTGGCCTCACTAGGAGAGTCTAATAACCCTAATACCCCTCAACTCTGGGGACTATTGCCCCAACTTACAATGCAGGGTTAACCTCAACTCAATTGTGGGGACTATTGTGCTGACTTACAATGGAGGGTTAAACTCAATGAATTTACATGACATTATTATATTAATGAATCTCTCAATTAGAACATCGAGGTACAATGAAATACACTATAATATATACAAGTGAATACATTCCAAAGTTACAAATACATAAACACATCCTCCCTCAATTTGAAACTAACATTATTCACAATTTCAATTATACTATATTCCATCTTATTTTCATGAAATTGTTCACCATATTAATTTCCATTCCGAGCTATTGCTAACAGTAGAGATACAATGATGGCCAAAATGATTTCAGGAGACAATAATTCCACTCAAAATAAACCTAATCAGAGTATTTCAGAGGTACAATGAAATACACTATAATATATACAAGTGAATACATTCCTAAGTTACAAATACATAAACACATCCTCCCTCAATTTGAACCTAACATTATTCACAATTTCAATTATACTATATTCCATCTTATTTTCATGAAATTGTTCACCATATTAATTTCCATTCCGAGCTATTGCTAACAGTAGAGATACAATGATGGCCAAAATAATTTCAAGAGACAATAATTCCACTCAAAATAAACCTAATCAGACTATTTCAGAGAAAAGAATTCCCACTGCAGAGCAACTGGTTCTGGAACTTACGATTCCCGAGCATAGGGAGAACTCCCTATATTATTTTATTTTATTTTGATACTTTAATTAAATATTTTTCTTTAAAACCCATGAGTCATGTTCTTCCTTTGAAATCCTATATAAAGTATTTCCATTGTGAAATTTTGGTTGTAAGATTGATTGCTTTTAGCAATTATGGAGTTTATTTTGTTTTTGGTTCCTTATTTGTATTAGGACTAATATTTTTGGGAATATTATTGTTATAAAATTGATTGTTTTGGGAATTTTTTCATCATTAGAATTCATATTGGTATGCCGCCTACAAATTCTAGTTGTAAGGAAGAAATATTATAGGAGCATACGTCCTTTGTCCCTCAAGATAAGTGTGATGTATTTGTATACAATTTAGATACTAAGAATTTCTATACACGAGCTCTAAATACATTTTATGGTACCATACATTTGAGGGAATCAAGGGCATTGTCTATTATCCATGGAAAACATATTTTTGTCTGTATGCCTTGGAAAAATATTACCTGTCAACAAACATATTACAACACAATTTTATGTCCTTTCCCAATATACTTTGTACTAAAGACTGAGTTACTGAGTGTGATTGACTCTTTTCAATAACAAAATGCAAGTAATGGTATTGATTGGAGAGACTGGTTCTAGAAAGAGTAACCAGTTGGTACAGCATCTTGCAAACTCGGGATTTTCCATACCAGGAAAGTTTCCACAATGTATCTACAACAAATATTTGTGGTAGAATGCAAAGGATGCTATGGAGGAATACAGACTGTTAATTGTTTCACTACAAACAATCCTAGAGAGCATTCATTAGCGAAAGTTAACTATATATCTGGCCATGTACTCCTTCAATTATGTATGTCAAATTTAGTTTTGGCAGATATTAGCTACATCATAGAAGATGAAGCACATGAGAGGATCTTAAGCACATACCTTATTTTAGCATTACTTAAAATATGCTTGTTCAAGAGACCAGAATTGAGGCTTATCATAATGTTTGCAATAACATATGCATACACATTATCAAATTATTTTGGTGGCTACAACATTTTCCATGTAACTGGAAGAATTTTTCCTGTAGATATTAAGCACATTGCAAGGGATGATTCTAAAGCTTCACAAAACTCTGTCATTAAGCATGCCCAACTGAGTGTTCCTTCATATGTCACTCAAGTGATTAAGGTTGATTGTGAGATTCATTCCAGAGAAGAACATGGATCCATTCCTGCATTTTTAACTTCCCAAGTAGGAGTAGAGTGGGCTCGAGAAAAAATTCAGAAACCTTCAACATTGACTCTTGCTTTGCATGGAAATATTTCAATGGAATAACTGAGGAGTGCATTTGAAGATACACCTGCATGTTTAAGGAAATTTATTTTTGTGAAAAATGTGGCAGAGACATCTCTAACCATCCTTGGGGTCAAATTTGTTGTGGACTCTGGCATGGAAAAAGAGAGCAGGTTTGAACCCAAAAATGGTAATAATGTGTTGAGGGTGGACCAAATCATCCAGAGTGCATATGCTCAACAATCTGTTCATGCATGCCACATCCAACTGGGGATATGCTACCATATTTACACAGAAGAAGAGTTTAATTATATTGAACCACATGGAGATCCAGATATCCTGCAAGTTCATCTAGGAATTTCCCTTCTAAAACTTCCTACTTTGGGTATCTAGGACCTTGAATCCTTTGATTTTGTTTAATCCCAAGCCATGAGGCAATAAGTGCAGTTGTTAAAAATTTAGTCAAGTTAGGTGCAGTGGTTTGTGTCTAGAAAGGAATAAAAAAATTAACTGAATCTGGTTTGAATCTCGTCAATATGGGTAATAAACCCAATTATGAAATATTATTATGGACAACTTATCTTATCATTTGGGTAGGGAAGGCCTTGTACTTCCATATTTGATGGAAAATGAAAAAAGTAGATTTTCTATGTTTCGTACAAAGGAAGAAAAATTAAAGTCTGATTTTTTAATACTTTGTTTTTGTCATCGATATGGAGACCTTTTCTCTCATCTTTCAGTTTACAAGGAGTGGGAGGACAAACAGAAATTCGGTACGAACACATGGTGCTGGGAAAGTAGCATCAATTCCAAATCCATGGTGATATGTAAATATGATATAACATAAATGGAACTGTGTCTCAAGCATGATATTGGTATATGTTTGTTGAATTCCTCGAGTCGGTCTCCATTTGCTTCTAGCACATGTGGTGTAGATTTGAGAAAAAATATTTTTTCCTATATGGCTGAAACCTGGCCATGTTTTCTGGATATGATCGGTTAGAATATGATGTAGCTGTTACAGAACACTAAGAATATTTGCATCCATCATGCTCATTTTTAGCTTTAGGTCACAATCCCAAATTGGTTATTTTTGGGGAACTTTTATGCACCACAAGGAATTTTTTTATTTGTGTGATAGCAATAGAGGAGGATTTGGTCTCTGCAATTCAACCTTGTCCTTCATGTGACATCCATATGTTGAAAGAACTTGCACTGCACAAGAAAGTGATTTCTAGAGTTGGAAATCTCCTTTTGAATAGGTTTTGTGGGAAAAATAATAACAATATATATTCTCTCATCGCTCACATTCAACAAAATTGGAACAATCATCGACTTGGTATAGAGGTTAACCATGATAAAAGAGAAATACAAGTATTTTTTGTTCCAGATAAAATGTACGAGGAATATGGCATGCTGAAAGATGTCTTGGACTCTGAAAGAAGGTGGATATATAATGAAGGCATATAAAAGTATTTATTATATGCCTCCTAGGGAAAGCAGTCTCCAGTGGCACTTTTTATTGCCGGTGCAGAAATTAAACATCTCGCACTGCATGACAAATGTTTAAGCATTGATGTTTATCATTTGGATGAACAAACTCTTAATGATAGAGAGTTCTTGTTGATTTTTGAAAATTGTGCAGGTAGAATAGCTAGTTTCCATAAATACTCAGTGGCAGGACAAGGAGAAGCAACTAAAAAATGGGGTACAATAACATTTTTCTCTCCACAAGTAGCTCAGAGAGTAGTGCATCAGCTCAGTAATGCAGAACTAGGAGGTTCATATTTCTCTATCTAGCCTTTGAAGGTCTCTCCTATACTATACCATAAGAGATATGGATTTCCAGCTGTCAAAGTAATTCTTAAATGGCCTCAGCGACAGAGTAAGGGATATCCTATCATTCGGTGTGATCCTGATGATGTTAATCAAATTTCATTAGCTTTCTCAGGCATTCTCATAGGGAGATCTCATGTGCATTGTAGGCATGGAAAATTAGATGATTCTTTTTTTATGTCTGGTCTTCATAAAGAGGTGAATGAAGACTAGTTAAACAAGGGGAGTTTTTTTTAATCTTTTAGGAATTCCAGGGAGCCTCTTCTCTGGCAGTTTTAGGAAATTCATTTCTTTAGTCAGGGATTTGGATGTCCTTCCATCATTTCCTTTTGCATATTATGTTTCTTTGAAGACTTTATTATAACTTGTTTTGAGATATTACACTGAGGTTGTATTTTTTTTCGTTAAACATGTCTAGTGTATCCTGTTTAACTTCCCGTGGAATTGTGTTCGCCTGCATTTATTTTTGGGTTACCTTTGCTAATGGGTGGTACATCTTACAAGCATCTGTTTTATGATTTTGACCTGGAGTGTTGATCAAGAAATTTTCTGAAAAAACATAGAGGGCTCGAAACAATAAAATATATCAATTATGGAAGAAGAAACAACTATAATATCAACAATAAAACAACATTTCTAAATCATATATTATCTTTTCAATTGACACTGAAAACATATAATAAAATAAAATCTATTTTTGATTACTAATAATTTTTCTTTTCACCAAGTTCCATATTAACGATGTCAATAAGATGTTGACTTGAATATGTTATTGGTTAGGAATGCAATCTCAATTAGTGACTTTAGTAGAACCTTTTCAAGAAAAAACAACTAGAATGTCAACACTAAAACAACATATTCAAACCATAGATTTATCTTTTCAATTGACACTGCAAACATATAATAAAATAGAAGTTACCTTCCAACCCCTAAAAACATATACTTTGTAGCCACCAACCTATTTGGGTCAACATCTCATTTCAAAAAGATGTTGACATGAATATGTTGGTGGTTAGGAATGAAATCTCAATTGGTGATTTTAGCAGAATCTCTCCAGTCTAGGATTTCTCATTTCACAAGTGTTTTCAGTTTGTGGTGTGTTTTTTTTGGAAGACAAAAGTAGATGTTGACCTGAATAGGTTGGTGGTTAGGAATGAAATCTTAATTGGTGACTTTAGAAGAACCTATTTAGTCTAGGATTGCTCATTTCATAGGTGTTTTCAGTTTGTGGTGTGTTTCTTTGGGAAGACACAAGTAGATGTTGACCTGAATAGGTTTCCTAAATTTTACTATGTCATGACATGGACCCATTGGAAAATTAGGTTTTCGAGTCAAACCCTATTTTATCTTGAAACAAATTCTATAATAAGTCCTCAAACTAGTAATTTCGATCTCCAATATGTTCATTTAAGGCTCTCATTCATTAAAGATGACAAACCGTATCATGCTTGATGAAAATATTGAGGGGGAAGATAACTTTAGAGCATGTAAGTACGTAGCCATTCTCATATTAGTTTTTCTTTACATCTGATTACATTATTAAGGATATTTATATGAAATAATAAAAGGTACAATAAGATGCATAAGATATAAAGGATACATGAGACATAAATATTTTCACTAGGGAAACCATAAAGGAGAAAACCCCGCAAACTTCCTCGGAATAGTAAGATGATCAAAAGTAGTAATAAGAAGTATTCAACATCTATCAATATATCCTCCTTTCTATCTCTCTCTCTCATGCGAACTTGAGAGTGTGAGGTTTTTATGATTGAGGGATAATGCCTCCCTATTTATACCCTTTCAAGTCACTGACCAAACCTAATAATGGGGCCCAAATTTCTTCCCTAAAAAGGTCTAATTCTCCCAAATAGACTCTAAATACACATTACATGATGTTACACTGGGGACTATTTCCCTAACTTAGAATGGAGGTTGTACCTCAAGGTCTAGACACAATTAAGACATCCCACGAGGGGGTAAACACATCGCTAATGGGGGTACAACAACATATAATGATAATATACATTGGAATATATTTTGAAGTTACAAATACATCAACACTCCCTCTTAACTAGGAAGGTATTCTCCCTCTTTACAGTCATCAACACATTTGGTCAAGTATTCATTATAGATTCATAAAAAAATATTCATATAGTCATCAAAATAGATGCTTCCATCATCTTCTTATTATTGATCATTGAACGGTACTATCTATCATCAGAAGTTTCTACAGTGTTGTCCCTCTCTAGACTCGGTGTAGGCCTAGTCCTCATCTAGGTATTCATCACATATCGAGTAAGCTATCTCAGTAAGCTATCTCATACAAATAGTTCAGGACCTTCTTTACATTTCAACGATAATAAAATATGTCTCCTACCTTTATCTCATCGTATCCAAATCATCTCTTTTTCCCTTTACAAATCAAAACAAATAACAAATATTTAGATGTAGATAACCTGCTTTCTTTCACCATAGTAGTAAGCCAGGATAATTTTCACATCATTAAGACAACTTGTATCTTATACTATGCGAGTATCTCCTAGGAGCATACTCAGTGCATTACGCATTTGCATGGTTAACCTGTGTTATATCAATAGAACCTCCTAGGTGCACCTCTTATGCTTCATGACCTTATAACATGCAAACATTGATCTAGGAACTAAGAATCAATCTCATCAAAGAATAATCAACAAATACTCATGAAATGGTGTTAATCGGAACCAGAATGGTTTCCTCTCTGTATATTCAATAAACAATGAATAGTTACAATAACAGTGTCAAGCAATAGCTTGAATCAATGAGAAATTTGAATACCTAAGGAGGCAATTCGAAATAATGAGTGAGTCTGCCTTAACTGACTCTGAGCCATTCAATCACACTCAGTTAACCACTTGAACAAAACCCTAATTCACTCACCAAACCCTAACTCAAGTCGGAGTGAAATAAATGACTGAATCTCAACTGAAGGAGATCAAACACATGTCATAGAAAGCCAACCATCAAGTGCTAGTGCTCCATGACTTCAATGAACCCCGATGAAGTTAACTGAAGTTGAACTGACCATCAGAAGTTGGTGGAGGCACCCTGTTGACTCTAGATCATTAAATAATAATAAATAGTCATTAAATAATATATTTAATGAGAGGAGGCACCTTAACTGACTGGTTGAACTGATTGTAACCACTAGTTAGCAATTAGGTGCATTAATATCACTCAGATCACCCCCAGAGTGCTCCAGTTATCCTCCTTGATTGTAGGAGAAGGCTAAGTTAGCCTCCTTGACTGTAGGAAGGCGTAGGTGTGACGAGATGATGGAAATTAATGCTCCACTGATGTCAATTATACTTAGGATAGTGGTTTAACTAGGCCAATTTGACCAAAAGAGTGTGTATGATGGCAAATGTCTCCAACACCCCCCCTTAAGCTATACTTAGGAAGAGTTAAAAAAAATAGGTGCATAAAAATTAAAGGGACCTGGAAACAAAGGACATAGGTCACCCTGTACAATAAAGTAACTGCTTAGTATAACCAAGGTAATGGGGAAAACCTCATGGGAAAAATACCCCCCCTCAAACTAACCAGTAAATCAAGAATTGGTTCTTCTATGCAGCAACATCCTGAGACTATGCATGTGAACCTATGAATCCAAACTAAATGAACATTTTTGGAGGAATATTCCACTTTGGAAGAAGAAAAATGCACTCAACTGAATCAGAAATATAAACAGCTGCACGGTGAAAATTGGACCCATGTAGAGTAGCTGAAATCATATGAAGAGAGAGAAAAGGTTCTTGAGGATTTGAACCATGTGTGAAACACTCAAGAAACTGATATGTTGAATCCTTGAACAGAAAACCATGAGTGGTAAACTCAGCCCCAATTTTTAGGAGCAAGTGTCCAAGCAGATGCAGAATGTCTTCCTCTTTACTTGTTCTGTGAGGAGATGAGCATGTGACCAAAGGTAGAGAATCCCTGGGACTCTGGAGAGCGAATGCTTGAGCTCCATAATCTGATATAGCTTCTAAAATAGATAATGAATCACAAAATAAAATATTAGCAACCTCATATGAGGAAACTAACACCAAATCCCCAGCAGCAAAATTGAAGAAGAACTGCGGTACTTGATTTTTCACACCGGAATTTGTGAGAGCAGCTACAAGCATGACTGAAAGATATTGGATTTTAAAATATGAAAAAAATAATATCATATAATAATTTAAATCAGATATAAATAAGTTCACAACATATCCAAAACTGTGAAATGAAGTCAAATCCCCAGCAGTAGTTTTGTAGGAGACTTGCGGTACTTGTTTCTTCACACCGTTGATGAGAACAGCTACAAGCAGTACTGAAGGTTTGTGAACCTGAAATTTTGAACCAAGAAATATCATATCATATCCAAATAAGATCATATCAGATCCAATAATTTTCATATCATATCCAAAAGAATGGTCAACTGAGACGGTGGATGCACAGTTGTCATTTTCTTCAAAATTCTGAATTTTGGTGCATGCAATCCTGCAGGATTTTGCTGGAAGATCTAGATCATGGGGAGATAATGTGTAACTCTTATAATATGAAATTTCTTCCAAAATATCCAATTTTTTACATATTTTCACACCAACAGAAACATTAGAGGGAGAAAAATCAATTTTCCCTTCACTTTCGGAAGCAATTACTGGTAAATTTTGCACAAAATTCAAAGGAAAATCACAAGTGAATGGTTGCATGGAAGTGCAGCAATATTTTTCTTCAATATCAGAGATTTTAATGTCTTCTTCTGTTTCATCAATATGAGGAGATGGGATATCAGAGATATCATGAAGTTTCAGAGCATCAAGAGAAGGAGTCACTGCATGGAGACTTTCTTCAATTCGAATTGAATGTGTAGAAGATTCTGCTTCATCTTCATCTTGAACAACTTCATTAGAGAGAGTAGAGGCCGAGAATTCTAAGTAAATAACTCTTGTGGTGCTGGATGTGATCTCCAAAGTACTATTATGATCCTCATTGTGCTTGCCAAAGGTTTTGTCCAATTTTGTCGAGACTTCCTTTGGGTATTCAACGGAACAAATAAGGTAGTACAAGCTAGGAGAAAGTGCCATACCTATTGCTCCAAAAGCTCTATAAATTTCATTTAGCTAGTCATTCTCATTCTCATAAGACTCTTTTACAAGTCGAATAGACACCTCATAGAGATCTCGTCTCTTCAGAGATGCAATCACCTTCAACTTCCATTCTGAATAGCTTGTGAATGGGGTGAGAAGAGGGATTGATGAGTCCATTTGAATTTGTACCTGTTAAAACCTGCAAATCAAAACAAAAAGGGCACCGTAAGTTCAGATAGCATGCACATTTTATGCTTTCATCACACCTAGCATAGTCCATCAAGCAAGCTTGATCAACAAGTTCTTTACTTGGGGTATTAAGTGGTAAGCCTTGGCTTCTGGTGCAGCGCTAGATTTTTTGAGCTATTACTCAACTTTCATGGAGCAATCTGTCAAAAATCTTGTTTTTGAGAGATAGATCTTTGTCCAGCCGTATGATTTGATACCATATTAATCTTTCACATTGATCTAGGAACTAAGAATCAATCTCATCAAAGAATAATCAACAAATACTCATGAAATGGTGTTAATCGAAACCATAATGGTTTCTTGTTTGTATATTCAATAAACGATGAATAGTTACAATAACAATGGCAATAGCTTGAATCAATGAAAAATTCAAATACCTAAGGAGGCAATTCGAAATCATGAGTGAGTTTGGCTTAACTGACTCTGAGCCATTCAATCACACTCAGTTAACTACTTGACCAAAACCCTAATTGACTCACCAAACCCTAACTAAAGTCGGAGTGCAATAAATGATTGAATCTCAAATAAAGGAGATAAAACACATGTCATAGCAAGCCAACCATCAAGTGCTAGTGCTCCATGACTTCAATGAACCCCGATGAAGTTAACTGAAGCTGAACTGACCATCAGAAGTTGGTGGAGGCACCCTATTCACTCCAGATCATTAAATAATAATAAATAATCATTAAATAATATATTTAATGAGAGGAGGCACCTTAACTGACTGGTTGAACTAATTGTAACCACCAGTTAGCAATTAGGTGCATTAATATCACTCAGATCACCCCCGGAGTGCTCCGGTTAGCCTCCTTGACTGTAGGAGAAGGATAAGTTAGCCTCCTTGACTGTAGGAAGGCGTGGGTGTGACTGGATGATGGAAATTAATGCTCCACTGATGTCAATTAATGTCAATTATACTTAGGATAGTGTTTTAACTAGGCCAATTTGACCAAAATAGTGTGTATGATGGTAAATGTCTCCAACACTAAGGTAGGTGAAGGTCTTCTCAGTGGAAGCCTTGGTAAAAATATCAGCAGTTTGCTCGGTAGATGGGCAATATTACGGTGTGATCACTCTGTCATGCACTAATCCCTGAATGTAATGCATGTGTATATATATGTGTTTTGTCCTATGCCTCTACACTGGATCAGTAGATATCTTGATGGCACTCTAATTTTCCACCCAAATTTTGGATGGAGAATCAATTGTGACACCAAACTCCCGAAGAATTTCCTGCAACAAAACACACTGTGTAGCAGTATTGACTACTACCCTGTACTCGACCTCTACTGATGAAAGTGAAATGGTGTGCTATTTCTTACTTGACCTGAAAATGGGACCTTCAGCAAACATGAAGACAAAACCTAAAGTTGACTTCCTGTCAGTTGGATCATCGACACAATTTGAATCAGAAAATCCATCTAGTTGAAGTGAGGAACTAGCTATCACATGCACCCCAAAATTCTTGTTACCCTAGTGTTGATGCCTAGAAATTCACAGGTAACAACAGTTAGGGATTCTTCCCAGTAAACTTTTCCAACTAGCCCGTTACTATTTGGTATGGGGAATCCGTCCGGTTTACGGTCCGACTACCATAGGTCAACTAACAAAAATAAAAGGGTTTACCGGTTACGACGTGGTCCACCATTTATATTTTAGTTTTTTGAATTTAAATATGATATACAAGTGCCTATATAAGAATGCAAACTGATAGAGAATACGAGGAGCAGTCACAATGTGATGTGCAGGTTCTTACCTCTCGTCTTAACTCACTCGCATCTAAATCACACACAGCATGAAAGTAAAACTAACTATCTAACCTATCCCTAGGGAGAAATATTATCATTTATCAATGAGTAATGTATTTCTGCGCATGCATTAATAAAAATCATAGATAGTTGTTACTTAATTCAAAACACATGAACATTAATAGATATATGAACAATAAGATAGCTAATTGTTTATGAAAATCCTTCATTACTCATAGCGGAAATTTCATAGAATAAACTAGAGTGCATTCATAACAAGAACATAGGCTCAAAGAGTTAGAACGATCTCATAGTTAATGGAAAACAGCTGAAAACAAAATAGTTCACATTCAACAAATCCATAGTACAACATTTGAAACCTTCCACCAAGCTTTCTCCAATAGGAAACTTGTAATTTATTTATTGCAAAAGGAAATAGTTCTTGTTACAACATACTCTCACAAATCTATTTGGGAAAAGTCCTTTCTTCTATATAACTCTCCTATACTTATACTATAAGAAAAACTCTTGGTCTGCCCCTCGGTGACCTTTGGTCTCCTCCCAACCGTCCAGTCCCACAATTTTGTCTTTTAGTGAGTGCTCATGATTTATACGATACATTACATTTCATATTAATATTTTAAGAGCACTTTTAAAAAAGGGACCAGCTTGGTAACTGATGAACTTTTCCCAAGCCTGGGCCTCTGCTGCTATTGATATATTTGAGATCTCAGGCCCTTAATTTCTTCTTATCTTTCTTCATTTTCTTTCTCTTCCTTCCTTGATGCCTCCTTTCTTCCACTTTGCCTTCTAGACACATCTTCTCTATTGCAACAATCACCTTGTCATGAATAACCAGTTCTTAGATCACTTAGGATTTGAAAAAGTAACACAAAATATATCAATACATGCATTATGTAAAATGAAATAAAAACAATATTAATGCATGCAAAGTTAAGGCAAAGACAATCCTGCAAGATGGGTCTGAAAATCCTCTAAATCTACTATCCAAACTAAAATCACAAACCCGATAAAATAGGCTCTCTATCTCAATCCAGGCTGCATCTGGACCAATTCAAAATCCTCTGATGAAAGCAATGAATCATAACAAAGTAACTGCCAATTTGAAACCCCAAACTACGCTCTCCATCTTAGAGAAAACCTCCATGGAAAAAAATTAAAAGCACACAAGAAAGGTGGGAAAACCCTCACCAGCAAGAAAAATGCTAAGCATCGGGTGAAAACCTCCTAATCGATGAACGGAACAACTCTATGTCAGAAGGTTATTTCACTAAGCCACTGCAATGGTGGAAAGCATAAGGACTACGAATTTCATGACATAAGACATCATCAGCGATCGAAAGAATGGGGAACTAGATCGAAATGCATCGACAGATAAACCAAATAAACATCGGAAATATAATGTATTACTCAGCCGAAACGGCGGGAAAAAGTCAGACTACTGCTTCTGCTATCAAAAGAATACTTTGGCGAAACAAAACACTAAATACTGTCATACAGGCATCAGAGATCGAAACCACTACCACTAAACACATAGGCATCGACGATCGGAAGAACTAACCATAATGCGTCGACAGAATAGTTTAGTACACAGCCACAATGGTAGGAGATAGACAGACTAAAAGTTTCGCAGTCAACATAAAAACATCAGTAATTGGAGCCTCAGAAGATTAACCAGTATTGCATCAACATATGAACCAACTAACCGTCATAGAGATAGCGTACTATACAGCCGCAACGGTGGGAAACAATCAGACTACGACTTCCGCAATCCAAAGAAAACTTCAGTGATCAGAAAGTTTAATAACTACGTATCATTGAGTTCACAACAAGGCCTCTGAAATGGTGGCATCGGTCGAGATTAGAACTCTGACACTTACCCAAAACATTCTAATAGTGAAAACAAAATATCATCGCAAAGCAAAGAGTTTGAATTAATAAAACCATGTAATCGGTGAAAGAAAAACTAACCATCAACCCCTTCTTTATCTGTCCTCCGAAATGACAGTGATATAGAGGACAAATGCTCCGACAATGATAAAATAAGAACATCGACATTCCAAATAAAAAAATGAAATAAAAGCGCATCGGTGAAAATAACAATTGTCCATTGGGAAGTTCATTACTTACCCTCCGCAACAGCGGCTGCATAGAGAACTAGCGCCCCGATCTAGATATAAATAAACTTCCGACAGCGATAAAGGAAATATTTTTTAATAAAAAAATGCCATCAATTTAAACTTCACAGTCTAAAGCATCAGTCTGAACCAAAAGATAATCATTCAACTTCCGAAAGTGGTAAACAGTTTACCTCAATTCAACCTCAAAAGATCCAAATTTGTAGCAAAGGAACAAAAAAGTTCATCAATCCCAAACAAATCCAAGAAAGATAAAATTAAAAGGAGGGTCCAAAATTTTAAAAAATTTGGGAAATAGTTGCAGCTGCAACAATTGGCGACTACCTGGTGAAGCCAGATCTCTAGACAATTTCCTTAAGTAACAGACTATTTGACAATAAAACCAACATGTTGAATTCTTCTAGATGTCTGGATTTCCCAAATGGCAAATGTATGTACTTTTAATCGTTGATGATAGTCCATTTTAGGAAAATGGAAACCAAGATTTCAAATTCAATATAACTCTTTTAAGGCCAGGAATATGAGTTTTATTTTTACCTCTATCTTCAGGTAGCTTCCAGCTTGGACACGACAGGATTGTAACACATGGTAAACACAAACATTCATTTGTTCCTCATTCACATGCCATTTTTCACTTTTTTTGCTTTTGTAATTTGTCCTTTCTTTTGAGTCCTCTTGCATTCCTTTCTTTCTGAATTTGTATTTAGGCTCCTCTATCCGTAGTGTCCTTTTGTGTGAAAAATGTATTGATTT
Source organism: Pseudotsuga menziesii (assembly GCA_001517045.1). Lineage (NCBI taxonomy): Eukaryota > Viridiplantae > Streptophyta > Pinopsida > Pinales > Pinaceae > Pseudotsuga > Pseudotsuga menziesii. The sequence goes on from LPNX011048343.1 coordinate 165,175, forward strand.
TTCAGCTCATGGATGAAGAAGAAATTTGGCAATTTTGTACTCGTATGATTCAGTACATTGTTTTGATACATATTTCTTTATTAGGATATTTTTTTACTCTTATTTGGATTTTGGTTCTCAAATCTTGGCATGGGATCATTTATATATAATATACTATTTACCTTGCTTCCTTTCCATGGGTCCTTTGCTGTCACCCCCTAAGACATTTTTAAATGTGAGATGGATGGAGCCTCAAAATAGTATTCGAGACCTTCTTGATCCTGAGTTATTTTGCAAGGATTAAGTAGGACTTCAATGTGTTCATAGCCATTGAGGAAAACTTCTAAACTAGAAGAAATTCTTTCAGATAAAACAATAGTACACAGTCTTATAATCAAGGATTTTAGTTAATCCAGAATTCTGATCCTTTCCATGCAACCAAAAGTTTGCTTCTTTTATTGAAATCAAACAAAATATAACTAAAAACAAACAGAAATAAAATAAATAAAAAATAAGCAACCAAAACAATTTATTTATGTACAAGATAATCAAGAAATAAAAATCAAGAAAAATGAAATTTGAGAACTAAAACATTAACTAATCAGTTCTCTGCCCCCCCTATAAATATGAAAACTTGTAAGTTGAGGGGCTAGGCTCAAATGAAAAGGCCTACCAATTATCTAATCCTTTCTGGACTTGAATAAAAAACTACATCTACTATTTTACAACCAATCTCATCAACCCGTGAAAATCAAAGGAGATCGGGCTGGGTGTCTGATGTACTGTTAGCTTCTTCGACTTGGTAGTTTCCTGGTTCTCGCTCAATTAGATAATTTTAGAACACAGAATTCACTGGATCATTTTTTTCTTCCAATTGAGTAACATTGTGCTTCATGTGGGGCTCTCTTAATATTTTTATCTGATTTGGACTTCCCTTATGAGGCAGCCATAGATGTGACCAATCTGATGTCAAATACCCATTTATCCTTGCTGACCAGTATCGACTCAAAACAAGTCCATAAACATCAGGTATGTCTGCTACCACAATATCAATGTACTAACATATCTTTTCATTGGCAGATAAGCGAATCAGAACATCTTCCATTTCCCCTACTACTTTCACATTGGTCCTGTCTAGCTGAGTAACCTTCTAGGTAGTGGGTTTAGGTTGTCCATTGATCTTTTTGTAGACTGAAAGTGGCATAACATTGACTGCTGAACCTGAGTCTACTAAAAAATTGTGCACCTTATGGTTTAAAATATCGAAATTCAAGACGAATGGTGGGGTTTTAAACCTAGCTTTACCTCCCACACTTGCTTCAACAATTTCTTCTACAGTTTGGTTGTTAATGGGAAGATATTCCTCTGGTACATCAAGTGATTTTTACAATTTTTCTTTCTATTGAGGTACATTACACATTTGAAATAACGAAATATTTTCCTTAGCCCTTTTAATGTCCTCAACAATATCATACCCCATCTGCGTTGCTTTGATATTTTATTTGACATTATCAACTTTGTCTTCAATAGGGTTATCAAGTATGTTGACTTGTTTCAGATATTGACTGGTAATGGTAAATTCAGGTATTTTATCATCTGTGTTGTTTTTCTGTCTTTTCTTCATATTCTCTTGGAATTTCTTAATCTTTGGAAGTATTGAATTGTCTTTATTTAACAAACCTTGACTTCTTGTTGTCACATTTGTTTTTGATATCTCTTCATGTTTCAGAGAACATTCGTCTTCCGTATCAAAAAGTGAGGCATAGTCCCATAAACCCAGAGCATCATCCTCTTGTTTTTTTGTGTATTTATTACCATTTTCTTCCTCATCATCAACTTCTGTTAGTTTAGATTCCAACAGATGATTCATTACTAATGTCATCGAATTGATCCATTGAGGGAATTTTTTTTTAGAATGAGGCTGCTGATGAAAGGTGCAAAAATGATCCATACCCACCTTGGTTAAATTCATTGATGCAGGACTGTGTGGAGGAGGTTTAGATTGATTGTTATCCTCTCTTCTTTTATAGTAAGGATTATAATATTTCTGAGCTTCCTTTTCTTTCTCCAAGTCGATCACTTTGTTGGATAGCTTCTGCATCATCTTCACCATCCCTTCAAAGTCATGTGATTTCATATCCTTAGGATTAGTCAGTAACAACGCTTTCTTATCGAATTTTTTTTCTCCCAACTGCTCAGAATAATATTCTATGCTCTCTTTTTTAGCTTCTACCCTCTCAACTTCTTCATAAGTTTATGAAAATGTAGGTTTGACTGACATCTTGGCAAACATGGCCAATTCAGGCCCTAGAGCTGAAGTATAGTATTCACTCAGAACTTTATCAGATGGTTTATCAGTTGTAGAAAAATTCTTTAGATAAGCAGCAAACCTTTGAGTGAAACTATGCACTTTTTCCTTTCTTTCTTTCTTTAAAGTGCATAACCCTTTCAATAACACTGCATGAGTTTTTTGGACCTCATATTTAGTTCTAAATATTCTTTTGAATGTATCCTAGTCAGTGATTGAGTTTGTAGGCAGAGCAAAATACCATGAGGATGTTGCTCCTTTAAGGGTATGTGGAAACAATCTGCAGACTACATCTTCATGCTCTCCAGCTCATAGTCCTTCTATAGCCAAGTAAAAGCTTTGCAAATGATCATCTACCAAAATATTTTCACTTGGGTCAAACTTAGGCAACATTTTCTCAAAAGCTTGGGGTAAATCATGCAAAGGTGGTGCTAGGTTTAAAGGTGATCTAGTCATCCAAGAAGGTGGTGGATTTGGTGGGTTGGGTGGCTGATTTGTGTTTATGTTTTCCATGATTCTGGGTGGAGAATGAGGTGGTGAATGAACAGGGGCATGAACAGGTGAACAATAAGGTGTATCTGGGTCCAACTGATTCAGAGGTTGAACAACTTCCTGTAAGGTTGTTTCTACCAGTTCCTCAAAATATTCAACCAACATTGTGTCTTCCAATATAGGACGGTCTTTCTTTCGATATTCTCTTCTGGGTAAGGCAGGGATAATTGGTAATCCTACGATATTCTCCGCATAAGCCCTAGTAAATCTTCTCAAATCGTCAACTACTTCGTTATCGACAAAATACAAATTCTCTTTACCCTTTTCTTCCAGAGTTGGATTGGGAAAGAAACTGCTTTCAGAACTATCACCGGTGGAATAATCTCAAGGAAATGGGTTTCCTCGGCCAGCCATGCAATGGCTGCCCTCCTTCTAGCGCCAAAAACTATTGATGCCTATAAATTTGTAGGTAACAACAGTTAGAGATTCTCCCCAGTAAACGTTCCCAACTAGCCTATTACTATTTGGTATGGGGAATCTGTCTCATTTACGGTCTGGTTACCGTAGGTCAAGTAACAAAAATAAAAGGGTTTACCGGTTATGGCCTGGTCCACCGTGTATATTTTAGTTTTTTGAATTTAAATATGATATGCAACTGCCTATCTAAGAATGCAGACTGATAGGGACTATGAGGAGCAGTCACAATGTAATGCGTAGGTTCTTACCTCTCTTCTTAACTCACTTGCATCTAAATCACACACAACAAGAAACTAAAACTAACTATCTAACCTATCCCTAGGGAGAAATATTATCATTTATCAATGAGTAATGTATTTTTGTGCATGCATTAAGAAGAATCATAGATAGCTATTACTTAATTCAAAACACATGAACATTAATAGATATATGAACAATAAGATAGCTCATTGTTTATGAAAATCCTTCATTACTCATAGTGGAAATTTCATAGAATAAACTAGAGTGCATTCATAACAAGAACATAGGTTCAGAGAGTTAGAACGATCTCACAGTTAATGGACAACAGTTGAAAATGAAATAGTTCACATTCAACAAATCGATAGTACAACATTTGAAACCTTCCACCAAGCTTTCTCCAACATGAAACTTGTAATTTATTTATTCCAAAAGGAAATAGTTCTTCTTACAACATACTCTCAGAAATATATCTGGGAAAAAGTCCTTTCTTCTATCTAACTCTCCTATATTTATACTACAAGCAAAACTCTTGGGCTGCCCCTCGGTGACCTTTGGGCTCCTCCCATCCATTCAATCCTGCAATTTTGTCTTTTAGTAAGTGGTAATGATTTATACGATACGTTACATTTCATATTAAGATTTTAAGAGAACTTTTTAAAAAGGGACCAACTTGGTAACTGATGAACTTTACCCAATCCTGGGCCTCTACTGCTATTGATATTTTTGAGATCTCAGGCCCTTACTTTTTTCTTCTCTTTCTTCATTTTCTTTCTCTTCCTTCCTTGCAGCCTCCTTTCTTCCTCTTTGTCTTCTAAACGCATCTTCTCTATAGCAGCAATCACCTTGTCATGAATAACCAGTTCTTAGATCACTTAGCATTTGACAAACTAACACAAACTGTATCAATACATGCATTATGTAAAATGAACTAAAAACAATATTAATTCATGCAAAGTTAAGGCAAAGACAATCCTGCAAGCTAGGTCTAAAAATCCTCTAAATCTACTTTCCAAACTAGAATCACAAACCCGATAAAATAGGCTCTCTGTCTCAACCCACATGGCATCTGAACCAATTCAAAATTCTCCGATAAAAGAAATGAATCATAACAAAGTAATGGCCAATTTGAAACCCCAAACTATGCTCTCCATCTCAAAGAGAACTGCAATGGAAAAAAAATTAAAAGCACACAAGAAAGGCGGGAAAACCCTCACCGATAAGAAAAATGCTAAGCATCGGGCGAAAACCTCCTAATCGGCGAATGAAACAACTCTGTGTCGGAAGGTTAGTTCACTAAGCCACCGCAATGGCAAAAACCATAACGAATACGAATTCTGTGACAATAAAACATCATCGATGATTGGAAGAATGGGGAACTAGATAGAAATGCATCGACAGATAAACCAAATAAACATCAGAAAGATAATGTATTACTCAGCCGCAACAGTGGGAAAAAGTTAGACTACTACTTCCGCTATCAAAGGAAAACTTTGGTGAAATAAAACACTAAAGATTGTCATACATGCATCGGAGATCGGAACCACTACCACTAAACACATAGGCATCGGCGATCGGAAGGACTAACCATAATGCATCGATAGAATAGTTCAGTACGTAGCCACAATAGTGGAGACAGACAGACTAAAATTTTCACAGTCAACATAAAGACATCAGTGATCAGAGGCTCGAAAGACTAACCAGTATTGTGTCGATATATCAACCAACTAACCGTCGGAGAGATAGCGTACTATATAGCCGCAACAGAGGGAAACAATTAGACTACGACTTCCGCAATTCAAAGAAAACTTCGGCGATCAGAAACTTTAATAACTACAGACCGGTGAGTTCACAGCAAGTCCTCCAAAATGGTGGCGTCGCTCAAGATTAGAACTATGACACTTAGCCAAAACATTCTGATAGTGAAAACAAAATATCATCACAAAGAAAACAGTTTGAACCAATAAAACCATGTAATCGGTGAAAGAAAAACTAACCATCAACTTGTTCTTTATTTGTCCTCTGAAACAGCAGTGATATAGATGACAAATGCTCCAACAATGATAAAATAAGAATGCTGACATTCCAAAGAAAAAAATGAAATAAAAGCACATCGATGAAAATAACAACTGTCCATCAGAAAATTCATTACTTACCCTCCGCAACAGCGGCTGCGTAGAGAACTACCGCCCCGATCTAGACTTAAATAAACTTTCGACAGCAATAAAGGAAATAATTTTAAATAAAAAAATGCCATCAATTTCAACTTCACAATCAAAAGCATCAGTCTGAACCAAAAGATAATCATTCAACTTCCAAAAGTGGTAAATAGTTTACCTCAATTCAACCTAAAAAGATCCAAATTTGTAACAGAGGAATAACAAAGTTCAACAATCCCAAACAAATCCAGGAAATATAAAATTAAAATGAGGGTCCAAAATTTTAAAAAATTTGGGCAATAGTTGCAGCTGCAACAATTGGCGACTACCTGGTGAACCCAGATATCTGGACAACTTCTTCCTTCAGTAACAGACTGTTTGACAATAAAACCAACATGTTGAATTCTTCTAGATGTCTTGATTTCCCAAATGGGAAATGTATGTACTTTTAATCATTGATTATAGTCCATTTTAGGAAAATGGAAACCAAGATTTCAAAGTCAATATAACTCTTTTGAGGACAGGAATATGAGTTTTATTTTTACCTCTATCTTCGGGTAGCTTCTAGCTTGGACACAACAGGATTGTAACACATGGTAAACATAAATATTCATTTGTTCCTCATTCCCATGCCGTTTTGCACTTTTTGTTCTTTTGGAATGTGTCCTTTCTTTTGAGTCCTCCTGCATGCCTTTCTTTCTGAATTTGTATTCAGGCTTCTCTATCCATAGTGTCCTTTTGTGTGAGAGATGTATTGATTTTTCAGCTCATGGACAGAGAAGAACTTTGGAAATTTTGTACTCATATGATTCAATACGTTGTTTTGATACATATTGCTTTCTTAGGAGATTTTTTGTCTCTTATTTTGCTTTTGGTTCTCAACTCTTTGCATGGGATCATTTATATATAATATATTGTTTACCTTGCTTCCTTTCAATGGGTCTTTTGCTGTCACCCCCTAAGACATTTTTAAATGTGAGATGGATGGAGCCTCGAAATAGTATTCGATACCTTTTTGATCCTGAGTTATTTTACAAGGATTAAGTAGGACTTCAATGTGTTCATAGACATTTAGTAAGACTGCTAAAATAGAAGAAATTCTTTTAGATAAAACAATAGTACACAGTATTATAATCAAGGATTTTAGTTAATCCAGAATTCTGATGCTTTCCATGCAACCAAAAGTTTGCTTCTTTTATTGAAATCAATCAAAATCTAAATAAAAAGAAATAGAAATAAAATAAATAGAAAATAAGCAACCAAAACAATTTATTTATGTACAATATAATCAAGAAATAAAAATCAAGAAAAATGAAATTTGAGAACTAAAACACTAATTGATCAATTCTCTGCCCCACCTATAAATCCGACAACTTGTAAGTTGAGGGGCTAGGCTCAACTTAAAAGGCCTACCCATTATCTAATCCTACTAGACTTGAGTAAAAAACTACATCTACTATTTTACAACCAATATCATGAGCCCGTGAAAATCAAAGGAGATCAGGCTAGGTGTCTGATGTACTGCTAGCTTCTTCTACTTGGTAGTTTCCTATTTCTAGCTCAATTAGATAATTTTCCAGCATAGAATTCACTGGCTCATTTTTTTCTTCCAATTGAGTAACATTGTGCTTCATGTGGGGCTCTCTTAATATTTTTATCTGATTTGGACTTCCCTTATGAGGAAACCATAGATGTGACCAATCTGATGCGAAATACCCAGTTATTCTTGCTATTCAGTCTTGACTCAAAACAAGTCCATAAACATCGGGTATGTCTACTATCACAATATCAATGTAATGACATATCTTTTCATTGGCAGATAAGCGAATCAGAACATCTTCCATTTCCCCAACTACTTTTACATTGGTCTTGTCTAGCTGAGTAACCTTCTAGGTAGTGGGTTTAGGTTTTCCATTGATCTTTCTACAGACTGAAAGTGGCATAACATTGACTACTGAGCCTGATTCTACTAAACAATTGTGCACCTTCTGGTTTAAAATCTCAAAAGTCAAGAGGAATGGTGGGGTTTTAAACCTAGCCTTACCTCCCACACTTGCTTCAACAATTTCTTCTATAGTTTGGTTATTAATGGGAAGCTCTTCCTATGGTACTTCAAGCGCTTTTAACAATTTTTCTTTCTGTGGAGCTACATTACACATTTCAAATAACGAAATATTTTCCTTATCCATTTTAATGTCCTCAACAATATCGTACCCCATCTCTGGTGCTTTGAGATTTTCTTTGACATGATCAACTTTGTCTTCAATAGGGTTCTCAGTTATGTTGACTTGTTTCAGATCTTGACTGGTAATGGTAAATTCAGGTATTTTATCATCTGTGTTGTTTTTCTGTCTTTTCTTCATATTCTCTTGAAATTTCTTAATCTTTGGAAGTATTGAATTGTCTTTATTTAACAAACCTTGACTTCTTGTTGTCACATTTGTTTCTGATATCTCTTCATGTTTCAGAGAACCTTCGTCTTCCGTATCAAAAAAGTGAGACACGGTCCCATAAAACCAGAGCATCATCCTCTTGTTTTTTTGTGTATTTATTACCCTTTTCTTCCTCATCATCAACTTCTATTAGATTAGAGTCCAAAAGATGATTCATTACTAATGTCATCGAATTGATCCATTGAGGGAATTTTTTTTCAAAATGAGGCTACTGATGAAAGGTGCAAAAATTATCCATACCCACCTTGGTTAAATTAATTTATGCAGGACTGTGTGAAGGAGGTTTAGATTGATTATTGTGCTCTCTCCTTTTATAGTAAGGCTTAAAAGATTTCTGAGCTTCCTTTTCTTTCTCCAACTCGATCACTCTGTTTGATAGATTCTGCATCATCTTCACCATCCCTTCAAAGTCATGTGATTGCTCATCCTTAGGCTTAGTTGGTAACTACGCTTTCTTAGCAAAAGTTTTTTCTCTCGACTGGTTAGAATAATCTTCTACGCTTTCTTTTTTAGCTTCTACCCTCTCAGCTTCTTCATAAGTTTCTGACGATGTAGGTTTGACTGACATCTTGGAAAACACGGCCAATTCAGGCCCTAGAGCTGAAGTATAGTATTCACTAAGAACTTAATCATATGGTTTATCAGTTGCAGAAAAATTCTTTAGATAAGCAGCAAACCTTTGAGTGAAACTATGCACTTTTACTTTCTTTCTTTCTTTAAAGCCCATAACCATTTCATTAACACTGCATGAGTTTTTTGGACTGCATATTTAGTTCTAAATATTCTTTCGAATGTATCCCAGTTTGCGATTGAGTTTGCAGGAAGAGAAAAATACCACGAGGCTACTGCTCCTTTAAGGGTATGTGGAAACAATATGCAGACTACATCTTCATGTTCTCTAGCTTGTAGTCCTTCTATAGCCAAGTAAAAGTTTTTCAAATGATCATCTACCAAAATATTTTCACTTGGGTCAAACTTAGGCAACATTTTCTAAAAAGCTTGGGGTAAATCAAGCAAAGGTGGTTCTAGGTTTAAAGGTGATCTATCCCTCCAAGCAAGTGGTGGATTTGGTGGGTTGGGTGGCTGATTTGCGTTTACATTTTCCATGATTCTGGGTGGAGAATCAGGTGGTGAATGAACAGGGGTATGAATAGGTGAACAGTAAGGTGTATCTGGGTCCAACTGATTCATAGGTTGAACAACTTCCTGTAAGGTTGTTTCTACCAGTTCCTCAAAATCTTCAACCAACACTGCGTCTTCCAATATAGGATGGTCTTTATTTCGATATTCTCTTCTGGGTAAGGTAGGGATAATCGGTAATCCTGCGATCTTCTTTGCATAAGCCCTAGTAAATCTTCTCAAATCGTCAAATACTTCGTTATCGACAAAATATAGATGCTCTTTACCCTTTTCTTCTGGAGGTTGATTGGGAAACAAACTACTTTCAGAACTGTTACCGGTGGAATAATCTCGAGGAAATTGGTTTCCTCGGCTAGCCATGCAATGGATGCCCTCCTTCTAGCACCAAAAATGGTTGATGCCTATAAATTCGCAACTAACAACAGTTAGATATTCTCCCCAGTAAACGTTCCCAACTAACCCGTTACTGTTTGGTATGGGGAATCCGTCCGATTTATGGTCCGCCTACAGTAGGTCAAGTAACAAAAATAAAAGGGTTTACCGGTTATGGCCCGGTCCATCGTGTATATTTTTTTTTTTTGAATTTAAATATGATATGCAACTTCCTATATAAGAATGTAGACTGATAGAGAATACGAAGAGCGGTCACAATGTGATGCACAGGTTCTTACCTCTCATCTTAACTCACTTGCATCTAAATCACACACAGCAAGAAAATAAAACTAACTATCTAACCTATCCCTAGGGAGAAATATTATCATTTATCAATGAGTAATGTATTTCTACACATGCATTAAGAAAAATCATAGATAGTTGTTACTTAATTCAAAACAAATGAACATTAATAGATATATGAACAATACGATAGCTCATTGTTTATGAAAAGCCTTCATTACTCATAGTGGAAATTTTGTAGAATAAACTAGAGTGCATTCATAACAAGAACATAGGTTAAAATAGTTAGAACAATCTCACAGTTAATGGACAACAGCTGAAAACAAAATAGTTCACATTCAACAAATCCATAGTACATCATTTATTTCCACCAAACTTTTTCCAAAATGAAACTTGTAATTTATTTGTTGCAAAGGGAAATAGTTCTCTTACAACATACTCTCACAAATCTATCTGGGAAAAAGTCATTTCTTCTATCTAACTCTCCTATACTTATACTACAAACAAAACTCTTGGGCTGCCCCTTGGTGACCTTTGGGCTCCTCCCAACCGTTGAGTCCCACAATTTTGTCTTTTAGTGAGTGCTGATGATTTATACAATATGTTACATTTCAGATTCAGATTTTAAGAGGACTTTTAAAAAAGGGACCAGCTTGGTAACTGATGAACTTTTCCCAAGCCTGGGCCTCTGCTGCTATTGATCTATTTGAGATCTCATACCCTTACTTTCTTCTTCTCTTTCTTCATTTTATTTCTCTTCCTTCCTTGCTGCCTCCTTTCTTTCACTTTTTCTTCTAGGTCCACATATTCTCTACAACAACAATCACCCTATCATGAATAACCAGTTCTTACATCACTTAGCATTTGAGAAAGTAACACAAACTGTATCAATACATGCATTCTGTAAAATGAACTAAAAACAATATTAATGCATGCAAAGATAAGGCAAAGACAATCTTGCAGGCTGGGTCTGAAAATCCTCTAAATCTACTGTCCAAACTAAAATCAGAAACCCAATAAAATAGGCTCTCTATCTCAATCCAGGATGCATCTGGACCAATTCAAAATCCTCTGATGAAAGAAATGAATCATAACAAAGTAACCACCAATCCAAAACCCCAAACTACGCTTTCCATCTTGGAGAAAACAACCATGGAAAAAAAAAGTAAAAGCACATAAGAAAGGTGGGAAAACCCTCACCAGTAAGAAAAATGCTAAGCATCGGGTGAAAACTTCCTAATCGATGAACGAAACAACTCTATGTTGGAAGGTTAGTTCACTAAGCCATTGCAACGACGGAAACCATAAGGACTACAACTTTTGTGACAATAACACATCATCGGCGATTGGAAGAACAGGGAATTAGCTAGAAATGCATCGACAGATAAACCAACTAAACATATGAAAGATAGTGTATTACTCAGCTGCAACGACAGAAACCATAAGGACTACGACTTCCACGACAAGAAGACATCATCGATGATCAGAAGAATAGGGAACTAGCTAGAAATGCATCGGTAGATAAACCAACTAAATATCGGAAAGATAATGTATTACTCAGCTGCAACGACAGGAAAAAGTCAGACTACTACTTCCGCTATCAAAAGAAAACTTCAGTGAAATAAAACACTAAATAATTTTGTACAGGCATCAGAGATTGGAACCACTACCACTAAACACATAGCCATCGGCGATCGAAAGGACTAACCATAGTGCGTTGGCAGAATAGTTCAGTACGCAGCCACAACAGCGGGAGATAGACAGACTAAAATTTCTGCAGTCAACATAAAAAACATTGGTGATCGGGGCTCGAAATACTAACCAGTATTGCGTCAACATATGAACCAACTAACCATCGGAGAGATAGTGTACTATACAGCCACAACGGTGGGAAACAATCATACTATGACTTCCGCAATCCAAAGAAAACTTCAGCGATTAGAAACTTTAATAACTATGGATCGGTGAGTTCACAACAAGGCCTTCGAAACGGTGGCGTTGCTCAAGACTAGAAATCCAACACTTAGCAAAAACATTCTGATAGTGAAAAAAAAAGATCATCACAAAGAAAACAGTTTGAACCAATAAAACCACGTAATCGACGAAAGAAAAACTAACCATCGGCCCATTCTTTCTCTATCCTCCGAAATGGCGGTGATATAGAGGACAAATTCTCTGACAGCAATAAAATAAGAATGCTGAAATTCCAAAGAAAAAAATGAAATAAAATCGCATCGGTGAAAATAAGAAGTGTCCATTGGGAAGTTCATTACTTACCCTCCGCAACTGCGGATACGTAGAGAACTACCGCCCTTATCCAGACATAAATAAACTTCTGATAGCGATAAAGGAAATCATTTTAAATAAAAAAGGCCATCAATTTCAAGTTCACAGTCAAAAGCATTAGTATAAACCAAAAGATAATCATTCAAATTCTAAAAGTGGTAAACAGTTTACCTCAATTCAACCTCAAAAGATCCAAATTTGTAGCAGAGGAACAACAAAGTTCAGCAATCCCAAACAAATCCAAGCAAGATAAAATTAAAAGGAGGGTCAAATTTTTTTTTAAAATTGGGAAATAGTTGCAGCTACATCACCTGGACATCCTGGAGAATTATTTTTTCTGCTCTCCAATGGAGCTCATGTGGCTGTTTCATATTTCTTGCTACAGTACTTACAACATAAGAAAAATGAGGTCTTTTGTGAGTGAGGTAGAGCAAGCTTCCCACTAGTTTCCTATAGAGTGTAATATCCACCAACGGAGAATTGTAAAATTCATGCATTTTAATATGAGAAAGGAAGGGAGACTTGGATTCCTTACACTCAGCCATGTTAAACATATTTATCAGGTCTGAAGCATACTGTGGTTGACTTAGCTTGATGCCCCTTCCATTTTGCTCAATTTCCAAGCCTAAAAATTGCCTTAGCAATCTTAGGTTTTTCATGGAAAATTCACTATGTAAATATGACTTAATTTGTCCAGTTAAATTAGTGCAAATACCTATAATAAGAATATCATCAACATAAATAAAAATTACCTGCAAAATACCATCATGTTTCTCAAATACACATTAGGATCTGATTCGTATGTAGTGAATCCAATTGAAAGCAAGAAGGCATCCATTTTTGCATACCAAGCCTTGGGGGCTTGCTTGAGTTCATATAATAAATTCTTCAACCTACATAAAAATGAAGGATCCTCTTGGAAAACTTCAGGCTGCTTCATATATAGATTTATTCATGTAGCTCACCATGCAAGAATGCACTCTTAACATCCATGTGTTGAACTTCGCAATTATCACTAGCTGTCAGTGCTAGAACTAGTCTAATTGAGTCCATATTTGGAACCAGTGCAAAGGTCTCTGTGTAATCAACACCATGGACCTTAGAAGAGCCCTTAGAAACTAATATTTTATTATGTCTCATATCAGAAGCATCAGCAGCGATTTTTGTCTGGAAAACCCATTTGCATTGAACAACATTCCTCTTGGGAGGAGGGGGAACAAATTCCCATGTATTGTTCTCTTGGAGGGACTTAAATTCATCTTCCATTGCTGATTTCCATTTAGGGTAATTAAAATATTTCTGATATGTCTGAGGATCAGACCGAAGCATCATATAACATTTCTCAGCAATAGCACTATCACTTGCAAAGGAAACCTTACTAGTTTGTGATCTAGTCTTCCTATGCTCATGGGGATTGCCTAGCAATTCCCCAGCTACTTGTAGGATTTTATCATCCCACTTGGGTCTAGATGGTGAGTCATATACATAAATATAATATTCAGCAACATTTTTATCATAAATATTAGAAAAAAATAGAGCATTCATCATCACTTAAATCTTCGAATGGTTGAGGAGAGGAACATTACCCAGGTGCAAGCTCGAAATCAGGAATTGGCTCTTCTTCAAATTCCACACTTCTCTCAAAAAATGTATTGCAAGTGGAGGTGTCAAAGAGCTTATAAAATTTTGTTTCTTCACCATATCCAACCATGATGCACCCCTTTCTTTGTGGTTTCAAGGATTTCCTCTTCTTAGAGGGAATTCTAGCCCATGCTTTTGTCTCGAAAATTCTGAAATTTGAGACATTTGGCTTTTGACAAAACCAAGCCTCGTAAGGTTTCATTCCTTTTATTGATTTGTGAAAGGATATGTTTTTTGTATGAGAATAAAAACTTATCGCTTCATCCCATATCTTGGGACTTTGATCCCTTTCTTCTATCATACAAGTGGCCATCTCCTTGAGTGACCTATTCTTCCTCTCAACCACACCATTTTGCTGTGTTGTGTAGGGAGTTGAGTGTTGAATTTGGATGCCACTCTCCTCACAAAGTTGCTGAAATTTATTTTTCACATAATCCTTTCCATTATCAATCCTAAGGACCTTAATATTTTTCCCACTCTAATTTTCTACAAGTGCTTTCCAAATTTTGAGTTGCTCAAACACCTTAGACTTCAATTTCATAAAATACACCCAACAAAATCGAGAGTAGTCATATATGAATGTAAGCACATAACTAGATCCACCATGTGAAGGAGTGGGTAATGGAATAATCAAATTATAATGCACCAACAAGTGTCTGTGTTTCTCTCCTTGCCTTCCCCTTCTCATAGCTTTGCTCAGGATGCTTCCCAATTGCACACGGTATGCATGCTCTAGTTGATGACTTGGTTTGTGGAAGTCCTTCCACCATATCATCTCTATGAAGTTGTTGAAGGTGCCTATATTTCATGTAACCAAACCTCTCATGCGATAATTTGGAAAATTCATTGGCATGTGAGTGAATTGCTTGATCACCAGAAGTGGCGAGGAAGTTTGAAAACTTGTACATCCTCTCATGATGATCAGCATACCCAACTACAATAACTTGGTCTGTTGAGATTTCAGAAATCTCTACCATGTCAGGAGTGAAGATAAATATCTTTGGCTCTCCTATATGGGTCATCTGATATACTGACAACAAGTTTTCTTCAAGGTCTGGTACATACAATACTTCATTGAAGAATCCATGCTCTAAATCAATCCTCCCAATCCCTTTGGTTTGGAGTTCTGAATCATCCCCCATTCAAACTCATGGAGGAGAAGAGCTCTTTCTTAGCTACCATATTCCTGGAATCCCCTGAATCAATGAAAAAATATGAAGACTTAGAAGTACCTACCACCAAATCGTGACATCTATCCTTGCTTTCACTTGAACTGGAGTTTCCATCATTATTCCTTGCACTGTTAGGGACTGGAATGTTGTTCCTCTCCAGTAGATACGCCATGGTGTCAATGGTATTTTTGATGCATGATATCTCTATATTCCATTCCTTGTGGCAATAGGGGAATTTGGCCTTCTATTTTCCCTTCTTGTCCTTCTCCTTGGAACAATTCAAACTTGCATCACTAGATTTTGGTTTTTTCTGGGTTCTTCTTCTTCTTTGGCAGCTTCGAATTCTTAGGCTTGAGATTTCACTTTGAGGAATTCAAAAAATTCACTACTAGATCTTAATCCTTGGTTTTTATGGAGCCCATTTGGACCAATTTGTATTTATCTTAAGTGAGTGACTCCATGAAATTTTCCAGACTAGGAATTTTCCAGTTTTGAAGTGTTAACTTGCTAGAGTGGAATGTAATCACAAAGACTGAGAACTCTGGCCCCAACTTCAAAAGTAAAGACAAGATCAATTGGTATTATTTCTTTTCAATTCCACACTGCTTCAACTGCAACACAAGTAACTTATAATTGGTGAAGAAATCTTGTATTGTGTCATAGTGTGTTGGGCTCAACCTAATAAGTTCTTATTAAGCCGGTGACCATGTAGCTCATCAGTTTTCCCATATAGAGTCTCTAGTTTTACCCAGACCTCATTGTGTGTTGTCAAACTGTCAATGGGGAAGAATAGCTCTCTCGATATGCTCCTATACATCAATCCAAATGCCTCATCCAATTTGTTGAAGTACTTGGTTTTCTTAACAGCAGAATTGGGTTCCACCTCAATGCCCATGGTAACTCTATAAATCCCCTTGGATCTCAGTTGAATCACCATATCCGCCTTCCAATCAAAAAAATTGAATGGTGTTATCCTGATATGCATATCCTCCATTTCTTCCTGCGCTGATGATGAAGAAATTTTCTGGATGTTCTGCAAAACATAATTCAATTTTACCTGGAACTCCACTAAAAATGTAGCTCAAATCAGCTTGAATTGATCTCCAACTTAAAAATATCCAACATGCTCTGATACCATGTAAGGAATTCAAACCACTAGGTGAGTAATTCAAACCATGGAATAATCTAGGAGCGTTAGTGAAGCTCACAAATCAAATTTGGTGCAAGAATTAGCAAAACCATCAAATGAGAAGAAAAATTACACACACAATGTGAATAGAAACAAGATAATTTCAGAATTTATAACCATGAAACATGTTATTATCAGGTATATATTACAATACAAGAGTTTTGTGAGGTGTTGGAATCCAATTATGAGCATACAAGTCAAAATTTCCAAAATGGCATCAAACCCCCCTAGGTGGGCCAATCATGTCCCAAATCACCGCAAACAACCAGGAATCACTGACTTGTCATATTTGATGTGTTTTGGACCAATGATTACACCTTGGACAATGTGGGTGTCGAAAATTTGGTGGTTTAGAGTCTCAATGCAGCATTTAATACACCAAATCAAGCCAAATTTGGCCAAACTCCCACTCTAGCGCTCTAAGTCAACTTGCATGTCCACATTCAATGAATGGGGGCATAGCAGCAATTATGAGGGCACATATGTGGCCTTTTACTAAGCTATAATGCTCATGTGGGTGTGAAAGGGCCCACTATGACTTGGAATTTGTCCACCTAAGCACCCCTAGTCCACCTCATAGTGTATTAAAGCTTAAAAAAGCATTATAATTGACTAATTACTGTAAATAAGGCAGTAATGATGGATTACTATTCTGACAGGTCAGAAGTTGGTTAGAGTTTTGTTTCAACATATTGGACTATGGGGGTCATGGGATTGAATATAAATATTTAATGGTGATGTATTTGTTGTTTCTCATATGGAGATGATCTTGTTTATGACTCAAAGAGATCAATATGTAGGCTATGTGCATAAATTTTTGATGAATTAAATGAAAAAGAGAGATAGTTCTACAATATGAGTGCACATATCTATATTAAGTGCTTGATGTAAAAATATCTATGAGTTACTAAGAACTTCCTTTGTTGTCCCCCATTTTGGGTTTGCATGTAAAAATCTATGGTGTCTACGAGAAAGTTCATCTATGTGATTATTGTATTCTATATGTGTAACAATTAATAATGATAATAATAATGAACTATTTTTGAATTAATACATGTTATTGCGTAGTTAATGAATGTGTTGTGTAATTTAATATTTGAATGGTGTGTGCCAAAGTTTTGTTAATGGCTTGTTTTGTAGCACAGTCTGTTATCCCTTAAATTGCTATAGAACATTGGTCCCTAAAATACCCATATGTACTTCGAGTGAGACGTCACTTAATTGTAGGTGATGTCAAAAGGGATGGGATCTTGGGATTTGTTGGTTTATTTTTAGTGAACATGGGCCTACCATATTTTGATCAAACAATTTCTCAAAATATCATTCACCCAATTTCAATACCCTATGTTAATTCTTAAATTTATGGCATAGATTTTTTTGTGTTATCTCAAGAATTTTTTTAATCTGTGGTTCACCATCCATTGAATCCCTTCTAAATTTTAATATATTTTTCTATATTGAAGAAGTCCTAATGTTATCATTCAAAAAACTCTGCACTAACTCCTTCATTGTATCAATTAGCTTCCTAACACAATAGGAAAACCTATCAATGAAGGCATACAAATATGTAAGGTAGTGTTGAGGCCTGAAAAATTACAGGTAACAACAGTTAGGGATTCTCCCCAGTAAACATGCCCAACTAGCCCGTTACTATTTGGTATGGGGAATTCGTCCGGTTTACGGTCCGACTTCTGTAGGTCAAGTAACAAAAATAAAAGGTTTTACCGGTTACAGCCCGGTCCACCGTGTATGTTTTAGTTTTTTATTATTTAAGTATGAGATGCAAGTGCCTATCTAAGAATGCAGGTTGATAAAGAAAATGAGTGGTCACAATGTGATGTGTAGATTCTTACCTCTCATCTTAACTCTCTTGCATCTAAATCACACACAACAGGAAAAAATAAAACCAACTATCTAACTTATCCCTAGGGAGCAAGATTATTATTCATCAATGAGTAATGTCCTTTGCGCATGCATTAAGAAAAATCATAGATAGTTGTTACTTATTTCAAAATACATGAACATTGATAGATATATGAACAAACGGATAGCTAATTGTTTATGAAAAACATTCATTACTCACAGTGAAAATTTCATAGAATAAAATAGAGAGCATTCATACAAGAACATAAGTTCGAAGAGTTAGACCGATCTCACAGTTAATGGACACAAAGCTGAAAACAAAATAGTTCACATTCAGCACGTCCATGGCACATCATTTGAAAAGTTCTGCCAAGCTTTCACCAACAAGAAACTTGTAATTCTTATTGCAAAAGGAAATAGTTATTCTTTCAACATGTTCTCAAAAATCTCAATGGGAAAAATTCATCTTTCTATCTAACTCTCTTATACTTATACTACAAGCAAAACTCTTGGGCTACCCTTTGGTGACCTTTGGGCACCCCAAACCACTTAATCTCACAAATTTTGTCCTTTTGTGAGTGCTTACGATTCATACAAACGTTACATTTCAGATTTAATACTTAAAAGCACTTTTATGAAAAGGGACCAGCTTGGTAACTGATGAACTTTCCCAAGCCTGGGCCTCTGCTTCTATTGATTATGCTCAGTAATCCGTTGTTTCCTTGCTAGATCCTGTAGAGCTTATACCTAACTTTCTTCTTCTTTTTTCTATTTCTGCTTCTTCATTCCTCAACCACTTCTTTCCTTGCTTCCTCCCTTCTACTTTGTCTTTTAAACGCATCTTACTCATAGTAATCATTCTGTCATGAAAATAACAGATTTTAGACCATTTAGGGTTTAATAAAGTAATACGAACTGTATCAATACATGAATTCTATAAAATAAACTCTAAAAAATGTTAATGCATGAAAAGAAAGCATGATAATGCAAAGAAAATCATGACAGCTAGGCCTGAAATCCGCTAAATCCATTGTGCAAACTAAAATAACAAGCCCGATAAAATAGGCTCCCTATCTCAATCCAGGACGCATCTGGACCCATTCGAAATCCTCCAAAGAAAGCACCAAAAAATACATAGTAACTGCCATGGAAAAATAGAGTGAAAGCAGATGAGAAAGGTGGGAAAATACTAAGCATTGGGAGAAAACAAAAACTATCCTCGGCAGGAGAAAAACTATAAGTCGGATGGTTACCTCACTAAGGAGCCGCAATGGTGGAAGACCCTCAAACTACGACTTTCGAGCTCAAATGAAAAACGTCTTTGGTCGGAGGTTCTTAGGACTAGATAGTAAAGCGTCGGCAGATAAACCAACTATGCGTCGAAAATATAGTTTACTGGAAAGCCGCAATGGAAGATGGCAATCAATCTATAGCTTCCAATCCAATTCATAAACCATTCGATAGCAAAGAAAAAAAAATAACGAAAATCAATAAAACACGCATCGGTGAAAGTAAGAGTTGTCCATCGGTCAGTTCTCTATCTATCCTCTGAGACGTCCGAATCAAAATTCAACTGACTTTTGATAGTGCTAAACCAAAATAATGCAAAGTAAAAAGTTGATCAATAAAACCAAGGAATCGGATAATATAAGAGTTAATCATCGGAACATTCATTGTTTAGATTCTGCAACGGCATCTACATAGAGAACACCGGCCCTGATTCATTGTTCATAAAAATTTTGACAGCGAAAAAGAAAATCATCCATAAGTCAAAAAACTTCAAACTTCATAGTCAAAAGCATTGTGGACAAAAATAATCACTCAACCTCCGAAAGTGGTAAACAATTGAACTCAATTTAAACTGAGGAAAATCCAAATTTGTAACGGAGGAAAGACAGAGTTCAGGAAAGCAAAAACTCCAAGGCAAGATAAAATTTAAAAGGAGGGTCCAAAATTTAAAAAAATTTGGGAAAAAGTTGCAGCTGCAACAATTGGCGACTACCTGGTGAACCCAGATCTCTGGACAATTTCTTCCTTAAGTAATAGACTGTTTGACAATAAAAACAACATGTTGAATTCTTCTAGATGTTTGGATTTCCCAAATGAAAACTGTATGTACTTTTAACAATTGATAATAGTCCAATTTAGGAAAATGGAAACCAAGATTTCAAAGTCAAGATAACTCTTTTGAGGACAAGAATATGAGTTTCATTTTTCCCTCTGCCTTCGGGTAGCTTTTAGCTTGGACACCACAAGATTGTAATATATGGTAAATAGAAATATTCATTTGTTCCTCATTCCCATGCCATTTTTCACTTTTGTGCTTTTTGACATTTTGTCCTTTTTGAGTCCTCCTGCATGCCTTTCTTTCTGAATTTGTATTCAGGCTCCTCTATCAATAGTGTCCTTTTGTGTGAGAGATGTATTTAATTATCATCTCATGAACGGAGAAGAACTTTGGCAATTTTGTACTCATTTGGTTTAGTACTTTGTTTTGATACATATTGCTTTCTTAGGAGTTTTTGACTCTTGTTTTCCTTTTGGCTTTCAATTCTTGGCATGGGATAATTTATATATAATATACTGTTTACCATGCTTCCTTTCCATGGGTCTTTTGCTGTCACCCCCTAAGACATTTTTAAATGTGAGATGGATGGAGCCTCGAAATAGTATTCCAGACTTTTGATCCTAAGTTATTTTACAAGGATTAAGTAGGACTTCAATGTGTTCATATCCATTTAGGAGAATTGATAAACTAGAATAAATTCTTTCAGATAAAACAATAGTACAGAGTCTTACACTCAAGGACTTTAGTTAATCAAAAATTCTGATGCCATCCTTGCAACCAAAAGTTTGCTTCTTTTCTTGAAATCAATCAAAATATAAGCAAAAAACAAACAGAAATAAAGTATATCAAAATAAAGAACCAAATCAATTTATTTATGTACAACATAATTCAAGAAATAAAAATCAAGAAAAATTAAATCTGAGAACTAAACCACTAACTGGTCAGTCCTCTGCCCACTCCTATAAATCTGACAACATGTAAGTTAAGGGGCTAGGATTGACTCCAAAATGAAAAAGACCTAACCATTATCTAATCCTACTGTACTTGAATAAAAAACTACATCTACTATTTTACAATCAATTTCATCAGCCCATGAAAATCGAAGGAGATCGAGCTGGGTGTCTGATGTAATGCTAGTTCTTCTTCTTGGTAGTCTCCCTATTTTAGTTCAATTAGATGATTTCCCAACACGAAATTCACTAGTTCATTTTTTTCTTCCAATTGAGTAACATTGTGTTTCATATAGGGCTTGTTGTCGCCTTTCACACACCTGGGTCATGTGGTAGAAATCTTCAAGCTACTCGGTGTGTCCTTGGGGGCAAGTCTTGAGTCAAGGCTGTCACCTTGTTCTTGACTCCTTCATTTAGGCTCAACTCCTAACGAAGCCAAGGGGGGGTAGACCCTATTAAGTTATTAAGGCAAAATTATTTAGTATGGTGATGTTAAATTGAATGAGTTACTTAGGAGTTTAGAAATTTAACCATAAACAACCATAGATCGCAAGATACAAAATGAGCGCATGAAAGCACAAGTGCCTTAAAATGGAGTCAAAAGATAATCAATGTAATTGCATGTGGTTGGAGTGAATGTTTTGCGATTGCCTCTTGGTACATTTTAAGTTAATGTGAAATATGAGTTGATTAAATTTAGGCGAAGGGGTGGACTCCAGATATACCCGAGAGTACTTGGAGTATGCCAAAAACTAAACCTTCACGGATGCCCGCAAGGAATATGTGGGATGAATGGAGTCTCTGAGTTTATTGTTCATAATGCACCCACGGGTGTAACAGAGATAGGTTCCCCGAGGTCACTTTACAGGAGTTCCCGCTTCCTTTGGGAATTTTGCACAGGGACTTCACTTAGTGAACCTCTTACATAGCATGTACGATCGTGGGATATTAAATAATACCCTTAATTTCAAGAGATATTGACCTAAACTCTTTTTGTTGAAACCCCCTCCCAATACGTAAAACCTCCTCCCCACCCCTTTTTATACCTCAATCCTTATAAAACACCCTACCCACGCCCACCTTAAACCCCTCATCCCCCCAATAGCTACAATATATTGGTTTGATTTTTTATAATTTTAAAACCCACAATATGAACTAACGTGATAGGATATTGGTCAACAAGTGAAGCACCCGTCGAATTTTGCCACCGTAATGGTTTGATCGAGGTGTTGGATTTTCACTTGATGGTTTGTCAATTTGGGAGAGTGAATCCTAATTATTCTAGTCACTCAAGTGCTTTTGATGCAGCTTGACTGATCAAACGAACCGCAGCCAAGTGCAGATCATACACACCAGGGTCTACTCAATTTTAGTAAATTTTAAGATAGGTGTTCTTGTTAAAATGAAAACCCTCCATGAACCTCTTTCGACCCAAGTGGATCTCAATCGGGGAATCAATGAGGGGTTAATTTTATTATAGTTGATGAAACAGTTGATGAAAAATGAAACAAAGATACACAATGCGGGTTTTCTAATCAGTCCTACCATGCATCTATTTCCAGTTTTGGGTCAATCAGGAAGTCATGGGGTAAGTATTAAAATTAATTTGAAAGCTCAGATATTGAATATGAAAATGATTATAAATCAAATTATACTGCTCTGCAGATTAGAACTATGTTAGATTAAAAAAAAGATAAATGAAAAAAAAAAAAAAAGGACACGGACGCAAATCCCCCTAGGGGGGATGGTGAATATACTTGAAAGAGCCTATTTGAAAAGATATTTTATTTTTATTAACAGCAATTTAAAATATCAGAAAATTGAAATTGATGCACTTTGGTCCTTGTTATTTGGGATCCAAAGGCTTACAACAAACTTGTAACAAGCTAAAATAAAAACATGATGGTGGGGGAAGCTTCCAGGAAGCTCTGGACCATCCAAGAGTTGTGTGGAAATTGAACCTAGGTGTTAGAACAATTACACTCACAAACATTTCCAATTACACATGCAAATTACTCACAAAGGAGACTGAATATGGAGCAGAACACTAATCTGTATTGAATAAGTGTACAATAGCCAACCCTGTGAAGTCATAGGCTGCCACAATAAATAATTAAATGAGAGATTCAAATGCATAAGGATTCCATTCGAATTTGATCAAAAGCAGGCTTACTAAAACTAAGCAAATCCCCCATAGGTGCATAAAGCAGTTTCCAAATCTGTCTAGGAGCTCACGAATTGGAAAAATCAATTAGGAAAGCTAATAGGTGATGGAAGGACAAATCATAGATTCTTTTCTTAGGAGAAAAGGGTGGAGGATGATGAGGACAAAAAACAAGTTAACTTCACCTAGTCAAACTTTCCCAATTGCCTTAAAACTCAGAAAAAGTAGGCAATAAAGCAGAAAAAGTAGACATGCGCTAGGAAGGCCAGGAATAAAGTAGATTTGATTCTAAGTGGTTTCCCAAGTGCTCCATGACTCAAATTTAGCAATTTTGACGACTTTGGATGTGTGGAGGACAACTTGCATAAGGTGGAATATGGAAACTAGGAAAATAAGACAAAAATTGGATTAATTAATGTCTAAGGTAGCTAACTATGGGTTGATTATTCTAACACCCCCCCTTAAGCCTAACTTATGAGTAAAATATCAGAAAATTATAGGGCATAGCAACAAGTCTTAGTCACCCTTTACATACTACATGTCCATTTAACCAAGGAAAGAGGCAAAAACCCAGTGGGAAAAATCCTCCCTTAAACATGGACAGTAAAACAAAATTTGAAAATCTTGTCATCACTCATGCTTCACAGCATGATCAGCAATCCCCAGCAGTGATTTGAGATTGCTGAATGTCTTCTCAGAAAATACTTTGGTGAATATATCTGCTACTTGTTATGAAGATGAACAGAAGAGTACGTGAATGGTGCCATCATGTACAAGCTGTCTGATGTAGTGCATATGGATCTCAATGTGTTTGGTTCTCTGTCTCTAAACTGGATCATTGTAGATTCACATGGTACTCTGATTATCACAATAGATAGTAGTTGAGTATTTTGATTCGAAGCCACACTCACCAAGTAACCCCTGCAACCATAGACATTGAGTTGCTGCATTTACAACTCATCTGTACTCTTCTTCTATAGATGAGAGTGCAATGGCACTCTGTTTCTTGCTTGACCAGCTGATTGGTCCTTCAGCAAAAATGAACACATATCCTGATGTTGAATTTCGATCTATGTTTTCACCTTCCCAATCACTGTCAGTAAACCCAATCAAATCAATATCATATTTAGCTTTGTAGAAGATCCCATGAGTCCTTGTTCCTTGAACAAAGTTAAGGATCCTTTTGGCTGCTCTCCAATGGATCTCATGAGGATGATCAATGTATCTTGAAGCCACACTTACTACATAAGAAATATCAGTTCGGGTATGTGTAAGATACAGCAAACATCCAATCAATTGCCTATACAGTGTATTGTTTACCATAGGTGAAGAATCAACTTCTTCAAGCTTAACTCCCGAAATGAAAGGAGTCTTGCTTTGCTTGCAATCCTTCATGTTGAATTTGTTTAGAAAATCCAAGGCATACTTGGACTGATGTACTTTGATTCCATATTTGGTTTGAGCAATATTGAGCCCCAAGAATTGGCTCAATAAACCCAAATCAGTCATTGAGAAGGCTTGGTTCATTGCATCCTTCAAGGAGGAAATTTCATCCTTTGAGCTTCCTGTAATGAGAAGGTCATCAACATACAAAAAAATGATCATTAATGAATCATGAATCAACTTCAAATAGACATTTGGATCTGACTTGCATTGAACAAAATTTAGTGATAGAAGAAAGCTATCAATCTTGGAATACCGAGCCCTGGGGGCTTGCTTAAGCCCATACAATGACTTCTTTAGCATGCACAAAAGAGATGGATTAGTAGAAAATCCTTGAGGATACTGCATGTAAATATCTTCAATGAGATATTCATTCAAGAAAGCACACTTCACATCCATGTGATGTACCTCCCACTGCTTTGAAGCTGCAATGGCTAAGGCTAGCCTGATGGAGTCCATCTTTTGCACTGGTGAAAAAGTCTCATTGTAGTCTATGCCATGCACCTATGAGTAGCCCTTGGTTGAGGTGAACCATCAGCAGCAAATTTGGTTTTGTAAACCCACTTACACTGAACTAGCTTCCTCCATGGGGGAAGATCAACCAGCTCCCAAGTGTTGTTCTTCTGGAGTGAGCTGAAATCTTCTTTCATGGCTGTTTTCCATATTGGATCATTTTCTGCATCTTCATATGTATGTGGGTCTGATTCAACCATCAGATAGCATTTCTCTGCAAACATAGGATCTTTCATGCACAGAGCACTCTCAAACTGAGATCTAGTCCTCCTAGGATCATTAGGATTTCCAGCTAGTTCTCCAACTGCATGAATGGTATTTACTTCCCATTTTGGTCTTGTAGGACTGTTAGGATCTGAAATTAAATCATCATTATAAGAAATATTATGATCAGCAAGTTCAACTATCTCTTCACTTACATTCCAAGGTTCTGGTGGTGAAGAGGATTCTCCAACTTCCACTGCTGCTAGGGGCTCTTCTTGGAACTGAACACACCTTTCAATAAAGGATTTGTTTGTGCTCAAATTGATTAGCTTGTACCATTTTCAATATTTATAGTACCCAACAAATAGACACTCTTGGCTTTGGGGCTGCAAATCCTTCCTCTTTTCTGTTGGAATTCTAGCCCAAGCCCTTGAGCCAAAAATCCTGAAATGGGTCACATCTGGCTTGTGCCCACTCCATCGAAAGGAGTCATACCATCAAGATGTTTATGAGGCACCCTATTCTTGATATAGGCTGCACATTTTATAGCTTCGGCCCGAAACTTTGGTGGCAAAGTCTTAGCCTCCATCATGCAAGTTTCCATCTCTTTCAGTGATCTGTTCTTCCTCTCAGCAACACCATTCTGCTGTGGTGTGTAAGGGATAGAATGATGCATCTAAATACCTACATCTACACAATATTGAATGAAATCAGACTTGACATACTCACCACCATTGTCAGATATGAGGACCTTGAGTTTCCTCCGAGACTGGTTTTCAACCAAAGCCTTAAAGACTTTGAAGAGGCCAAAAACTTCAGACTTGTGTTTCAGGAAGTAAACCCAGCAATACCTGGAAAAGTCATCTATGAGTGTCAATGCATATTTGGCCTGAATCATTGACATATGGGGAAATGGGCCAAAAACATCACTGTGGATCAACTCAAGAGGCGCAGAGGTTTTCTCATGACTAGCTTTCTCAAATTTATGCTCTGGGTGTTTTCCTAAGATGGAACCTTGACAGACTCCTTTGGAAAATTTAATCTTTGGCAACCCTATGACCATTTATTTTTCACTAAGATCATAAATATACTTGTAATTAAGGTGGCCAAATATTTCATGCCAAATCTTGCTTGCTTATTAGCATGAATCAGAAGAGCAGAGGGGTTTGAGTAGGGTAGGAAGTGTGAGAACATGTATACCTTCGAAGTGTGATTTGCAAATCCTTTTGCAATGAATTTACCACTTGAGATCTCTATGATCTCAAATTCATTAGGGGAGAATATGACCTTCTTTGGAGACCCTGTGTGGGTCATATGATACACTGATAAGAGGTTATAGGCAAGACCTGGAACATACAATACATTGCTGAACTTACCATGGTCAAGATCAATCCTCCCTTTGCCTAGAATTTTAGTGAGAGAGTCATATCCCAGTACTATTGATGGACCTTTCGACATGTCAAGTGAGGTGAATGACTCCTTGGTAAAAACCATATGTCTTGAAACTCCAGAATTAATGATGAAACTAGGTGAGCTTGATGTGCCAGCAACCAATGCATGAACTCTCTCTCTGTCTTGTGAATTTGATCCTCCTTCCCTCTTCTTTGAGCTTTCTGGAAGGGAGATGCCATTATTCTCCAGGAGTTGGGTCAACATGTCTATTTTATTCTTCATGCAGGAGCTTTCAGGATGATTTCCCTTACTGCAGTATGCGCACTTGCTCATTTCTCCTTTGTTCTTCTTCTTCTGGAATTTCTTCTTGGAACCTTGAGGCTCCTCTGGAGACTTGTTTTTGTCTCTCTTTTTCTCAGGTGTCTTCTTAGCTTTCTTCTTTCCATTTTAATCCACCCTCGAATCTCCAGCAACCAGAGCTTGGTATTTGGAAGGTTTGATGGTGCCCATCATCACCAATTTATCTTGTTCTTGTGTGAGAGATTCCATGAAATCTGCAAGGCTAGGCATTTTCCAGGCTTAAGCTATGAACTTTGTGGCATGGAAGGTCGATACAAACACTGAATAGTTAGGGACAAGCTTTAATATTATGGCCAAAACTAGTTGCTCATCCTTCTTTTCAATCCCACATTGTTTTAGCTGCAAAACAAGGGCTTTGAACTTGGAAAAATAGAGTTGCAGGGATTCAAAGCTATTGGGACTCAGGGAGATCAATTCATTTTCAATTTGATGTCCCCTCATCTCATCTGTCTTACCAAAAATCTCAACAAGCTTCTCCCATACTTCATTTGGTGATGTTAATCCATCAAGATGGAAAAGGAGGTCTCTAGATATGCTTAGAAATAGGAGACCATAGGCCTCATCCTTCCTGTTGTGCCATTTAATATTCTCTACAGCTGCATTGGGCTCTGCTTCTATTTCCATAGTCACTCTATAGAGGACTTTCTCTCTCAATAGTATCTCCATCTCTTCTTTCCATTCAAAGAAGTTAAATGGAGTCAAGATGATCTTCTGAGATTGATCCATAGCTCAGAAATTGTCCCTTTAGTTAGCAGAATGTTCCCAGTCAATGATGTTGAACCTGCAATAAAAAATTGGAAGGAGAGAAATTGATCTACAAAGGATCTGATACCATGTGGAAATTGAACCCAGGTGATAGAACAATTACACTCACAAAAATTGCCAATTACACATGCAAATTACTCACAAAGGAGACTGAATATGGAGAAAAACACTAATCTGTATTGAATAAGTGTACAATAACCAACCCTGTGAAGTCATAGGCTACCACAATAAATACTTACATGAGAGATTCGAATGCATAAGGATTCCATTCGAATTTGGTCAAAAGCAGGCTTACTAAATCTAAGCAAATCCCCCATAAGTGCATAAAGCAGTTTCCAAATCTGTCTAGGAGCTCATGAATTGGAAAAATCAATTAGGCAAGCTAATAGGTGATGGAAGGACAACTCATACATGTTTTTCTTAGAAAATTTTGGAGGATGATGAGGACAAAAAACAAGTTAACTTCACCTAGTCAAACTTTCCCAATTGCCTTAGCCAAATTGCCTTAAAACTAAGAAAAAGAAGGCAATAAAGCAGAAAAAGAAAACATGCACTAGGAAGGCTAGGAATAGAGCATATTTGATTCCAAGTGGTTTCCCAAGCGCTCCATGACTCAAATTTAGCAAGTTTGACCACTTTGGATGTGTGGAGGACAACTTGCATAAGGTGGAATATGGAAACTAGGCAAATACGACAAAAATTGGATTAATTAATGTCTAAGGTAGCTAACTATGGGTTGATTATTCTAACAAGTTGGAAAATGGGCAGAGTCTCCTTATCTTTTTTATTAGACTTGCTAAAAAATAGCAAGCAATTAGAATCAAATGTGCCCAAACACACTTTAAAAGGGGCTAATCCAGTTCTGCAAAAAGGAACCAAGGAAAGCAAGCTTTCCTTGGGATCTTGGCTTACTGTTTGGGTAGTCAATGATATATGCACTTTTCTTACAGAATTTAAATCTTTGAAGAATGATCTATTCTTTAGCTACTTGCAAAAAAGGAAATTACTACACCTAGATCTATCTTTATGAAAAGATATTCTTTATGAAATGATATTCTTTATGAAATTACAGATCTAAGCAACATGACTCTTATGAACTAGATCTAACAATATATATTCAATTATAAGAACTAGATCTCATAATAAGAGGAAGAGACAGGTAACCGAAAGATTGATTTTAATAGAAAGGAGGAAGAGAAGGGGAAAGGCTTGTTGTTGGATGGATCTGCAATGGAAACTTGTTAGTGGAATACAGAGGGGCAATGCCTTCACAAAGTTTTTGGATGTATAGTGGAGTCAAACTAGATCCATAGCTCATCCAGTCCTTTCTACCTAAAATCTAAACACACAATCCTGCATGAAACCTCATGAGATCTGGATATATATATATGAAAAAGAGACAAGAATTACATGCAAATAAACTTATTAAACATGTATAATCTAGATCTTCAAACATATATGCTATGAGATATATAAAAAACAAGTAACCTTACTTACCCAACTATACGCCTATTGATTCAGTTGAATCGTTCAAGCCAAATAGGGTTCAGATGCAGAAATTGAGAGAAAATATGGCAACACCAATAGCCATAAGACAATGCTTAATCCACACACATGAGAGCATTACACCATTTTGCTTCCAAAGCTTCTTTATTCCAACAATAGAAAGATTAAAACAGTATTACAATACCAATCCCTTCAATCCAACTCTAACTAGCTTGGAAGAGGCAGCTTGTGTTTTTATTTATACAAAAACGAGGAGATCTAGCCAAGGGGGGCGCAAATCCCAAGGAGATATATCACTGCAGCTGAGGGAGAGTCCATCAATGTTGATCTGAAGCTGAATTGAGCCTACTTGTCAACCAGGGGGCTGATTGAGCTGGCACATCAACCCATAAACCAACACATCAGTCCATAGAGCTTCTAGGAGAGCCCACACATATGGAGCAGAGAGAGAGGGTGCAATTCCCCATAAAGGATGTTGAAGATCAACTCTGGATTTGATTTGATCACCTCCTTCAATCAAGGATTTGTTAGATCCAGTCAATCTGGTTCGGACCTGACTGATTTCAATCAAATCTGCTGAGAATCCCTTGATCTAGGATTCTGGATTTGCTCCATTATTCATCAATTTATTAATTAAAATAATCAATAATTGATTTTTTGGGGATTTTTGACCTGAGTGATGGAAAATCACTCAAAACTAGGAAATAATGGGTCCATGGGTTTACATGGTGCTCTTAGCTTGAAAATGAGCACCTACATGGCTGAAACGGATTATTTGGCCCACTTTTATTACAAAATCAATTTTTCCAATTAAACTATTAAAAAATAGCCTAAGTTTTGGAAAATTTAAATTTTAATAAAAAACACTGAAAAAATTAAAAAATTAAGAAGTTGAAAAAACCTAGGGGGACTTAGACATGTTCATATGACTCGACTATGATGCCTAGCATGTTTATACATTGACACATAGGCTCTAATAACCTCAATAGGCGTAAATGCCAAGCCAACCACCCCAACTTTGGAGGTATGGAGTGAAAAACTCAGAGATTATCAGTTGTTTATTCAGCAACCAATAATAACCAAGGGAAAAAACTCCCTGGGCTGATTGGATTGACAAATAAAGTCTAAGATATCGATTCTTTTATAGACATTATGATGCTAGAACATTTATTACAATTCCCCCATGGGGTATGAACATGTGATATAGTACAACAAGGCTTCCCAGAAGCAAGACTGAAGGTCTTCTGAAGTCCGAACAAGTTATCCTTGTCCAGTTCACCAGGCTCACTTGATCAAAAACCACTAAGTACAACTTAGGTGGTAACATTCTGGCTGCAACTACAGTACGTGTGCTCGATCTGGTCTTTAAGGCAAGGAGAGGATATGAGAAAACCATAATCTTTGGTTTATATACCCTGTAAAAACATCTCAACTTGACAAGAAAACCTCAGTAGCACAAGCTTTATATAAAAACGAAATGAGCCATTAAACTGATTTATTTAAACAAAAGAAATGTAATTAACTAATGCAAAAAAGGCTTTATTATAGCTAAATACAAAACGTAAATGCAGAAAGTAAATGATCTCTTTTAGGAGCTTATTTTCCTACTCTAAGCATGATATAAAAGGTTAGGTGTAATAAAAAATCCAATGTAACCACCTAAGGATTTTATTAACATAAAAAAAAAATTCCTTGTCTTTGGTTACCATCTAAAGTAAGGATACCTTATTCAGAAAATGCAAACATGTGTGATGATTTTGAATGGGTGGGATGGAAGGGAGATCATAGGTATGCATAATATCGTCAAACTTCTTCCCAAACTGGTAATTGCTTGCGCAGGAAGCTTCTATCCATGATTGGACAGGGTTGATATACAAATCAGAGTGATGAGGCAGATTGACTACACCATCATACTGATCATCGAGGCTTACCAGATTTTAATTCTCTGTATGAGCCCCAAGTGGCTCCAAATCATGAGGAGACTCTATATGTGAAGATGATAGTTGTTATTGATATTCTACTAACTACATAACATCTATCTTTTCACGACATTACTTCTCCAAGTCTTCATTATTGATACCTTTGTGCGGCTCTGCAAGATATGACTCTAAATGATCATATAAGAGTTTTGAATGCTCCTCTTCAATTATAGGATTTTCATAGGTCTCCAGATCCATGCTCCCTCCTTTAGATATGCCATAGATAGAAAAATAAAAAAAACCATCAAAATTTCTGGTTCATTATTTTCCTCTTTATTCATGTCACAGACTGGATTTTCCATGAATGTCTAGGACTCCTCATCAACATCTTTGTCGGAGATAAGGGAGTATTCATCACTTGTAACATGCTCCAAGTTATACTTGTCCTCATTTTCATACTCATCTTCTTTAGAGAAAAGGTCACAAGGCAGTAAACCTTCTAGACTGTCATCATTAAATGGAGAACATGTAGGAGTCCCATCATGTACATTACAGTTTTCATCATAAGTTTCACTATAATATTCTGCAATTGTTTCATCCTTAGGCTTGTATTGTCTAGTTGGTGACAAAGGGTAGGCATGGCCTACCATGTATACATGATCAAGCTCACTTGAAGTTGTTTCCTGACTACTGAACTTTGGAAGTCCATGTTCCATGACTTGATTTGCAACATAACAAGTGCTTTCCTGGTGGAATTGTTCACAGGGTCTACACCATGGAATTAATTCTTCTACCATGTTAGGTGAGTCTCACTAGTTTGGAATCCTAGGCTCCTGCTGAGGAAATTTATTTTGATACATATGATTTTCCTTGGGCTGAAAGTTCCTAGGTTCATTATTATTTTCCATTGTGATCAATCTATTATGAATGTGATTCAAGTGTGTAGAATGATTGGCCATTAGTTGGTTTTGACTAGTAACCAAGTTTTTTTATCATGTCATCCACCCTTTCCATGGGATCTTTAGAAGTCCCCTTTTCTTCTGATTCAACGGCTTTACCCTTGGTCTCTGTGTTGTAGGAATTGTTTCCCCTAGTGTGACCTGGAATGTTGGACTTTCCTGAAGACTGCATATTCTTTTCTATTTTCTTGGCCAATTCCTAAGCAGTTTTTAGATTAGCGAGCTCTTTGTCTCTTAACTAGTACCTCAAATCACCAGTGAAAGCTTCGATGTAAGATATGAGGATGGAGGCATCCTTTGGCTTGATTTATTTAGGGAGGTCCACAACCACATGCCTGAACTTAGTTTTAAATTCATCCATGGTTTCATTCTCCATCTTCTTTATGTTATGAAGGGCAACAAGCAGATGTCTTGGTTCTTTCTTTTCCCCCTATTTCTTCTTAAAACCCTCTAGGAATTCACTAATAGTTTTATATGAATCATCGTCTAGGTCCAAGTACCATTCTTCAGCATCATCCTCTAAGGATAAAGCAAAGAGTTTCATTTTAACATCGTCATGGTCATGGGAAGCATCATTGCAATAACTAACTAGGTTCTTTTCAAACTTTCGAAGGTGAGACTTGGCAGTGATGGCATTATTGCCCTGAAATATGGGGAGCTTCTTGATAGAATCTTTTGGAATGGCATGGGGAGCACCTACTATCTAAGAAAAGCCAAGGGGTTTGAATAATTCCATCATTTCTTGATATTGGTGAACATGACTCTCTACAAATATGTGATGGATATCTGAGAGGGATTGGTCTCCTAGATCTTCAAGGATTCTACGAGAAGTATGCCTATTCAATCTTTCCCTAATAAACCTTTTGGGATCAGGGAGAGGATTGAATAATTGCTGGTGATTTCTTTGGGTAAAAATATTGGATGGATGTGGATGTTAGATAGTGGAGTCGCCAGATCGATCGAGTTTTAATTTTTATGTTTTTTAAAGACAAGATCAATCAAATTGTTTTTTTAATCTTTTTAGTTGTTTAGAAAAAAAGTTAAGCTAAGTCGTACTCGGGAATAAAAAAATTTATCCCCAGCAACGAGGCCAAAAAGTGTTGCTGCCTTTCACACACCTGGGTCACGTGGCAGAAATGTTCAAGCCACTTGGTGTGTCCTTTGGGGAAAGTCTCGAGTCAAGGCTGTCACCTTGTTCTTGACTCCTCCATTTAGGCTTAACTCCTAGTGAAGCCAAAGGGGGTAGACCCTATTAAGTTACTAAGGAAAAATTATTTAGTATGGTGATGTTAAATTGAATGAGTTACTTAGGATTTTTGAAATTTAACCATAAACAATCATAGATGACAAGATATAAAATGAGTGCACGAAAGCACAATGCTGAGACATAATATATGTATATATATATATATATATATATATATATATATATATATATATAGAAAATAGCCAGTGCCTTAAAATGGAGTCAAAAGATAATCAGTGTACTTGCATGTGCTTGGAGTGAATGTTTTGCGATTGCCTCTTGGTACGTTTTAAGTTAATGTGAAATATGAGTTGATTAAAATTAGGCGAAGGGGTGGACTCCAGATATACCCGAGAGTACTTGGAGTATGTCCAAAACTAAACCTTCACGGATACCTACAAGGAATATGTGGAGTGAATGGATTATCTGAGGCTATTGTTCATAATGAATCTACAGGTGTAACAGAGATCGGTGCCCTGAGGTCACTTTACAGGAGTTCCTGCTTCCTTTGGGTATTTTTCCACCGTAATGGTTTGATCGAGATGTTGGATTTTCACCTGATGGTTTGTCAATTTGGGAGAGTGAATCCTAATTATTCTAGTCACTCAAGTGATTTTGATGCAGCTTGACTGATCGAACGAACCACAACCAAGTGCAGAGCATACACACCGGGGTCTTATCAATTTTAGTAAAATTTAAGATAGGTGTTCTTGTTAAAAAGAAAATCCTCCAAGAACCTCTTTCGATCCAAGTGGATATCAATTGGGGAATAAAGGAGGGGTTAATTTTATTATATTTGATGAAAAAGATAACAAAGATACACAATTCCGGTTTTCTAATTAGTCCTACCATGCATCTCTTTCCCCTTTCGAGTAAATGGGGAAGTCGTGGGGTAAGTAATAAAATTACTTTGAAACCTCAGATAGGGAATATGGAAATGATTTTAAATCAAAGTATACTACCATGTATATTAGAACTACCCTAGATTAAAAAAAAGATAAACGAAAAGAAAAAAAAAGGAAACAGACGCAAATCGCCCCAGGGGGGATGGTGAATAGGATCGAAAGAGCCTATTCGAAAAGATATTTTGTTTTTATTAGAAGCGATTTAAAATATCAGAAAATTGAAGTTGATGCACTTTGGTCCTTTTTATCTTGGATCCAAAGGCTTACAACAGGCTTGTAACAAGATAAAATCAAAACACGGCGGTGGGGGAAGCTTCCGGGAAGCTCCGGTTCGTCCAAGAGTTGGAAAATTGGCAGAGTCTCCTTTTCTTTTTTGTTAGAACTGTTAAAAAACAGCGATAAATTAGAATAAAATGTGCCCAAAAACACTTTAGAAGTGCTTAGGGTCACCATGCTAGTTACTGAAAAAAAACTAAGTAAAAAAAATTGTTAAAAGGGGCTAATCTAGTTTTGCAAAAAGGAACCAGGGAAATCAAGCTTTCCTTGGGATCTTGGCTTGCTGTTTGGGCAGCCAATGAGATATGCAATTTTCTTGCAGAATTTAAATCTTTGAAGAATGAAAAAATAAACTACCTTATGAGCAAGCTTTAGATCTATGCTTTAGCTACTTGCAAAAAAGGAAATTCCTACACTTACATCTATCTTTATGAAATGATATTCTTTATGAAATTACAGATCTAAGCAATAGGACTCTTACGAACTAGATCTAACAATATATATTCAATTCTAATAACTAGATCTGATCATGAGAGGAAGAGACAGGTAACCGAAAGATTGATTTTAATAGAAGGGAGGAAGAGAAGGGGAAAGGCTCGTTGTTGTATGGATCTGCAATGGAAACTTGTTAGTGGAATACAGAGGGGAAATGAATTCATAAATTTTTTGGATGTACAGTGGAGTCAAAGTAGATCCACAGCTCATCCAATCCTTGCTACCTGAAATCCAAACACAAATCCTGCATGAAACCTCATGAGATCTAGATATATATATGAAAAAGAGACAAGAATTACATGTAAATAAACTTATTAAACATGTATAATCTAGATCTTCAAACATATATGCTATGAGATATATATAAAAAAAGTAACCTTACTTGCCCAAATATACTCCTATTGATTCAGCTGAATCATTCAAGCGAGACAGGGTTTAGATGCAGAAATTGAGAGAAAAGCCACCAACACCAATAGCCGTAAGACAATGCTTAATCCACACACATGAGAGCATTACACCATTTGGCCTCCAAAGATACTTTATTTGAACAATAAAAATATTACAACAGTATTACAATAGCAAGCCCTTCAATCCAAATCTAACTAGATTGGAAGAGGCAGCTTGTGCTTTTATTTATACAAAAACCAGGAGATCCATCGCACGGGGGGTGTAAATCCCAAGGAGATAGATCACTGCAGCTGAGGGAGAGTCCATCAATGCTGATCTGAAGCTCAATAGAGCCTACTTGTCAACCATGGGGCTGATTGAGCTGACACATCAATCCATAAACCGACACATCAGTCTACACAGCTTCTAGGAGAGCCCACTGACGTGGAGGAGAGAGAGGGTGCAATTCCCCATAAAGGTTACTGATGATCAAATCTGGATCTGATTTTATCACCTCCTTTAGTTAAGAATTTGTCAGATCCAGTCAATCTGGTTCAGATCTGATTGATTACAATCAAATTGGCTAAGAATCCCTTGATCTAGGATTCTGGATTTTCTCCATTATTCATCAATTTATTAATTAAAATAATCAATAATTGATTTTTTGGGTATTTCTGACCTAAGTGATGGAAAATCACTCAAAACTAGGAAATAATGGGTTCATGGGTTTACATGGTGCTCTTAGCTTGAAAATGAGCACCTACATGACTGAAACTGATTATTTGGCCCACTTTTATTACAAAATTAATTTTTCCAATTAAACTATTAAAAAATAGCCTAAGTTTTGGAAAAATTAAATTTTAATAAAAAACAGTGAAAAAATTAAAAAATTAAAAAAGTTGAAAAAACCTAGGGGGATTTAGACATGTTCATATGACTTGACTATGATGCCTATCATGTTTATACATTGACACATAGACTCTAATAACCTCAATAGGACTAAATGCCAAGCCAACCACCCCAACTTTGGAGGTATGGAGTGAAAAACTCACAAATTATCAGTCGTTTATTTAACAACCAATAATAACCAAGGGAAAAAACACCCTGGGCTGATTGGATTGACAAATAAAGTCTAAGATATCGAGTCTTTTACAGACATTATGATGCTATAACATTTATTACAATTCCCCCATGGGGTATGAACATGTGATATAGTACAACAAGGCTTCCCAGAAGCAAGACTGAAGGTCTTCTGAAGTCCGAACAAGTTATCCTTGTCTGGTTCACCAGGCTTACTTGATAAAAAACCACTAAGTACAACTTAGGTGGTAATGGATCTCTCTTAATATTTTTATCTTGTTTGGACTTCTCTTTTGAGGCAACCACAAATGTGACCAATCTGAAGAAAAATACCCATTTAGTCTTGCTGACTAGTCTCGATTCAAAATAAGTCCATAGCCATCAAGTATGTCTACTACTACAATATCAATGTACTAACATATCTTTTCATTTGTAGATAAGCGAATCAAGAAATCCTCCATTTCCCCGACTACTTTCACATTGGTCCTGTCTAAAGGAGTAACCTCCCAAGTAGTAGGTTTAGGTTGACCATTAATCTTCTTGCAGACTACAAGTGGCATAACATTGACTGACGATCATGAATCTACTAAACAATTGTGCACATTATGGTTTAAAATCTCCAAAGTCAGGAGGAATGGTGGGGTTTTAAACCTAGTCTTACCTCCTACACTTGCTTCAACAATCTCTTCTATAGGTTAGTTGTTAGTGGGAAGCTCCTCCTCTGGTACTTCAAGTGCTTTTAACAATTTGTACCCCACCTCAGGTGCTTTGAGAGTTTCCTCGACATTATCAGCTTTGTCTTCAATAGGCCTAATAGGCATGTTGACTTGTTTTGGACCTTGACTGCTAATAGTAAGTTCAGGTATTTTATCATCGGTGTTGTTCTTCTGTATTCTCTTCATCTTCTCCTAAAATTTCTTAATCTTTGGAAGTATTGAATTGTCTCTACTTAACAAACCTTGACTTCTTGTTGTTTCATTTGTTTCTAATATTTCTTCCTGTTTCAGCGAATTTCCGTCTTCTATGTAAAAAAGTGAGACACAGTCCCATAAAACCAGAGCATCATCTTCTTGTCTTTCTATGGATTTATTTCCCTTTTCCTCCTCATCATCAGCTTCTGTTAGTTTAGAGTCCAACAGCTGATTCATTACTAATGTCATTGAATTGATCCATTCAGGACATTTTTTCTTAGAATGAGGTTGTTGATGAAAGGTGAAAAAGTTATCCATACCCACCTCAGTTAAATTCATTGATGCATGACTATGTGGAGGAGGTTTAGATTGATTGTTGTCCTCTCACCTTTTATAGTAAGGCTTATAATATTTTTGAGCTTATTTTTCCTTTTCTAAATATATTATTATGTTAGATAGTTTCTGCATCATTTTCAACATTCCTTCAAAGTCATGTGACTACTCCTCCTTAGGCTTAGATAGTAATAAGGCTTTCTTACTTAAAGTTTTTTCTCCCGACTACTCAAGATAATCTTCGATGCTCTCTTTTTCAGCTTCCACTCTCTCGGATTCTTCATAAGTTTCTGACAATGTAGGTTTTAATTGCATCTTGGCAAACATGGCCAAGTCAAGCCCTAAAGCTGAAGTATAGTATTTGATCAAAACCTTATCAGATGGTTTATCAGTTGCAGAATAATTCTTAAGGTAAGCAGTAAACCTTTGGGTGAAACTATGCACTTTCTCTTTTCTTTCTTTCTTCAAAGTGCATAACCCTTTAATTAGAGCTACATGAGTTTTCTGGGATGCATATTTACTTCTGAATATCCTTTCAAATGTGTCCCAATCTGGGATTGAGTTTGCAGGAAGAGAAAAATACCATGAGGTTGTTGCTCCTTTCAGGGTATGTGGAAACAATATGCAAACTACATCTTCATATTCTCCAGCTTTTAGTCCTTTTATATCCAAGTAAAAGCTTTGAAAATGATCATCTACTAAAATCTTTTCACTTGGGTCAAACTTGGGAAGGGTTTTCTCAAAATCCTGAGGTAAGTCATGTAAAGGGTGTGCCAGGTTTAAAGGTGACCCGACCTTCCAAGAAGGTGGTGGATTTGGTGGGTTGGGTGGCTAATTTGTGTTTACACCCGCCATGAGTCTGGGTGGAGAATGAGGTGGTGAATTAACAGGGGTTTGAACAGGTGAACTGTAAGGTGTATCTCGGCCCAACTGATTCAGCGACTGAACAAATTCCTGTAACGTTGTTTCTACCAATTCTTCAAAATATCCAACCAACACTACGTCTTCCAATATAGGACGATATTTTTTCCTATATTATCTTTTGGGGAAGATGGGAATAAATGGTAATCCTCCAATCTTCTTCACACATTCCCTAGTATGTCTTCTCAAATCATTAACTACTTCATTATTAATAGAATACAGATGCTTTTTACCTTTCTCTTCAGGAATTGGATTGGGAAACAAACTTCTTTCAGAACTGTCACCGGTGGAATAATCTCAAGAAAATAATTTTCCTCGGCCAGACATGCACTAGCGGCCCTCCTTCTAGCGCCAAAAAATGTTGAGGCCTAGAAAATCGCAGGGAACAATAGTTAAGGATTCTCCCCAGTAAACATTCCCAAATAGCCTGTTACTGTTTGGTATGGGGAATCCGTCTAGTTTATGGTCCGGTTACCGTAGGTCAAGTAACAAAATAAAAGGTTTTACCGGTTACGGCTCGGTTCAGTGTGTATGTTATATTTTTTTATTATTTAAGTATGAGATATAAGTGTGTATCTAAGAATGCAGATTGATAAAGAATACGAGGAGCAGCCACAATGTGATGCACAGGTTCTTACCTCTCGTCTTAAATCTCTTGCATCTAAATCAAACACAACAAGAAAAACTAAAACTAACTATCTAAACTATCCCTAGGGAGCAAGATTATTATTCATCAATGAGTAATGTGTTTTGCGCATGCATTAAGAAAAATCACAGATAGATGTTACTTGTTTCAAAATACATGAAAATTTATAGATATATGAACAACCAGATAGCTAAATGTTTATGAACATCATTCATTACTCATAGTGGAAATTTCATAGAATAAACTAGAGAGCATTCATACAAGAACATAGGTTCAAAGAGTTAGAACGATCTCATAGTTAATGGACACAAAGCTGAAAACGAAATAGTTCACATTCAACACATCCATGGCACAACATTTGAAAAGTTCCACCAAGCTTTCTCCAATAGGAAACTTGTAATTGTTATTGCAAAAGGAAATAGTTCTTCTTACAACATGTTCTCACAAATCTCAATGGGAAAAAGTCCTCTTTCTATCTAACTCTCATATACTTATACTACAAGCAAAACTATTGGGCATCCACTCGGTGACCTTTGGCCTCCCCAAACTGTTTAATATCACAAATTTTGTACTTTTGTGAGTGCTTATGATTCATACAAATGTTACATTTCAGATTTAAGATTTAAAAGAACTTTTATGAAAAGGGACCAGCTTGCTAACTGACTAACTTTCCCAAGCATCGACCTCTGCTTCTATTGATTATGCTCAATAATTCGTTGGTCCCTTGCTAGATCCTGTAGAGCTTAAACCTGAATTTCTTCTTCTTTTCTCTGTTTCTGTTTCTTCGTTCTTCAACCACTTCTTTCCTTACTGCCTCCCTTCTACTTTGTCTTTTAAACACATCTGACTCGCAGTAATTGTTTTGTCATGAAAATAACAGATTTTAGACCATTTAGGGTTTAATAAAGTAATACGAACTGTATCAATACATGCATTCTATAAAATGAACTCTAAACAATGTTAATGCATGAAAAGAAAACATGATAATGCAAAGAAAATTCTGACAGTTGGGCCTGAAATCTGCTAAATCCACTGTCCAAACTAAAATCACAACCCCAATAAAACAGGCTCCCTATCTCAATCCAAGCTACATCTGGACCCATTCGACATCCTTCGAAGAAGGCACCAAAAATGACACAGTAACTGCCATGGAAAAATAGAGTGAAATCACACGAGAAAGGCTAGAAAATAATAATCACTGGGCGAAAACAAAAACTCTCCTCGGTGGGCGAAAAACTATAAATCGGATGGTTACCTCACCAAGGATTTGCAACGACGGAATACCCTCAAACTATGACTTCCGAGATCAAATGAAAAACGTCGGTGGTCGGACGTCATCGAAAATATAGTTTACTTGAACGACACAAAGCGTTGGTAGATAAACCAACTACACATCGGAAAGATAGTTTACTTGAAAGCTGCAACGACGGATGGAAATCAATCTACAGCTTCCGATCAAAGTCATAAACCGTTCGATAGCGAAGAAACAAAAATAATGAAAAATAATAAACCACGTATCGATGAAAGTAAGAGTTGTCCATCGACCGGTTCTCTATCTATCCTGCGAAATGGCGGCTGCATAGATAACTAAAGTTTCGAATCAAAATTCAATTGAATTCCGATAGTGCTAAACCAAAACAATGCAAAGTAAAAAGTTGATCAATAAAACCAAAGAATCAGAAAGTATAAGAGCTAACCGTTGGAACATTCATCGTTTAGCTTCCGCAACAGTGGCTGTGTAGAGAACTACGGCCCCGATTCATTGTTCATAAAACTTCCGACAGTGAAAAAGGAAATCATCTATAAATAAAAAAACTTCAAACTTCACAATCAAAAGCATTGTAGAAAAAAATAATCACTCAACCTCTGAAAGTGGTAAACAATTAAACTCAATTCAAACTCAGGAAAATCCAAATTTGTAACAGAGGAAAGACAAAGTTCAGGAAACCAAAAACTCCTAGGCAAGGTAAAATTTAAAAGGAGGGTCCAAAATTTTAATAAAATTTGGAAAAAAGTTGCAGCTGCAACAGGTAGGTTGTTTCAATATTTTATATTCTAATATAATAACTATAGAGGGGTTTGACTTTAAAATTAACAAGTTTTGATGTAGGACTAAGAAAATTAAGGACCCTGGTGTTCTTTCTTGTGATTTCTTGTGATAGAACATGACGATATGCATTGCAAGCCTTTCAATGATTTTTGCAACCAAATGTGCTAAAGGAATATACTAAGGTTTTAATGGAAAAATTTTAAATAAATCATTAAAAAATTAAGAATTTTACAATTTTTTCCTTAATAGAAAGCTAAAAAAATATGTTAATTAATTTTTTTGTTTATTTTAAAACTGTATTTATTTATTTATTTATTTTTCTAAAAATTGTACTATGTATCTAAATGTGTTTAAGCCACAGATAACACTTTAATAAAATAGCAAATCATTAAAAAAGATAGAAATTTTACAATGCCTTCTCTAGCCTAATGCTCAAAAACAAAAGATATATATCCAAATTAATTAAAACTAAAAAAGTTAATTAAACTTAGATACTTTTAGGTATGTCATTTAGAGGTATATTTAAGCTCTCAAATAAGCAATATATAATACTAATTTAACTTAGCTTATGTGAATTAAAGAAGCATCCATATTACCTACCTATTGGTTGGTTTTGTGGATTTTCTTGTTTTTCAACAGAAAAAAATAAAATAAAATAAAATAAAACATGAAACTTGTTATTCAAGTGTGAATCAAAGTTACCTAGGACAATATCATAGAATCTCTAGCCTCTTGTAACGAACATACATTCCACCAAAAACAATACAGAAGAAACCAACATTCCCTATGTAGGCCAAAACAAGACTAAAGCACATGGCATGACTTAAATACATATGACAATATCCAAAAACTATAAAAAAAACTAAGGACTAAGGCCATCCCAGAACCAGATTGTCCAACAAAATCCTTGAAACAAGTCCAAAACAGAAAACAATTATGCGAGTCTTCAAATAAATTGAGAGCCCAACAACCAAATAGATAAGTATGGATCCTTTGAATCAGTCTTCTCAAAATCAAGCATCTAGGAAAAATAACGAAATCCTTCTCGAGAGCCCATAACTCTTTAGATAGTTGGTTTGGTAGCTTGTTGAAGGTTCTAAGAATGTGGGAAAAGGTAATATTTGGAAAAATAGAATTGATAACCTCAATTTTATCACACTAATGTTTTAAGATGACCACTTTGAGAAAAAATCTCTTCTTTACCCAATCCACAACAATTTTTGAATCCCCATAAATATGCAAAGAGGTGAATTTTTTATGTTGAGAAAACCAAAGAAGGGCCAACAAAGCTAAAATTTCATCCCAAGTGTTTTGAAAAAACACCACATCCCTTCCATAGAAGGAACTTGTGTCTTTTTAAAAATTTGATGACCATTCCATACCCACCCTTCTATAAATTGGATTCTCCATCAAAGAATCCTAAGACACCTTACTCGAGAAAAATAGTTTCTCTACCAATCACTTGCTTCTTAAAAAGTTTCTTTTTGGGAAATTCTTTGTAAAGTTTCAAGATCTTGAGACACTTCACTTGGATTGAAACAATGGTACCTTGAAAGATCTTCATATTCCTAGTTCTCTAGATTCCCCAGCAAATGAAGGAGGGGAGATCTTTATTTTGAGGGAATTGAAGAACCAAATCCTGCAAGGAATATTCAAAAGAAGCTTGTTTCCAATTATAATAAATATGTAACAAAGAAGTATTCTCTTGTCAAACAGCTACAGAAAAAGGATAGTTTACAAGGATATGACTTAATGATTCAAACTTTACCATACAAAGAGAGAAGTCATTGGTCCCCATAAAACCCATAGAACTCAAATTGTCCCGTATTCTATGATGAGCATTGAATTTTACACCACCCAAGGAATTATCTAGTTTTTCCAGCCTAATCATCCTGGTAAGGCCCTCCATAATAAAATCTAAAAACTTACTCTTGACGAGGAACCTAAATTGTTCTCTAGAAAAACATTTTTGTAACTTTGGATTAATCCCAATGATTTTTGAGATAATTTAATATACTAAATTATAGAGTGTTATAGCTTTGAAATCATCAAAAGAAAGCTTGGTTTTGAACTCTTAGGTTCAAGGGAA
Organism: Pseudotsuga menziesii; assembly: GCA_001517045.1. NCBI lineage: Eukaryota > Viridiplantae > Streptophyta > Pinopsida > Pinales > Pinaceae > Pseudotsuga > Pseudotsuga menziesii. Next base: position 208,828 of record LPNX011048343.1, read on the forward strand.
ATAAAAGTGGCATTGAGAGCTCCATAAACAACACCATTTACCTTAGACTCAAAAGTGGATAGAGATGCTAGATATCAATGTCCAAGAATGAAATATGTAGATAATTTTAGACAAAGTGTCTAAAACAAGAAACCGATCAAGTCTTTTAGATTCCCCGAAGGGCCCATCCATACCATTCCTCAAAGTTGGGGCCATTGGATAGGAAAGGACATCCACTAAGTTTCAATCCAATAATAAATTTATGAAATAAGAATAGAGTGGATCTAGATGACATGAGGACCCCCAAACCTCATTAACAACAATTTTCAAATTCAAGTTACCCCCCCCAAAAAAATTTTCTAGTGGTACACACAATCTCCCGTAACTCTTTTCTATCTCTTCAAATGTCAGTGGTCACTTGAAATAGTATGAAATTATTTATACTTTGTTATTTTACCTTACTAGAAAATTATAGTTATCCCTTATACATCTTTATTATTGACATATTTATCATTTATCTTATATTGTATCCTGACTCCATTTATTATTCCTTGTTTCATGTAGATGCATCTCCATAGGGGGGTTCTTCGATTTTCCGAAGGTAGAGCACTGACATATCTGCGGCCATTCCTCACCCCAGAGGTCGACAGAGTACTCGTAAGTATACAATTGCACATGTTGTACTTTTTGTTGTTAGTTACATAAAATTAAATTGTTTCACATGTGTATATTTAATCATCAACGTGTATGTCTCTATTTTCATAGGTTCGCCCAGGGGTCCTACATGAACACATGCTCCTGCTGGGGAGCCGAGCAGAAGCCACTATGTGCATGCAAGTGGCGAGTAGGATAGTGTTGGTGTTGACGGGGATGGTCCCCACGAGACAGGTACATTAAATGCATATATTTTTTTCTTTTAGTTATCAATACCTTTAATTTATATTGATTTCAAATTCACCTATAGTTGATGTATATATTTTGAATTCCATTTATGTTTTCCTCTAGTTTTTAGGTGTTGCAGCTGCAAAACAGGGCCCCAAACCTTTTGAGGAAGCACCATGGGAGGATGAGATCACATGACTCACGCTGCAAGACATTACAAGTCAGCGTGATTGTTTGCGGTCTAACACCTGGTCCACTTCAGATCACGTTCAATGTGGATGATGTTAGAGGCAGTAGACAATCTACTGAATATCTATAGGTCCATCATACCATTGATTTCTCTTTTGGCCACTACATGTCATATAAGAAGGGATGCAGTGATGGGTCCTGATAAATGGCCCGCAGTAAGAGATGAAACAACTGGCCATGATGTGAAGGGAACATTATTTGATATTTGTCCTAACCGCCCTGCCGGTTAACTAGTTAGAATCAAGGAGTATAAGCTAGAGGTTGCATCACCTTATGTATATGACAGGTTTATTGGAGCATGAGGCATGTTTCCCCACCATGACCAGGTCCCACTAAACTTTGAAAAACATATATATGCAGAGTTTGTCATGAATATGCACCCACATTACACCAGCACACCCTCAAGATTCTATGGTGTTGGTGGGGGACGCACTCATGTGCATCCTGGGGCTAGGAGAGACCCTGGAGCTCAAACAGAGCCAAAGCATTTTCTACGTTTCCCTAACAGGACCTTGCTTAGGAAACATGATGTAGTCGAGTCATCTCAGCTAGTGATTGAGGAGCAAAGGGCACTAGCAGAGGCAATATGCATGACAATGCTTGGTACCATGATGGTTGTACAAATAGAGAGACGCAGAGCACCCACTGCACCTACAGAGCCTGAGTTATAGTGGGTGTATGATGATATTCTATGCATTCTTGATCATGACATAGTGTTGTAGTATGCTATCATGGCCCGTGATGCATATTATCGACTAGATTACAGATGTCGGCCCGGACCGATGGGAGAGGAATATATTTATTGTCGTCATTTGATTGTCTTGGTTGTAATGTATCCTCAAATGAATAATTTTCTTAACTAATACTTTTCTTTTTGTTAGACCTGCTTTCGGGAGTGTTGAAGCCCCAACTATGTATGTGGCTGATAAGGGTGTTTAAGTCTTACAACACATAGATAAAACTCAGCCAAAGGATTCAAACAATCCCATGTAGGTATGCTCTATCCTTGAGTTGCTTGGTATGGTAATCCCCCAGGGATACTTTTGTAGCCTCCGCTGTCTTATGAATGAATTTGATCCAGAGTGGATCTATTTTCCAAAATGGAAAAAAGAGAGTTGATAAAAGAAAAAGGAAAATTTAAACCTAACTAGGAAGATGAAATTAATCTAAATATAAACTAATCTGAAAAGGTGTTGAAGGATTACAGGTAATCTTGAGCTGTGTGAAGAACAAGCAATTCATCAAATTGACAAAAATGTAAATAAGATGAAACTGTACTAATTGAGATTACAATTCTTTAATAAAAATTAAATAACAATAAATTAGAATTAAACCATTTAAAATAACCTACAAGTGCTCAAGTTAGATGAAAAACCAACTTATAAGCTACGAAACTCTTACTGCTAAAACATTTGCAGAAATATATAAAGACAGTTCATAAAAGAAATTTCATGAATCCTTATCAATGTATTGATAATTAACAGAGATAAAACAAATTTAAATAAACACATTAATTTATTACAAAAGAACCACAGTACTATCTAATCATTTGGAACAAGAAACTAAAACCCGTCAAAGAAATTTGATAGATCAAGTACAAGAGATAAAAATTTCAACACTATATTTATTAAGAATTCTCTGTAACAAATTACACAAAACCTTGTAAAAACTGAAGTGTAGTTCAATCCCTTGTATCAGTCTCCCCTCACCAAAAGTCAAAATTTCAAGAGCCCTTAATACATTGGATATCTTTCACTTAAATAAAATATTACAAACAATAAAACTCCCCGTAAAGGGGATCCAAAACCTAAACAAGGCTAATATCCTAGAAAATATTTCTAGACCCTCCAAATTCGTAGCAACTCCTCAATATCATGATAAGTGGCCGATTCTATGCCTAATTGAGCATTACACTTATAATCTTCGCTCTCAATCTTAGCCAACTTATGCCAAACTCGACTGTAGACATGAATCTTGTTTTGTACTGCAAATGGCTGTTTAATTAACCGCTCCACATCGTGTCTACTGATGTGGTCTAGTTCGTTGATCTTCTCCTCCTGCGCATCCCTTTGTTGCTCTACCAATTCGATCATCAGTCCAGGTGGACATGCCTTTTCAATAAGCATCATGGTAGGAAAGGATAATTCAGTCATGATATTATCAACTGCATACCATCTTCTGCCACAGATAGCCTGAGCTTTCTTTATAGATTCAGCTATTGTATCATCCGGGTCTTCCCAAGCTCTTAGAATAGTTATGGCTCTTTTAAACTTAAAAGTGGTAAGAAGAGTGATATTATCATGTATATTCTTCATGTACCTCTGCCAATCAGTTACTTCATCATAAGCTTTTGAGGCCTGGCGTATTTTCTCAATTAAATCTTCCATAACTACAGACATCCTGTCAAACACTGTGTGAGTCTCAAATATATCAGCTGGAGTGTTAAAAAATTCACATACCAAATCAAAGTGTTCCCTGTTAGTTTTGATAGCAAGTTCTTTAAACTCTTCCTGAGAAAATTTGGAAAATGAGGATCAAGCTGCACTTGCAGTTGCATCTTCATTTTACCTTACTAACACTGCAACGTTTTGAACCAAGGTGTCATTATCATTATTTTCCTTTTGCAGCTCTTCCCTAAGAGTAGCATTCTTCACTTGAAGTTCATCCTGCTTGGTCTCATGTTGACTCTTGAGCTGCTCTAGTGTTTCTTTCAAACTGACAATGTCTACCTTTTGTTTATCAAACTCCCTGCTTAAAGAATTGACAACATCCACATTTTCACATGTGAAAGCTCCTAGAACAAAAGCTACAACTGTAGCATAATCTTGTGGGTCACTTGATGGCTGCATCCATACAAATTCATTTACCGTAGACATTTCCATGTCATTCTGATCGCTGCCCCTCTTCTTGCCCCATGTTACCATTGATTTAACAACTTTTCTACATCTATATTCACCCAGGGATACCACAAAGTCTTCATTGAACTCATATCTGACTTCATCAATAGGGGGTATGCTAATTCCTGTGGAAATCAAAGATCAAGTTTGAGTTGTGGTTTTAGAAGGTATAGCCATATTTATATGAGAAGTGACAGGGGAGGAGGTAACATTCTAGACAAGAGTGACTTCAAGAGCTGAAGAAATGTCATGAACAGAAGCTTCTACAGAAGGAATTTTCATAGTAGTAGCCTTACAAAATGATGATGGTGACACTATTACAATTTTCTGAGACATAGGGGATGAAACTGAGCTAATTGAAGGAATATGCAAAGGGGTTTTAAAAAATAGAGGGACAACAGATGAAGGAATAGGCATATCCATGGGATCTAATGTAATTTATTTAGGTAATACAGTGGAATTTCGATAGAGATCAGTCATAAAAGAAGTCATGACAGAACCATCAGAAAATGATGATAAAGCCAATATTGATGAAAGAAATATTGCAGAAGAAGAGGGAGTAGACTGACAAAAAGGTCAAGATTGAGGAAGAGAGGATGAAGGATTACAATTGCTACCATTAGTGAGATTTTAGGAATCATTACGAGTCTCAATAGTAACTAGAATAGGAGAACTTCTTCCCTCCTCTTCCTTTGAATGAGTTAGGTCAATAGTATGAACAAGGATGGAGATATTTTCCTTCTCTGAATATTTTTCCTCAACCTGAGTTTGTTCAGATAGAGTCTTTTCAACAACAGAGGATACCTGGGAAACTTCAGCTGACTGAGAGTCTGCAATTCCTTATGTATCTAGTGCTGAAGTCATTCTCTTCAGCTTCTGCTTTATCTGCTCAGAAGTCTACAAATAATCTTTAACATGTTGTTCCACAGATGTCTGGGGAAATTCTCCGATTGGAGCTTTCCCTTTGTCCAAGCCTATGCTAGTTTCGATAGATGTAGTTTTGGATACCAGAGCCTCTTTTGTTGTATCTCAAATTTCTCTTTCTTCCTTGTCTCTTGCCATCCTTTCTAGTATGTCCAACTCGATAGACCTGTAATGTTTTACCCTATCCCTGATCTCCTTCTCATACTACAGGATATGGATTTTCTCTTCTTTGCTCTTGGCCCTTGCCAGGACTTCAAAAAATGTATCTAATCCCTGATAAATGAAAGCATCAGGAATTTCTTCATGAACATATCCTATTTTAAAATGATTCTGCTTCAGGTGTAAAGCGACAATCCCTTTGGGATCGTGCTGCCTTTTGCTTGCAAAACCAAGTTTAAGTGACATGACGTGGTCACTCATCTATGATGCCCAAGTTGAAGTGGGTACACTCAAGGATCCAAGGGTAATGGGAAACCTGTGCCAAACTTTCCTCTTTGGTGCAGCAAATTTCTTGTAGATCTCCTCTTTAACTATCTAAAATGAGATCTCTTCTAAGACCGACCTATCTGGAATGTTGATGTAATTGTAACTTTGGAATGTATTCACTTATATTTCTTATGTATTGTACCCCGATGTTTATTTCGAGATGTGTATTTAATGTAATTGAGTCATGTCATGCCCCAATGTTCCAATCGGGAGTTTCTATAATGTAAACAAGTCATGTCAAGTCAATGTGGGTAACCCTCCTATTGTTTAAGGGTTAAAGTCCCCGCAGTTCCGCAGCCCTAGGGTTGTTAGACTCACCTAGTGAAGTCAAACCTAATGAGTCATTGTCAAGTTAGGAATTAGTATAAATAGAGAGTGAGTCTCTCTATTTATCACACACTCACTCACACTCAGTTGTAGTGCATAGCTGAGGGAGAAGAAGTTGTTGGGGCTAG
>LPNX011048354.1:0-15510 GCA_001517045.1 Pseudotsuga menziesii
CAGCTCTAATCAATTTATTAGGAAAAGCTCAATCGCTGCCACATTGCAAGACATTCAAAGCTCTTGATTGTGGCAAGTTTATGGCATTTAAGCAATGAAAACGCAGACAAGAACGGTTCGGCCATCTTTGCTTTCCAGGACTCTGTGCTCCAAAGGAGCGATGGCTTCAGTTTCTTTTATGGGAACAGAAAGCTATGAGATTTATATAAAGTAGAATCCAGAGAATTATAAAAGTGACAATGAAAACATGAAAGGCTGCCAGCGGGTGTTCAAATCCTGTTCGCACCAAGAAGGGAAAAAAACAAAGAATAAACAGATGCATTTGCGATGAGAGCGTATTTGATGGAGTATATGTCCACATAAACAATGGTGGCATCCGAGAATTTTGTTCTGACCTGTTGGCACACATTTTTCAGTTGGAGATTAAAAGTTTGACAGGCTCTGTTATAAGCTACAGCACAGCCATGCTCATCAAGTTCCGATAAATCGCTTGGTTCGCGGCAAACATCCCAGAGGTCCCGTATTGTGAACTATGAAACTTCGACCCCCTTGCTGGTACAAATTCTGCAAAATAATAACATTACAAACTTCCATAAACTAGGGCTTTAAGTCTAAGATTCCATTGGCGAAGAGAACTCTCTCTTGTAGTAGTCACCTTCAGTTGAGATGTGAATTCTTTAATAATACCTTCAGTTGAGATGTTAATTCGTTAATAATCTGGGGAATGACCAGGGCATTTATCTGGCTCTCTGTGAGATTCGAACTGAAAGCGTACAAGATATCGTTCTGGCTGATGTCCATGGTGTAAAGAGCCTTATCGAAGACATCAGGCTATGGGAGGTTGACCCTAGCCGGGCCGCCTTTCAAAAATAAGATAACCAGCATTTACAGTGTAGATAGAATTGTAACATTCATAAATTTAAAAGAATACTGAAAATATAATTTGAATTTTAAAAATTTAAAGTAATAGAAAAAAAATTATACCAATTTCGACACTTTTGCAGGTTACAATCGCAAATTTTTGACAAAATTCCTTTAAAAAAATAGAATTTTGACAAAATTCCTTAAAAATAGATCGAATTCCCCCCCCCAAAATAGTTTAGTTCAAGGATTTCATATATTCCCGATACAGACTCAAAGAAAAACTGTCAATTAGAAAAAGCTATGCTGATGAAAAATGGAAACAGAGATGAAAAGATTACCTTCAGAAAATACGTCCACAACCCGAGCTCTGAATCTGATAAACTGATTTACTTGAACATGCAAAGGGAAAGTAGTGGCCGTTTAATTAACGGTGGAACCAGCACATGCGAAGTTCGATCCATGCCTAAAGTCGGAGCCCACCGATTCCAAATACGGGCTCAGTAATGTCAGATTCATTGCGATGCCTATAATTCATTCATTAACAAACAATCACAGTCTAGACTTTCAAATCCGTGAGATCAAAGAACTAGCCAAAAACCTATAAAACGTTCACGCACATTAAAAATCAATAACCAGGCGGCCATTGCAGTATCTCCCAGTGGGTTTGTTAAAGAAGAATCTGTAGGCGATCACATGCAGACTAGCTGTTCTATATGAATTTCTGAGACTACCAGCGATAGGCAAGCTAACAAACGAAGATGACTCATTGGAATTTATCACTATCACCGTCTTATCACCCTCTGTTCCATGCTTCATTTACTAATAATTCCATAACTAAGCTTGCTCATTGGAATCACTAATCACTATTCATACCTCATTTATTAGAATTATTGTTGTGCTGCAGTAAAATGTCAAGTCAAGCCTTAGGGCTTAGCACGCAGAGGTACATCGACTTTTGAACTGCAAGGCTATTAGTTGGGGATGCGGCAAACAAGCGCATCTGCCAAGAGATTGAATCTCAATTTATGGCCACCACCATTTCAGCCATACATCTATTTTTCACTGCACTATATAAATAATAAAATAAATTGAGAATCGAAGTAATTAACACCTAACTGAGTTAATGCTGCTGACGTTAGCTCGCAGCGGGGTCTTGGGGCACAAAGTCCCATACCTACGTCACCTGTATAAACCAATAAAAAGCAAGATAAATTAATATTTCAATAATTCCCAAAAAATATTTAATACAAACTATAGGAAAAATTCGATGATTTTTTAAAAGTGCAACAAATTGTTTCAGATAATCGCCTTGAGCGATTCATATATATACCCTCAGGCGGGGACATAACAAATGAATATATTTTCCTAATAAAAAAATAGAATAAGCTTAAGAATATGTACCAAATAGATTTGTAATATTAACCCAAAATGGAAGGTGCTTCCACAAACGAAAACATTGACAGAACATTAAAGATGTAGGTCTGGGCTAACGGAATTCCTTTGAATGGTTCAAACATTTCTGACTTCACCAAGAGTTTAAATAGGTTTTGTTGGTTGTATTTGCATTACAGTGCAGGCTGTGTACAATTCAATTTGGCTGTACCTTTTTCGTGCTCTGCAGGAATTATGTTGTAAGTATTTTCTCTTTAAATACTATCGAACTACATAATTTATGTGTTTTTTTCCTGTTTGTCAACAGAATAAGTTACAGGTAGAGGAGGCCTGCAATACGAATACATGCAACTAGCGCTGCACAATGGGACAGTTTCAGCATTGAATGATTGACCACGCTCAACTCTGGCTCTTTTCTGTGTTTGCCTCTGCTGCCAGTATGCCAGTAGGCTTTTGAGATAGAAATTGTAAATTTTTTGATGCTAAATATTTTTTTTTATGAATTTATTTATATAAATTTACTATGTTATTATGTTATTTTAGAGATATTTAAATACTACCTTATTCACAAAGGTTAATTTGTCCATTAATAACGTTGCAAGTGTAATGTTAATGAATGGTTTTCCGTAAATAAAAATTAGTTTATTTATATATTTTAAATTTATTTTGTTTTTATATATATTTAAACTTTAATATATATATATATATGGAATATAGTCATCATTCTTTTCTTTACGGTAAGGATATTGTTTTGTTGATAAGGTGTCTATCTCATCTTGATAAGCAACTAAAGCTTCTTAAGGATTTTTGCTTTACCATGAATGTTAATAGTGAATAAATAAAAGATGATAATCAAATCCAAGAATGACACTTACATAATTTTGCGTAATATGGCAATAACAACTTGGAGGAAGTGTCTTCTTACAAATACCTAGGAATTGATATTCATCACAAGCTCAATTGGAACTATAACATCCAGAAAAGGATTAATGGAGGGTGGAAAGCCTATTTTGGTCTCGAAAATAATTGTAAAGCAACAAACCTTGTGATGTGAAATAAAAAGAAGCTCCTCTTTGAAACTTTAGTCACTCGTGTTATCTTGTATGAATGTGAGGTTTGGGTTTGCAACATCTCTAGAGAATCGCGGAGAAAGATTGAGCAAATCCAAAAGCGTTTTATAATGTATAACCTCAAATTAAAAACAATACAATCTACCCTATTCTCCTTATAGAAGTGGGTCTTTCCCCTATCGAGAGCCTAGCTATGGCGAGGCTCCTGTTGTATAACACAAAACCAATAACATGGGAGACCATAGACTTCCTAAGCTAGCTTTAAATTCCATCCAAAGCCACCTAAGGCTCAAGCAAGGTTGGTATAAAGATACTAGAGCCTCGTTAAACCATTGGGAGATCGACGAAAATGTTGCATTACAAAATATTAATAACATTAAAAATATTGTTACTTCTAAGTTTAAAGATAAAATGTTGCATGAGAAAGATCTAGAGGCCAAAAGAAAGTTAAGATACTATAAGGAGGTCAACAACCCTACTCTAGAAGATCAAAAATATCTCTCTGTTTTAACTAGATCAAAGAAAAAAATTAATATAGCCAAGATAAGAACGAACTGTCATGAGTTGCATAGTGAAACATTTCGTTGGGCAGTTTCTAAAACACCATGGGTGGAAAGGAAATGCCATCCTTGTGAGAATATGAACATTGAGAATGAAAAACACTTCCTCTTAGAGTGCCCTGCATATACCCACATAAGATCCCAGTTTCACAATCTTTGTTGCAATACCGACCTTCCTAGCCTTTTAACTTCTCAAAATTATAGTGAACTAGGGACGCTTCTCTCCAAGCTCTTTGAGCATAGAAATACAGTTTTAAAAAAAACTAAATAATTCGTTTCTTTAGGTCCCATAAACCAAAGTTTGGTCTTAGTTAACCACCACCATCATCATCATCATATATATATATAATTAATAAAATATAAAAAATTCAATATATATTAAAAAAAAATAATATAAATACTAAAACAATAACGTTAATGATAGTTAACTTCAGCAACTTTGATTTATTGAACTTTAAGAAATTACTTGATTTGTTATAACATTTTATTAATCCTTTGTGGAATGTTCTAACATAACAAACCCATTTCCTACAATGTTTTTTTTTGTTAATTTCATCATATCAGCAATAAGTGGTCATGTCAACTTTGATTTATTGAACCTTAAGAAATTACTTGATTTGTTATAACATTTCATTAATCCTTTGTGGAATGTTCTAATGTAACAAACTCATTTCCTACCATGTTTTTTTTATAAATTTCATCATATCAACAATAAGTGGTCATGTCAAATATAAGTAACGACTCCATTAAGGCATACATTAAGAGGCATAAATTAAGATGATATAGACAATCACAATTTACTTCAAAAATTGTTACATTACTTAATTATGATTCATTTTATTGTTTCATACAAGATAGTAAATACTTTAAGAGACTACTTAATAGTTCCATAAGGTCATGGTTATTCCTTAATGCATTCAAACCTTGTTCGCATTCATGTAATTATACATCAATAAGTAAGCTTATTCATTAAGCAAACAATAATTGAGTTCACACTTAAATAAAAAACATTATATACATATCTCAAATATCAAATAAAACATAAATGAAACACATACTTCAAAAATTGTTACATTACTTAATTATGATTCATTTTATTGTTTCATACAAGATAGTAAATACTGTAAGAGACTACTTAATAGTTCCATAACGTCATGATTATTCCTTAATGCATTCAAACCTTGTTCGCATTCATGTAATTATATATCAATAAGTAAGCTTATTCATTAAGCAAACAATAATGGAGTTCACACTAAAATATAAAACATTATATACATATCTCAAATATAAAAAAAAACATAGATGAAACACATAAGATGTACAATAAGAGAATGGACAACGCCAAATATAAGTGGGTGGTTCACCCCATCTAGGGGCTACGTCCACCAAAATTTGTTAATCCTTTTATCAATTTATTCTTCAAGAGGATTACAAATCTGCAGTACATTAGCTCCAATTTATTTTCCATTTTCTCAATGTCTCTTCCATAGAGAACATTTTATATGACAAATCATCCTTATAGCAAGGCCTTCCTTTTATAAATAGACAAATAAATACACAATCTCTATATTTAATAAATAACTTAACCATTTAACACTTTCATAAGTTAATCTTTTGAACCATTATTTCCAATAAAAGACACATCCTTATATAACCTTATAAAAATTATTATTAATTAGTTTACATAAAGTTGACTTCATAAACCTCAAACCCCGATTCTTATAAAATAAAATAAACAAAGTCCCTTTCAACATAAGTTTAAAGCAATTATTAAAATATATTTTAGAAGAACCCTTCAACATATAATAAAGTAGCATAATAATAATAAGGCTCTCACCTTATAATAAATTAAATTTTCATCATACCTTAATTCTTTAATAATTAAAAAAAATTGACAGTGAAAAATGTTTGCATCTGGACATGGGTTGGAACAATCATCACAGAAAGAACAAGTACAAAAAATGAAAACCCTCAAAAGACAAGAAAGAAGAGCATGCGACTGTTCAACATATTCATTATATATATATATATATATATATATATATATATATAAAAGAGATGTTTATATATATTGGTTTNGTCATAGGAACTTAGTGCTAACTAGTCATTCTAATTATGGATTGAACATTAATTAAATTTATAATTGATACTTAAGGTGCTTACTGATTTTGAGTTTCTTGTCAAATGTTATTTTGTATTTTTTGTGTTACCCAAAAATAGGATTACTAGAAGGAATTTTACATCTAATATACAACTAATATTTTGATTTATTTTATGTATTTTTAATTTTTATAAGTTTTTTTTTTCCAATTTGATTGGTGCTATATCATGAAATTACAAATTAAAAGTTTCAGTCTAAAAACATAAAAAACTTTTCTAATAATAAAGCATAGCAACTTTCCTAAAAGTAAAATGGAAAGGTTTCTAATTTTTTTCTCATTCCATTTCATTGTGCAAAATTTAAAACTTTCATACATTTTCTACTTTGATTCCCTTTTTTTTAATTATTTTTTCCATACAAACATCAGTTTCAATATAGTTTTAGTCAAGTTTTAGAATCCTTTTGGAGATTGCAAATAACAGTTTTAGAGTGTTTAGTAGTTTGTTTGTTTAATACCAATGTTCCAATCAATTCAGTCAATTATTTTTATATCAAATCTTTCTACTTAATAAGGCTTATGATTTATCTTTACCTTTCAAAATTCAAATTCCTTAGTTTTTTAATCTTATTTAAAAGTTCCACTTTACTATTTACTAATATTACTTCCAAAGTTTTAAGACTCATTTTTTATTATAAATTATTAACAAGCTTATAATAACTTTATAGATTCTAATATTATTAATTTTCTTTTAAGACTTATTTTTTTATTATATAAATTATTAACTAGTTTGTAATCACTTTTAAAGATTCTAATAAAAAATAAGTTTTTAAAAGAAAAGCTTTTCACTTTACTTTCATCCACTCATAAAGATTCGTGTTACTTGGAATTTTATTTTTTTTCAAAAGAATAATAGCTTAGCCTTGATATTCCATTGAATCAAAGGATAATATTTACATCACAGAAAGATCGAAGATCTTATAAACAGCAGAATAGAGCCGACAGAGCACAACTAGACTAGTAAATCCAATAAATAAGCAAAAAAGAACCCCTCCAAACTTGAGAGTAACAGACATGTCTAGCAAGAACACAAAATGAAAGCAGACATATGTCCAGGTGAGGCGCTCGGGGGTTCAACTAATCATAAGGGATGGATGTGCCAATGGTATGCTAATAAAACACACAAATATAAGGTGAGATTTTTAGAAGAGATTAATCTCACCACCCCCAATAAGACTGCCTTCATAAAACTCCAAGAAGGACATGATGCCAGAGGCCAATAAGAGCGCCTCCTTGGACAAACAGTCTGCCTTTTGATTGTGTTACTGAAAGACATGCTGAAAATCTAGGGAGAGGAAAGAGGCCTTTAATGCAAAGATATTATCATACCAGTAATCCAGCTCTAGAGTTGTGAGGGCAGATTTGTCATTTTCCCAGTTATAACTACAGATGAGTCCCCAAAGACATAGAGTGAGGGCATTTCAATAAAGGCTGCAAAGTATAGCAAGACCTAGAGAGCAAGAAGTTCTTCTCTATTGTTTGTACTTACTCCATAGCCCATCTTAAGACAAAAGGAGTGAGACTGACTGAGTCCTAGAAAAATGCCTGCTCCACCAATTTTGAGGTTTGTTACCCCGTCAAAAAAACCAAAGGGGTACTTGAGAAAACGCTGAGCTCCCACAATTCTAACTCTTTTTTCTTTGTTGATTAATGGATAAGAGTGCATTTGAATCATAATTCTATGGCAAGTAGTTTCAACAGCGAGCTTTTTATCCTAAAAAATGGAAAGGTTGCACGAAATCCAGATGTTCCAAATGAGGAAAAGGGGGAGATACGAGCTCACCCCTGTTTGTTGATAACAAACCTCAATGTTTTCCAGAATCGAAGGAAGAGACCAAGATAAGCCCTGGCCGAAAATCCTGAGGAGCAGAACGATGATAATTTTGACAATTTAATCACAGTATAAAAAGATGTGATTGATAGATTCCTCTTTATTAAAATAGAGGCAACATCTGCTTGGGCCAACCCATCTCTTCCTTATGAGGTTATCCCAAGTGTTGATGTGCTTTTCCAGCACTAACCACATGAAGCATTTAAGTTTTAGAGTGATACCAAAATTCCATAACCGAGCCTGCGTTTTGCAATTAGCCACAGGCATCTAAGAAGAAACAATTAGGTCATAAGCCAAGCTAGCAGTAACTTCACCATTTTTTGGATCATGCATCCACAATAAGGTGTCTTGTGTTTCTTTTAATCTTATCCCCGCCTGTGACAAGCCATCAATGTAATCATTTCATTTAGCCTTCCATATGCCATTCAACTCTAAGTCATCATCCGAATACCAATAAGTGTCTCTACTCCTTCCTCCTTCTATATTTCGAGCCTAATTGAGAGTGCAAATGCCATAGTCCACTAAATAAGATCGAAGATCTTCAGAGAGGATGAAAGAAGAGTTAATACCAACAATCAGATCTATGCCTAGTCTGATTTTATTCCCATTCCCCACTTTCCATCCCATTTCTCTTCTAATCCATGTAAGGGACCTTACGAATCCATTCTAGAAATAGGACGTGTTCTTGACAAAGAGCCTCTTGTTGCCCAACCAGTCATCTAAAGAAAGGTTCTTGAGATATTTTTTTTTATTTGGCTCCAAATTCTAGATCCTTTTAAGACCAACCAAAGGCTCCTCGGCCTGAGAGATGTTCCAAACCATTCAAGGTTTTTAATATTCCATCCACAATATTCCACTAGTTTGGAAATGGAATTCGAGTCTACCGGGTGAATTCGAGATCTACCATCGGTGCTGCCCCAAAGAAAGGAAAACATACACTGTCTTATCCAATTTAAAATAGACTTGAGAATTCTTGCTAAAGCAAGCCAAAACACTAAAATACCTGTAAGAACAGCCCGCATAAGTATGAGTCTTCCTCCTAGAGTGAGAAGCCTGTAGGTCCAATGGCTAATCATTTTCTCGATTCTCTCAATAAGCCATCACCCGTCCTTGATGGAGCTTTATTAAAGTATGAATATTTCATTTTTATAAGAGCGTAGGCTTTGTCTTCTTTCCAATATCTCATGCCAACATCAAGCAATACTTTCAAGACTCATCTTTTATTAAATTATTAACAAGCTTATAATAACTTTTAAAGATTCTAATAATAATTAATTTTCTTTTAAGACTTATTTTTTATTATAAATTATTAACTAGTTTGTAATAACTTTTAAAGATTGAGATTAAAAAAAAAATTTAAAGAAAAGCTTTTCACTCTACTTTTATCCATAGCTTTTATCTACTAATAAAGATTGTTATGCAATATTTAGCATGCTGCAGAGCATTTAATTCGGTTGCAGCAGGCTTGACGATCGTTGGATCTCAAGTAGCTCAAGATCCAACGGTCTTCAAGCCTACTACAACTGCATTAAATGCTCTGCATTATGCTAAATATTGTTTGCCATAAAGATTCATGTTACGTGGAGCTTTAGTAAAGTATGAATCTTTCATTTTTATAAGAGCATAGGCTTTGTCTTCTTTCCAATATCTCATGCCAACGTCAAGCCATAATTTCTACTATTCACCGCGCCAAAGGCAAGCATCAAATTATAACCATGTGTTGTGGTCAGAGACGACGAGCGATGTGTTGTGCAATAGCTTATAACATATTCTATTGCACATAAAAATGTCCCATTTTTTGTCAAACGGAGGAGCACCAAAAGAACCTAATGCAATTCTCATATTGAATTTGTTTGTGGTTCAAAGTTTTCCAGTCCAAAGCTATATTTCATAATCTGATTATCAATAAAGCCACAAGGGAAATTTGACCAGAGCATACATAAATTTCAGTTTCACATACAAAATGGACATGAACTTTGCATCTGTATTTGTATTCACTTTAGAATATGCAATCAATCAACTAGCAGTTGTATCTTCATCTAATCCTACAACATAATACATTCACTTCTGTGCTCTTCCTTTTATTAACCAACAGCTACTACAATCCACTTTACAAATAAAATATAATAAAAATTGAGGTTGCATCGAACACAAAGCTTCTGGAGCCTTCAATTGGTGTCACTAGAGATGGCTTCATTGAGAAGCTGTCGTGCATTAATTTAGAAATCACTATTCAAACTACCATTCGACTATGAAGACTGAGTTGGAAACAAAAAGGTGAGCTGGCTTATATGTGTCGGAATTTGAGTTCAACTATGAATATTCTCCCACTTGAAATCAAATGGAATTGAGCCTCTGGTTTGTTGCTCATTCAAATTTGCACATCACGTTACCCCCAAGCCCGCCAAGCTTCTACAAATCTCTTGCTTCTCTCTTGACAAAACGTTAGTAAGCATATCAACCAGATTCTCTGCAACATGAACCTTCTCTATATTTAAAATACTTTCTTCCAATACCTGACGAATCCAGTGGTACCTTAGATCAATGTGCTTGGTCATTTAGTGAAATGTTGGGTTCTTTGTTAAGTGAATGGCACTTTGACTGCCATAATGCAGCACATACTTGTCTTGTTTATTTCCCAGCTCTTCTAGGAGTCGTTGCATCCACAACATCTCTTTGCAAGCCTTTGTTCCAACTATATATTATGTCTCAGTTGTAGAGAGAGCTACTACCTTTTGTAGCCTAGATACCCAAGACACTGCTACACCTGCAAATGTATACAAGTAACCAGTGGTATATGTTAGTTTTTCTAGATCTTATTAGCTTGATTAGGATCTTTGTATGAAAGAATAACAAGTACAATACCTCAACCAACCCCATCATATAGAAGATCTCTACAACGCATCCATGTGGATGAAAGTGTCATTAGTTCCCTTAAAGACGAGTTATCTAAACGTACTATTTCTTATTAGACTTGACAAACTATTAATAATTACTTTGATGCAAAATGTGATGCTGAAAAATGTAGGTTATTTTTATCTTTGTAAAAATCTAGGTCTTTTATAGTTGTTGGAAAACAATTAGACATCAAGTTAATAAATACTTATAGCCCAAGTATTCGTATTTTTAAAATGGTTTTAGCACATTTTGTAAGAAAAAACCATTCTAAAGATTGAAATGAAGCTCATCACTTATTGTCACAAGCAATTGTAAACAAGAACACAAGAAATCTTTATTTATTGAAGCCTACATCCAAACCTGTAAAGTGTAATGTCAAGACACTATGTAAGTATTGCATTAAAAGAGAACATCGTGACACAATTGTCTAGATGTATTTTTGGGCCTTCATTGGTAGGTTGTCACGTTTCAACAAGAAACTAATTGATGTAGTTGAGGGACTAGTGGACAATTTTTGGCATGATAACAACATGCCTTATTCAGGCCAAAAGGATGCACTAAAAATGAGGCGAGGTTCTAGGGATTGTGGACCACACATTAAACAACTTGTTGACGCAATTCAAACATAACTATATGAGAACTTAAAGAATGGACACAATAAATTGAATTTGGTCCAAATATCTTTTGAGAAACGCAAGCCTTCGTATGTTCAAATAAACACACTTTGTAACAATTGTTGTTGTACATACCATGTAGGTTATTATTATTATTATGACACATTTGTATATATTCATCATGATTTGCATACTAAAAATGTGTAGAATTGCTCATTGTTAATTCCATTGCATTCATCAAGGAACTTCATTCATAGCATAATGTGTAATAAAGCAGAGGGGCAAACATATTAAGCAAAAAGTTGTTTAGATAGGGTATGTTCCAAGAGTGGTGGAATGGCCTTATTGAGCCAATGCATTCACAAGATTGAATATCACAATTTTAGGAAAATTATGGTAGACATGAAAAGATTCAAATACATCACTTATGACATAGGCCTTGGAAAAGAAAGAAAAAAGATACGGTAGTAGACATCCCACGTTAATAAATGTCCCTAACTTTTAATTTCAATTTTTATTCAAATTTCACCTATAAAAATAACTAATGCCAAGACCATTTTTTTCCATGCGGTACCAATCAACCATTTCATCAAGGATTGTTTTGGAAAGATGCGACATTATGTTCAACATGTCCACCTAGACCGATGGCTAGATGAGTAGTTTAGAATTTGCAAAGATACATTTCCCCTTGGTACTATACTCCCAGTGGTTGATTTTTCTGAGAAATATACCTTTCAACCACAAAATGAGATTCAAAGTCGATGTTTTGAGACAGACCATGGTAAATGCGACAATGGTGGAGCTCGAGTATGTGTCAAACAACCCTACGTAGGGAGGAATTGAATCCATCTATGGATTCTGCTATTCGAGATGCTAAGTCTATAGGCATGTGGTGCATGTCAATAATGCGAGACCGGTTAGGGGTGCGAGAAAAAACAATAAGGAAAGAGATGTGTGAATATTGTTTTGTGAGGTGGTTGAGGTTGATCATTCACATGTGTGGGAATGCAAGAGTGTGCCTAGGACTCATGGTTTTCACTCAATTTGAAGCTCTGCCAACCCCATATTTGAAATATGGACCAAAAAACTTACTTGCTCCTATCTCACATGTGAAATATGGACCAAAAAACTTACTTGCTCCTATCTCACATGTGACGTTGGTGATTGGGATAGCTGTGAATCATCAGATTGGGTTGATGCACGTGATCGTGTATCACTTTCACTTAATCAAAATGGAATTGTTGAATTAACCCCATTGGAGGTAGACCAATCATCTCTTTCTCCTTTCACTTAATCAAAATGAAATTGTTGAATTAACCCCATTGGAAGTAGACCGATCATCTCTTTCTCCATATTTTGATCATGCCTCATATCTTGTACAACCCGGTATGATACAACTTTATCTTAAATCTAAAATGTTAAGATCACATGTACATATTTTCATCTTAAATGTTTTAAGGACATTAATTGTCTATATTGGTTTGTTAAGCATTGTGCATTATATTTTGTAGGGCACATTTATACAAGTGTTGCCTCGAAAGGTATGAATGGGGTGGGGCTTATTGGTTAACATATTGTATAGAGGGAAAGCAAACCCATAATATATCCATAACTGATGATGAAAGCAACCACTTCCTATTGGGGTGGGTATGTTTATACATATTACAAATTAGGCGCAAGTGTGTATCACTTTACAAACCAAATTGTTGGTGCAAACATCCAATTACAAACAATGCCTAGAAGAATGTCACATACCCCAATTTTGTAAAATTATGTAATTGTTTTATTTAATTTTCTGAGACATTATGATAAACTTAATCCTAAGTTAGGGATTGATGACTCAGCAAAATCAACAGTTATGGAGTGTAATTGAAAATATTTTATTAATAATAATTATATTATGGAGACAACAGCATGGGAGAGCTGTTAAAAGAGGTTACTGGTCAAACTGGGGATTGGAACTAGGTGGAGAGGCAAAGGACAAGTGGCAGCATCCTCAAGCACTTCCTAAGTTGCAGGTGGCAACTTCCCTATATTTGGGGTCATGATTCCCCAAGAAAGTGGAATGTGGGCAGGTGGCTCATTAAATGACAGTTAACCCAATTAAGACCTAGGCAATCTTTAAAAGTACTCAAAGAAGAGAGCTTTGGATGCTCAGTTTTTACTCCAGGAAGAATTCATTCAGCTGAATGTGATTCAGGAGTTTTCATTTTGAGGAAAAAGGGGAAATAGAAGGAAGTGTTTGTGAGTGAATGTTTGCAGGAACTTGAAACTGAGTACAGCTAGTTGAGCTGTGGAAACTGTCTCAAAGATTCTAAGTTATTATAGAGTTGAAGGACTGGATATGTTTTGCTGCACCTAGTTCCAATCCAGGGAGACCAGATTGAGCTCGGGGGTCCTGTGAAGTCGCTGTTTGAGCGCTCTCCAGGAATTGGTAGGGAGGAACAGCCTCCCATTGCTGTTGTTGTCCACAGCAGTTTAACAGGTTTTTCATTCATATCTCTATTCTCTTCTGTGCTTAAATAGATAAACAGAATGCTTGTTAAGTATCTGGAAGAAATTGTCAGTACCTTGAACTGTTAGTGTAAAACCTGTTAGTATCACCGTGTTTTTCCACATCTGATATTATCAGATAGTACTCTAGCACAGTGCCTCAGTATGGAGAAGTAATAAACTTCTGAACTGAGCCCTATATTTACTTGCAGTCTATACAATGTATTTTTTTTACTCTTAGTTATATTATTACAGTTTTATTTTATATATTTTAGTCCTGTAAGTAACTTTATAAACAAAAAAAAATATACTGGTAGTAAAGTGAAATGAAAGCTAGCACAAGTACTCCTACCGTTAAGTTATAAATGTCTTTTTATCTCTGAAGGGAGTGCAGTTTTTACAGAGTANTAAGCTATAAATGTCTTTTTATCTCTGAAGGGAGTGCAGTTTTTACAGAGTAGAAATGGAAACACTACGGATAGAAGAACATGTGCATATATCTGTATTTAGTTTTGAACTTATAAGTTAAATCTTTCTATAATTGATTATGTTCCTAATAAAAGGGTTAAATTTTCTTTCCAAGTTACTGTATACTCCATCATTTTATTTAGCTAGGTAAAAGTACATTATCATAACTGTATTATCTTGGTTTATTTCAGATAAATAGTATTAGATTAAAGTTATTAATATTTTTTTTATAGTATTGTAATACGNTTAATATTTTTTTATAGTATTGTAATACGTTATATATAAAAGCACATTATATATATATACTTATATTCCATATTAATAAACATTCAAGTGGCAGGATAGTTTAAAAANAAAAAATCTTTTAAATCACCATAAGAACCACAGAGTACTGCATCATTGTAATAACCTAAAATGTAAAAAAAAAAAAAATACACAAGATGGCGCGCAGCCTGTAAAATGGCTTTCCTTTAATAAACAGTATTTACCAGGTTTAAGCCCATTAATTCTTAAACTAAAACANTAAAATCACATTATATATATATACTTATATTCCATATTAATAAACATTCAAGTGGCAGGATAGTTTAAAAATATAAACTGTGTGATTAACTATAAAATATAAATAAAAACAACTATACTGCATTATAGAGTAATCAGAACGTTAAAGAAAATATAAAGAATGTTATTTAACAATGTTAACGGGTTCAACCAGGTTAAATAAATATGAAAAGTTATTAAGTAAAAGATAGTGTTAGTATTTANATCAGAATGTTAAAGAAAATATAAAGAATGTTATTTAACAATGTTAACGGGTTCAACCAGGTTAAATAAATATGAAAAGTTATTAAGTAAAAGATAGTGTTAGTATTTATATCATAAGTATTACATAAGAACCAGAATAATATACTATAATAGTAGTAAACAATATAAAAATAAAGAAGAACATTACTATCATATAATATATTAGAACTGGATTAAAAATATCTTACAGAGTGTAGAAAGGGTTAAAACCCTAAACAGTTATATACTCCAAGTAAATAATAACTATAAAATTAACTTAAGGCTTCACATAACTGTTTTACAAAGTACATAATGAAGTAAATCTTAAACCTGCACAATTAATTTAATCTTCTTTAAAACAGACTTAAGATAAAATAA
>LPNX011048354.1:23811-38811 GCA_001517045.1 Pseudotsuga menziesii
CTTGACCTCTACAGTCTCTAATGAAGTTGATCATGAAGAAGTGACTATTGCTATTGATGATTCACTCACACATTCAGTGTTCTTTATGTCTTCTATAATGGATTCTGAGATCCATATGCCAGACCTCTCACACCTTGTGCATGCCTCTCCTCTTGATGGTGCGCAACCCAGTGATTTCCAGGATGCTTGCTTAGCCAAATCAAGTCCTTCCAGTGTTTTTCCACTTACCATACTTGATCCCATGTGCTTCTGGAGCTCCTCCATTGTTCTTGGCACTCATTCTCAAAGCCTCCTTGAAGATCTTGAACATCACTATCTTTCCTCCTCTCATTATTCTACCATAGAGGATTCTTTACCAGTATATTCCATGAGTCTACTGTTGTGCCTTTTTTGTGATCTCTTGGATTCTTTGGAAGCTAGATCAACCCATGGAGCCCATGTATTCGCACTCTTTGATCCATTGCCTTCTCTATGCTCCTACATGATCACTTGCCCACATCCTCTCCGTGTAAATAAAGATGGAGACATGATACACTCGCTTGGACAGTTATTCCACCTATCTAGAGCTCATTTCATCTCTACTGGTTCGAAGTTCAAGTCATATCATCATCTTGGAGCTGATTACAAGTCTCAATATCCTTCAGTATTGCCTTCACATCATTGGATTTTAGTTGTTATACATGGTCCCAGGTTCCATCTTGCAGCTGTCTTTGATCCAGGTGAGCAGATTTATCTTCTTCCCAAGAAGAAGATTCCTCCAGACATCAGCATTTAGTTTGGAGCAGCAGCAACACCAGTAGTTCAACATTTTTGGTATTGCTTTTCATGTCCTTTCTTGAGGGAGGATTTTCCCCTTGAGGTTTTGCCTCTTTCCTCATTTCTTTGGACAATATAAATTGTAAAAGGGTGACCATAGCTTTATTGCTGGGCCCTATATGCATATATATTTCTGATTAGTTCAGGAGTATCATCATAAAGTCAGGCTTATAGGAGGGTGTTGGGATATAATAAACCCACTCATACACTTAGGATAAAATAATTAATCAATAATGATTAATTATTCACCCACTAGCTTAATTAGTTGGCATCTACTTAAAGTCAATGCATGCCATCC
This sequence comes from Pseudotsuga menziesii, assembly GCA_001517045.1. NCBI lineage: Eukaryota > Viridiplantae > Streptophyta > Pinopsida > Pinales > Pinaceae > Pseudotsuga > Pseudotsuga menziesii. The sequence continues at coordinate 24,926 of LPNX011048354.1, forward strand.
ATATTCTAGGAATGAGTTATTTCTGATTCTGGGTTCCTCTAGAATTAGTATACAAGACCATATAGCAGATTCTGCTTTTTTCTGCTTTTTCTATTTTTTTTGCTTTATCCTGCTTTTCTATGGATAAGATAAAAGCTAGTCAACTAGGAAACTGGGTGCTTTTGTTTCCAACCCATCTTCCATTAGTTTTTCTCCATTAGCATATTATTTCCATCTCCTTGACAACTCACTCATGCTTTTGCCAACTCGTGAGGTGCTTGGTAGATTGGAAAGTGCTTTAAGGGGTTTATCATAATTAGTAAGCCTGCTTTTATGAGCTAGCTTGAGTTGTCTTCATGCAACTCCTTTTTCCTTTATAAGGATGTATTACCTATGTAATAATATCAATTATCATTTATTGATCATTCATTAATGTGTGTTCATTAATTCTTCTTCTTCTCTCATTATGCTAATTCTCTACAATTCTCTGTGAGGTTAATTGTGTGCTTAGATCCTTAGCCAGTTTATGAAATTCCTTATTCCATCAAGGCCTTATAATTTCTACAAAAGAATCTAACAAGGGGCATGGTGTTAGTCATTTTGTTAATGCATGTGTTAGTCTTGATTAATTTATTAAATTGTCTAATATTTACAATTTTTGAAGTTGTAGGAACCCCACTTAGAACATGATGTTGGAGACGTTGATTTTTGAAGTTGTAGGAACCCCACTTAGAACATGAAGTTGTAGGAACCCCACTTAGTCTTGATTAATTTATTAAATTGTCTAATATTTACAATTTTTGAAGTTGTAGGAACCCCACTTAGAACATAGTCCAAGGTGGAATTTACGATTACTTGAAGAATATAAGTACATGGGTTATGACTGAATCTTGTTCAAATTATTTAAATTTCTTACTGTACACTCCTTTATAGATCGCTAATATTTATAATTTTTAAACTTGCAGATGCTATTAGCATCTGAAGAGGGGCAAGAAATTGATGGAAGCGATCACTCCCATGGGGGAGATATGTCCTAGGCAGGGGTAAGTATATTACAACATGTTAGTTTTTCAGTACATATTATTCCATCCATTCAACTCCATGTCTAACTATGGTAACACTTTATGACTACAGAGATCATCACAGATCCTTGCACCGCCTCTTTGGTTTGGATATCCATGTAGTCCAAACATAGATAAGGGGGTTATTTACACCAGATGACCCTCTTCCTTGAACAAACGGGTGTGCATGAGTGTCACATACCCCAATTTTGTAAAATTATGTAATTTGTTTTATTATATTTCTGAGACATTATGTTAAACTTAATCCTAAGTAGGGATTGATGACTCAGCAGAGTCAACAGTAATGGAGTGTAATTCAGAATATTTTATTATTAATAAATAAATTATGGAGACAACAGCATGGGAGAGCTGTTAAAAGAGGTTACTGGTCAAACTAGTGGATGGAACTAGGTGGAAAGGCAAAAGGACAAGTGGCAGCATCCTCAAACACTTCCTAAGTTGCAGGTGGAAACTTCCCTATATTTGGGGTCATGATTCCCCAAGAAAGTGGAATCAGAGCAGGTGGCTCATTAAATGACAGTTAACCCAACTAAGACCTAGGCAATCTTTTAAAAGTACTGAATGAAGAGAGCTCAGACTGCTAAGATTTTATTCCAGAGAGAATTCATTCAGGTGAATGTTATTCAAGAATTTCATTGAGGAAAGAGGGAAAAACAGTAAGGAAGTGTTTTGAGTGGATTGTTGCAGTAACTTGATTTTTATTACAGCTATTTGGGCTGAGAGAACTGACTGAAAGTTCTGAGTTAATACTGAGTTGAAGACTGGTATCTGATTTGCTGCACCTAGTTCCAGCCAGGGAGACCAGAGCAAGCTCGGGGGTCCTGAGAAGTCGCAGTCTGAGAGCTCTCCAGGAGTTGGTAGGGAGGAACGGCCTCCCATTGCTGTTGTTGTCCACAGCTTAAAACAGGTTCTGTTAATTGTTTCTTTCATTTTACTAAATATGAATCGATGCATGTTATGTTTATTTTATATGACAGAGGAGTTAGTAAATAACAGTAAAGTTAATATTTCAGAATATCAATAGTTAAATATGTTAGTAGTTACTGTGTTTTTTCACACCTGGTATCACCAGACCGTACTCCAGCACAGTATTTCGGTATTATGAAGTAGTATTCTTCTAAACCGAGTTTCCTACTTAGTTACGTATAGTAACCACTAATGTTTCTCCAAATCATAAGTACTGTATCTTTGTTTACAATTAAAGCTACTGTGCATTATAGAAAGCAGAAGTTAGATTGAGTTCACAATGTTTTGCTGTGTAGTTTCCTTCATTGTTTTCGGATGCTTCCATTTCTAGAAATTTACTTATAGCAAGAACAAGTTACAGAGTTTTATTTCTTTTTCAGATTATAACATGTTAATACCTGTATTTACGAAGCATTGGAAGAAGTAAAGCAAATGGAAATCTAATTCACTAATCAAGCAAGCTAGCTATAACTGTGATAATATATTAATGTTAGGGTTTCATTTACCTTTCCAATCCCTTTATTAAATTAATTCCTAACATTATTTAGAGTGGTAAGTCTATCCTTTATGGATTAGAAATGTATGTTACTATATATATATATAGTTATATAGAATAGTTATAAGCAGTGTTAGGTATTTCTTTTCTTTATTCTTTTTCATATAATAACTTAACAGAAAGAATAAAATTTATCAGAACCTTTTTGGTTTCTGTATATCAGTACAAGAATTTAAAAATAGCATAATGCCATTTCTGTACGCTATAAATAATCAGGGTTATACTTTTAGAGAACTTAATACTCAATTCAAGACATGACTACTATTTGTTTTGTTTCAGTAAGTATTATTGTTTAATAATATTACTGTTTATTATCCAGTATAGGAACACTATTCATTTAAAACTGGAGAATTATAAATATTTAAATTGCAAGTTAAATACATTCGGTCTTACAGGATAAATAGACTTCTTTGGGATTTTTTTCCATAAAGTAAAAGCAAAATATAAAACTTATATAAGTTAAAATATAAACCCTAATTATCATTTAACAAAAATTATATAACCAGTACATCAGAATATAAACCAGGTATATAACCTGACAGTATTATTTTTGTACAAAGAAAATTAACTATAATAAAATAATTCAGTCACATAAATTAAAACAAGAACAAGTAATAATACATTAGACTGCTCGCTTATTGAGCCTAATTACTTAAATAATAAATCATTTGTATTATTCTCAGATTCAAATAGAGATTATATATAATATATAATATTAGATTAAGAATTTATGCTGTTTCTTAAAAAAAAAACTGTAGAAATTAGGGTTTGACCCTATATATTTCTAACTTAAGTAAATAAATACAAATTGTAAGAATAAAACATTATTTTATTTTACGGCCGCTTATAAATTAACTTTGTAAGGCTATTTAAGCCTGTAATCTATTATTCTATACAGTTCACAAACGGGAAATTGTATGCTGTAATATAATCTAAAAATTAAGGACAAACAGTAGGTTATTTATATCATAAGCGTTGGGTAAAAACCCTAAAACTTTTTAATTACAGTCGAAAACGAAAATTTGAGGTCTTAACCTCTTCACGGCTGGTTTACAGCCTCGATTTTCTTCATAGCATTTTCTTTTTTTACATAAAAGACAACAAAAATCTACAGCCTCGGCATAAGCTGTAACGCCCTCATACTGTGTGAGGGGTTTTCATCTGCTAACGCATATAACCACCAGTATGTATATTTAAACCAAGGCTGTAAGGGTTTCAGGCTTTTAAAAGCCAACCCCGGAAGAACCCAGTGCAAACCATAAGGAGAACAAGCCATGGCGTAACCAGGCTTGCCAGGTTATGCTGTCGGTTGCCCAAATCTTTATCCTCGGCCGCCTTTTTGCTGGAGAGTAAGAACCTGCAAACACCAAGTAGAAACTTGTTAATAATGCCGTAACATAAATATGAAAATAAGAACAAAATTATCAAACATGCAGGAAGGGTTTGCAGATCAGTCTTCTCACCTGTTCTTTCCAAGAAGACACCCCGTTAACAATGATAAACTGACAGTACAAGAAGCAGACCCTACCGCGGCGAAGGAAGGGAGAAGTGTTTTTGCAACTGTGTAAAAAAAAGCAAGTGCTACAGGTCAGGCCATCGAAACTCATGGAGGAGGGCAATAACACAGGCGAGGGTTCGATCAGTTGGCAAAGGATAACGTGATGGAGGGACAAAGGACCGAACCTCAACATACAGCTATGGAGCAAGCAAAGCCCGAAGACGATAAGGAGGAGACCTTGCAAAGAAGGGTCACACACAAGTGCACAGCACCATCGCAAAGTGACCAGCGCCGAGGGAGACAGTTGAAATGATGTTAGGGTTAGCTCTCCATGCTTTTAACTGTGCAGCACTTGGCTGAGGGAGTGCCACGATAGCGTTTAAATATTTTAACGTAGAGTGGGTCTTGCATATAGTTCAAACCACTGCCCGAAGGAGGAATGATTGGTGTCAATCATTCAAATGAACAAGTTATCCAAAGTCGTGGAACGAGGTCCCTTGTTTTACACTGCATGCAAAGACCTTTGTAAATCATTTCTCCTTGCCATTTGATTCATCATTAAAAATCATACAAAAACCTAATATCAACGACATGGTAATCATAAGCTTTTGGGTTGGAAAGCTTTTCGATTTAGATTATTGGCTTTGTTATTATAGCCTTTACGCATGGAAGGGTGATAATATATATTATATTATAAAGAGATAACCTTGGTGCAATTGTTAACATAAATTCTTCCCTTCATGCTATTAAATGACCTTAAGTTCTCTAAAGGGTCAAAAGAACAATGGCATAAGACTATAACTTATTAAGAATGCAAAAATATATAATTGGTAAATTTGTTTCAAATATTACCATGGTTATTATAGTTTATATGCTTGTGAGGATAATATTATATATATAGAATATATGGAAATAACTTGGCATACGATTAATAACTTGTACATTATATTATAAATTGGATACAAGTCCTTTAATAAGAAGTCAAGAATCATATTATAAGACCTTAAGTAGTTATTTAGTGTAAGTTATATAAGCTTTGGGGTTATAGCTTAAGTATTACTATTAACCTTGGAGATCAACCATGGTTAAAGAAATAACTCCTTAACTTTATAAAAACCCCCTTTGAAAATGGGTAATCTTATAATAAATTCAAGAATTAAGGCTTTGATAAGTATTGTAAGATTTGTTTATGGACTTCTAACTTTTATAAGCTAAGTCCCCTCTTTGACTAGCATAGTTTAGAAGCACTTAAAGAAAGGCATGATAGTAAGAGCTAAGTTTATATTTTCTTTTCTGCCTGAAATCATTGTATGAATTATTCTTCACAGTTTAAAATAGCATCTACCATGTGGAGATGTGTTTCTTTTTACTTATAATGATACCCTCATTAAAAAGATAGAACTTGGAAAGGATAGGCTAGACCCTTGCAGTATTACAAAAACCCTTATCAGTTTTCTTTCGAATGGAAATGCTAGTTTATAGCTGGAAATTCTTATTATAGGTTTCTTAAATTCGGTTCCTATACTCTAATCTCTTTAAAGAATCAAAAGATACTTTGGATTATAGTGTGACTGTAATGAAATAAAGAAGATAACAAATCAATAGGAACATAATTTAAATTACTGGAAGAAAACAGTTAAATATACCTGAGCAAATATTGAAATGAACTATTTCTTATTTACTCTCAAACTTTGTCTCTTACGACGATCTTCTAATAAATACTCTATAATTACAATTGCAGCGTCATAACCTCTTACCTGTATATCTGTAAGAAAATTGGAAACTGTTGCGTTAGCTCGTAAGCTAAGTAAGCCGGTTAGGCATAACAGATCACCTTATGGTCACAAAAGGAACAAAAGTCAGTAAGCTTTAAAGCATGTTCTATAACTAAGCATTCTAACTGATAAATTCAATAACAAGCTGTTAATACACAACTAATTAATATTAGTCAAACTGCTTTACATTACTTAACTAATTAGTATTAGTTAAGCTGTTAACTATAATGTTTTGTAGTTTTAAAAATTTTAAATTTTTTGAAATTTTTGGGGTTTTGACAATGAGGATCAACCTACTCATCCCACGGTAATGTACACACTTCCAATGGCATTTGTTGGTTAGCTATGAATTCACTTCACAAGTAGTTTTTCTTAATGTTATTTTCGCATGTTTACAGCATCAGGATGTAGAGTCATCCATGCTAGACCTTAGTGGGGTTGTTGATGCTGTGGTCAATGCTGCATTTACAATAGGGATAAATCACACTGAGGTACATCTACTTGAATATTTGTAATTGTACATTTCATTTGTATTGTTTATGGACATGCATGATGTCTAACTATTTTATCATTTGGTGAATGTATCCACACCTTGGTCCATTAGTGCATGCAATTGAGGTTGATGTTCAACCTACGGCTCCTCTTACTACTGAAGAGTCCCAACACAATCCCCTAGAAATGGTTTTTTTGGTGAGATGTTCATTTTTTACACAATTGATTAATACTTCCTCATTCATGTACATGTTGATAATTCTTCAAATAATTGACATTTTTTTTTATTCACAGAGAAGCATTGCAGAGAGACTCTCTGCAAGGAGGAGGACACCAGAGGCACCTATACCCCCGACGGATGCAGTGATTCTTTTTTTATTTACAATTGAGTCATATTTTATATTTTCAAACTTTGTTATTACTGGATAGTACTAGTTCAGTTACTTGATCAAGAAATATTTTCATTAATTTGTAGTCGCCAGAGATGCACAGTGGTCGTAGACAGAGGCGACAAGCATTAGGGTCTAGGAAAAGCAAGAGAAAGTTAGATTTTTGATGTGTTAGTCCAGGACAAATATGTATTTTTATGTACAATCCGGAGTTAGAGTATAGGGGCGTGGTCCAGGACAGATGTACTTTTGTTTGCACATGTACTACATCAAATATGTTTTTGATACATGTACATTGACATGCCATAAATGGGCCTTCTATTTTTGTATTATAACTTTTATGAAATAAAAAATATTTCATATCAAGGCTCTTGAGATCTTCATGGTTCAGTATTTTAAGTGTGATTATACATGTATGGCCAAGAATGTTTCTATGTGTAATGTTCCCAACTTTTTATAGATTTTATGATTGCATGGATATATCAGTTATAAATTTGAGAACAATGCACAATTACAATATTACGTAATGACAAAAATGTACATTTTAATTGTTTCTTACCACGATCCAATTGCATATACAATGTTATATTAACAATGTTAAATTGTATTCACAAAGATGGAACATACCTAATACACATAAGCACCCAGCACAGCTAAGCAACTGATCCAACTAGGTGAAATACAAAAACACCTTACCCACATAACAACATAGCAAATTTTTAAAGGATGCACGATGTTGACACACCTAAGTGATGCACGCCTGTGTGGTATACATAAATAAAATTAGAGTTTGGCATGATGTCTTTCATCTAACGAATACATGGGATACACATCAAACCTAAAAGTATCTGAGTATTATAAGGTTGATTCAAAATAATGGTTAGGACTATATCATGCACATTATGTATATACTGCACATTATTTTATCATTTTTTTAATGTACATGGTATTTGATGAATGGCCTCGAGTAACAACTTTGAAAGAGACGAAAGTTATGTGTGATGTTATTATAGTTTAAATTGATTAGAGAAGTACTATTATGAATCTTGTTTTATAAATTCATGTTCATGGAGTATTATTCGAAGCATTTGTGGCGTGAAGATATATATATTTTGTAATAATGGTGTAATAGGTTGGCCACTTGTTTCTAAACATAAACATGTTCCATTACATGGTTACTAACGTAATGACATTGTTTCCTCCTACATTTCATCATACAAATGCTCACATCTCTTAGATGACCTAGCTAAATTAATATGGGAAACAACCTTCTTTCGTGTTTCTAGTCCCATGAATGATATGAGATCCTAAGATCAACTCACCTCCACATAGAAATTGACAACTCCTTTTGCCTTGATTAAAACAAAAACAAAGAATATTTCTTGCTTGACAATGATGGGAAATAAGTCAAGTTCAACACCTCACAATAGCTAACATAGTTCTCGACAACTGCACATGGAATAATAGTTTGCAACAAGTATTTTTCAAGAGGGGAAGATCTACAATCACCTTCAAGCTAACCTCTATGTGCAAAAATTTCACATTCACTTACTGAGCAAAACCCTAGTTTCAAAAATTGAAAAAAAAATGATCCCTTGTCCATGGACCCAGAGTAGAGGGCCACTCTAGCATTATCCCGATGTCTTGAATCCAACGGAGTCGACGGTTCATCAATTTGAGCAATGGTCATAAATCTATGGCACGTTGAAACCCACCTCGTACAGGCTTTCAGGGACACCTATTGAATCCTTGATCGAGGCATAGAATGGAGACCGTGCATCAAAAAGGGATTCCAGTGGGTTGAGCAAGTGTGTTTAGGTAGGTTCCATGTGGGAACGCTAGCCACACGTTCACAGTCGAGCAATATGCAAATTTGATCCCCATGTGCAAAAATTTCACATTCACTTACTGAGCAAAACCCTAGTTTCCAAAATTGACAAAAAAAATGATCCCTTGTCCATGGACATAGAGTAGAGGGCCACTCTAGCACTATATCGATGTCCTGAATCCAACAAAGCTCACGGTGCATCGATCAGAGCAACAGTCATGATTCTATGGCATGTTGAATCCCACCTCCTACAGGCTTTCAGGGACGCCTGTTGAATCTCTAACCGGGGCATAGAATGGAAACCGTGCATCAAAAAGGGATTTTAGTGGGTCCTGCAAGCGTGTTTAGGCATGTTCCATGTGGGAACACTAGCCACACATTCACGGTCGAGCAACATGCGAAGTTGACCCCCATGTGCAAAAATTTCACATTCACTTGCTGAGCAAAACCCTAGTTTCTAAAATTGACCAAAAAATGATCCCTTGTCCATGGACCTAGATTAGAGGCCTCTCGTAGCACTATCCCGATGTCCTGAATTCAACGGAGCCAACAGTTTGTCGATCTGAGCAACGGTCATCAATCTATGGCACATTGAATCCCACCTCCTACAAGCTTTCAGGGACACCTGTTGAATCCCTAACCGAGGCATAGAATGGAAACCGTGCATCAAAAAGGGCTTCTGGTGGGTCGTGCAAGCGTGTTTAGGCAGTTTCCATGTGGGAACACTAGCCACATGTTCACAGTTGAGGAATTTGCAAAGCCGACCCCTATGTTCATAAATTGGACATTCACTTACTGAACAAAACCTTAGTTTCCAAAATTGACCAAAAAAACAATCCCTTGTCCATGGACCCAGATTAGAGGGCCTTCCATAGCACTATCCCGATGTCCTAAATCCAACGGAGCTGACGATTCGTCGATCTGAGCAACAGTCATCATTCTATGGCATGTTGAATCCCACCTCCTACAGGCTTTTAGGGACACCTGTTGAATCCCTACCCGAGGCATAGAATGGAAACCATGCATCAAAAAGGGCTTCCAGTGGGTCGTGCAAGCATGTTTAGGTAGGTTCCATGTGGGAACTCTAGCCACACATTTACGGTCGAGCAATATGCAAATTTGACCCCCATGTGCAAAAATTTCACATTCACTTACTAAGCAAAACCCTAGTTTCCAAAATTGACCAAAAAAATGATCCCTTGTCCATGGACCCAAAGTAGAGGGCCACTCTAGTACTATCCTGATGTCCTGAATCCAACAGAGTCGACGGTTTGTCGATCCGAGCAATGGTCATCATTCTATGGCACTTTGAATCCCACCTCCTACAGGCTTTCAGGGACACCTGTTGAATCCCTAACCGAGGCATAGAATGGAAACTGTGCATCAAAAAGGGCCTTCAGTGGGTCCTATAAGCATTTTTAGGCATGTTCCATGTGGGAACGCTAGCCACACATTCATGATTGAGCAATATGCAAAGTTGAACCCCATGTGCAAAAATTTCACATTCACTTACTAAGCAAAACCCTAGTTTACAAAATTGACCAAAACTATGATCCTTTGTCCATGAACCCAGATTAGAGGGCCGCGCATAGCACTATCCCGATGTCCTAAATCCAATGGAGCTGACGGTTTGTCGATCCGAGCAACGATCATCAATCTATGGCATGTTGAATCCCACCTCCTAGAGGCTTTTAGGGACACCTGTTGAATCCCTAACCGGGGCATAGAATGGAAACCGTGCATCAAAAAGGGCTTTCGATGGGTCGTGCAAGCGTGTTTAGGCAGGTTCCATGTGGGAACACTAGCCACACATTCACGATCAAGGAATTTGCAAAGCCGACCCCTATGTGCAGAAATTGGACATTCACTTACTAAGAAAAACCCTACTTTCCAAAATTGACCAAAAAAATGATCTCTTGTCCATGGAACCAGATTAGAGGGCCTCCCATAGCACTATCCTGATGTCCTGAATCCAACGGAGCCGACTGTTCATCGATCCGAGCAATGGTCATCAATCTATGGCACGTTGAATCCCACCTCCTACAAACTTTCAGGGACACCTGTTGAATCCCTAACCGGGGCATAGAATGGAAATTGTGCATCAAAAAGGGCTTCCAGTGGGTCGTGCAAGTTTGTTTAGGTAGGTTCCATGTGGGAACGCTAGCCACACATTCACAGTAGAGGAATTTCCAAAGCTGACCCCTATGTGCAGAAATTGGACATTCACTTACTAAGCAAAACCCTAGTTTCCAAAATTGACCGAAACAATGATGCCTTGTCCATGGATCCAGATTAGAGGGCCACCCTAGCACTATCCCGATGTCCTGAATCCAACGGAGCCGACGGTTCGTTGATCCGAGCAATGGCCATCATTCTATGGCACGTTGAATCCCACCTCCTACAGGCTTTCAAGGACACCTGTTGAATCCCTGCCAGGGGCATAGAATGGAAACCGTGCATCAAAAAGGGCTTTCAGTGGGTCGTGCAAGCGTGTTTAGGTAGGTTCCATGTGGGAATGCTAGCCACACGTTCACGGTCGAGCAATATGCTAATTTGACCCCCATGTGCAAAAATTTCACATTCACTTATTGAGCAAAACCCTAGTTTCTAAAATTGACCAAAAAAATGGTCTCTTGTCCATGGAACCTGATTAGAGGGCCTCCCATAGCACTATCCCGATGTCTCGAATCCAATGGAGCCAACGGTTCGTCGATCAGAGCAACAACTATCATTCTATCGCACGTTGAATCCCACCTCCTACAGGCTTTTAGGGACACCTGTTGAATCCCTGCCCTGGGCATAGAATGGAAACTATGCATCAAAATGGGCTTTCGGTGGGTCGTGCAAGCATGTTTAGGGCTTCCCGCGGAGAAACAAATTATTGAAGTGAAGGAGATAATTATTGGATTCAAGGAGTGGGTCGTGCAAGCGCGTTTAGGGCTTCCCATGGAGAAACAAGTTATCAGAGTGAAGGAGATAATTATCAGATTCAAGGAGATGTCCTTAAAGGTTTTAGGTGGCCTTGATGTGCACCTACGTTTTACTCCTTGATCAGTGTCATGCAGTGCGCGTTCTTCTATTGATATGGTGACCGAAGGCCCATCGAGCGAATGCTATTGTCTTTCTTGATGTGGATTGGTAGGAAGAACTATGGCATCCTCAACAACCGGAATTGGTTGAGTGTCCATAGAGTGTCTTCGATTGGTCATGTCATTTCTTTTCTTCTCTCTAATTTCTTCAAGGATTTCATTGGGTATCTTCTTCCTTGCTGATTTTCTTGCTTGATTGCGTGAGTTTCCCATGACCACAATGATCAATGATATATATGGTTTCCTTTGCTAGCTCCTCAATGGGAAACTACCCAAGCTTGGTTTCTTTCTTGCTCAATTGTGTCTAGATACTCAAGATAGGGGGAAGATTGGGAAGAATGTTGCCTTTGCTAGCTCCTCAATTCCAAGAAAAACAATGGTAGAGATGCTCTACGGTGCTCCTCAATGGGAAATTCCCCAAGCTTAGTTTCTTTCTTGCGCAATTGTGTCTACATACTCTTGAGCTAGGGGGAAGATTGGGAAGAATGCATTGCCTTTGCTAGCTCCTCAATTGCAAGAAAAACAATGGTAGAGATGCTGTAGGGTGCTCCTCAATGGTAAATTCTCCAAGCTTGGTTTCTTTCTTGCTCAATTGTGTCTACATACTCCACAATGACCAAGTTAATGTTGCCTTTGCTATCTCCTCAATTGCAAGAAAAACAATGGTGGAGATGCTCTATGTGGTTCATTGCTCAATTAATGGATTCTTTCTTGCTCAATTCATTCTTGATTTCTTGCTCCTCAATGTATACCATGCTCCAAGCAATACTTGGAAACTTGTGGTGGAGATGCTTGATTCACAAAACAATTGTGTGTGAAAATATGGTGAAGAAGATAATGTTCACGCACTGTATGTAACCTGAATTTGCGCGCGGACTACCAAACCTATGAAAATGTGTTTAGGGTGTTTCTAGGACAACGATTGTTACTGTTTATACTGAGAATAAACGCGCACATGTTATTGTTAACTAAAACGGGGGCGCGTTTTGGATACATAAAACGTGTGTGCATTTTACTCTAATAGAATTTTGGAGCATTTAAGAAGGTAGTTGCACGGCTAAGGGATCATTCAAGGTTTAGGGGGAATTAACAAGCGCTCCCTTAGTCTTTGCGCCTTAACATCCCCCCTTTCTTCAACCTAACTATATTGTTTTACAACTCTAGGGATGTGTAATAAGGGGATACATGGGGATATGTGTGTATGTGAGAGAGGGATAGGTTACGGGGTGTTAGTGGTAATGGGAGACATACAAATGTGTGTGTGTGTGTGTGTGTCAGAGAGATAGGTTAAGGGGTGCTAGTGGTAAGGTCTGACATAGGGATTTGTGTGTGTGTGCCAGAGAGATAGGGTAGGGGGTGCTAGTGGTAAGGGGAGACATAGGGATGTGTGTGTGTGTGTGTGTCAGAGAGATAGGTTAAGGGGTGCTAGTGGTAAGGTCTGACATAGGGATTTGTGTGTGTGTGCCAGAGAGATAGGGTAGGGGGTGCTAGTGGTAAGGGGAGACATAGGGATGTGTGTGTGTGTGTGTGTCAGAGAGATAGGTTAGGGGGTGCTAATGGTAAGGGAGACATAGGGATGTGTGTGTGTGCCATGTTAGAGGGGAGACATAGGTTTAGGGAGACATGAGGATGAGGATAATGACGATGGTGATGATGATGATGATGATGATGATGATGATGAAGATGAAGATGAGGATGTTGATGATGGTGATGATGATGATGATGAGGATGATGACAATGGTGATGATGATGGTGATGGTGACGATGACAACGACAATGATGATGACGATGATGTAGATGATGTTGATGATGATGTTATCGTTGATGATGATGATGACAACAATGCTGATGATGATGACAACGATGATCGATGATCATGGTGATGTTGAAGATGATGATGATGATGATGATGATGATGGTGATGATCATGATCATGATCATGCTGATCATGATGTTGATGATGATGACGACAATGAAGAAGACGACATTGATGGTGCTGACGACGATGATGATGATGAGAATGAGGATAATGACGATGGTGATGATGATGATGACGATGATGTTGATCATGTTGATCATGTTGATGATGATGATGATGAAGAAGATGAAGATGAAGATGTTTATGATGACGACGACGACGATGATGTTGATGATGTTGATGATGTTGATGTTGATGATGGTGATGATGTTGATGTTGATGATGATGATGATGATGATGTTGAAGATGAAGAT
>LPNX011048354.1:41356-55568 GCA_001517045.1 Pseudotsuga menziesii
AATAAAAGTATTGGTATAATTGACAAAACAAGCACTCATTGTAGTATTTAAAAGTGCGCTCCCGTTTTGCTTCACTAAAACATGCTCCCATTTTCCTTCAATAAAACACACTCCCATTTCGCTTCAATAAAACATGCTCCCGTTTCACTTCAATAAAACACGCTCTCGTTTTGCTTCAATAAAACGCGCTCCCGTTTTGTTTAAATTCAAAAATGTATTCCCTCCAAATGATAAGGTCGAGCCTCCACCCATGCTTTCATGGAATTCTTATGCCTGTGTGCCTGCTTCGTACTTTGCTTCGGATTCAACATGCCTATGCCTTGGAGTATGATAAACCATGGCTAATTCAACATTATATCCAAATTTTCAATATGCTCGTGTTTAGTTGTTCGTCTGATTATGCTACACACCTCCATTTTTTATGAGATTTTAGAAACAGATATGGTTTTTCTGCAAATTCCAAATATGTAAATTTTAACAAGAATATATAAATTTTTCTTTTTTTTTCTTATTTATCTTCTGTCATCACTCCTCAACTCAAAAAACACACTGTTAGTGTTTCGTCCATATCTCTTTCCTTTCTCAACCATTTAAAAAAAATGTATGATGCACTAACGAACACCGACCTCTACATGCTATAAAAAACCCATTTCCGAATAATTGCATTAAGACATTCAAACGCTGCACCCACAATTGACGTAACATTTTCGAGGTTTGATCTCTTAGATAATTAAAAATATATATATTATTTTTATTATTGGAAAAATAGTCGTGCACTAGTGCTATATGTTCTCTATATGTATACCGGTTTTCGTAAGTTTATTCCATCATTTAGTCACTCAGACACTGCACCCACAAAAACATATACCTTATAATTTGTCCCAAAAATAAAAAGTGCCCGTTAAAAAATATATATAACTTTAGATAGTTAACAACATTTTCAATAGAAAAAAATTATATATTTGGAAAGTTCATTCGATTTCCTATATTTCTTGTTTTTTACTCATTGCAAGATTCATTGTGTAAGTGTCTCAAAATATCCATGCAAGTTGATGGATGTCTATTTTTTCAGTTTTCTATTGCATCTAATGTGCCAAAAGAGACCCTCAACTCTGTGCACTCACCCCTTGGTTTTGGCTAAAACTTTAGGTGGTAGCCCATTTGCTTGCCAAGACGACATGTGGAATCCACCTTCTCCCTTATTTAACTTGCCTCCTGCTGCCTTCAATGCCACTCCCTCCAGGATTAAATCTTTGCTCAGTCCACACGCTCCATCCCACTCCCCTCTGCGTACGATGGCTTCCTCCAGGGTTTTATCTGCCTCCCCTTATCCTTGGGGTGATCATTCTCCCTTTTTCCTGTTAGCTCCCCCTCTGTTGAAGTTGATCAGCTTGCTCCCTTCGAGCTTGAAGAAGGGAGACTCTCCACTATTGTCTTCACTTGGTTGATTGTTTTGCAGACTCAGAACGCTTTTAGGGTGGGATTTGTGGAGCCCAGTTCAGTTTTGCTTGGTCTCTTTGAAGCTAGGAGGTATTCGAAGCCTGGGTTTCTGATGCCACTCCTCCTTGTTGTAAGAATTAGTGATAATTTCACCACTCACTGTCGTTTTCATCTAGTTTACTACACAGTGAATTCTCTTTCCTGCGTGATTGAAGGTAGCCCTTGCAGATAGTGTATCCGAGAAGGTATATGTCAATTTCTATGTAGTCAGCGGTCACATTTGGGGGCAACAAAGACTGGTATTTCGCTTTTTCTCTTTGAGGAAGAGAGGGATTTCCTGCAGAGGGAAGGGTTTCCTTCAGCATGAGCTTTGCCCTCCTTTGGCTCTATGCACAACAAATTTTCCAGACTCAATTTTAGCCATAGTCGGTGAAAAGGTTTGCCATCAGCATACAACATGGACTGCAGGAGAATCGATGAAGGGTTCGTTGATTTGAATATCAATATCTAGCATCTGTTAGACATAGTTTCCATCGGAATCACAGATGGCAAGGAGACTTCTAAGGAGGTAAAACAATTAGTTGATGATGTTCGTTATGTTTCCTCTCAGACCAATTGCCATGATGCAAGGATTGATGATAACGAGATGAACCTAAAAGAAATAATGGGTAAAATACACTGCAATCAGGAGGACCTCCAACTTCTGGTGCAGATGAATCAGGGAAACCGAGCTCAGGAAAACCCAGGAGAAGCGGTTCAGAAAATGGAGGAGGAATCTGTCACCCATCCTGTGGGGCAACCAGGAAAACTGAAATGATCTTTCTTTAGGAAATGATTTTTTGCATCTTACTTAATCAACAGTTTGTCCATATATATATACGTCTGTAATTATTCAAAATATTAGGACTCTTTCTAGCTTGTTAAGGTCTTCCATATGGCCTACTTTTGTTGCTATTTCCTCAGAATTGATAGAATGTTTTAGCTGTTTCTTTTTGTACTGAATGGTTGTGCACAACCTGTTTAATATATACTCTTTTTAGTTTCTGTTAAAAAAAATGATCAACTGTAATGAACTTGCCATGTTCCCAACACATTGATAATAAGCCAAAATACCAGTGATGCAGACTATCGCGAATGGTTGCATGCTAATCATGCATACATGCATGACAATTTTGAATTGCTTATATGGAATATTAATTCCTTACATAGAAAATATCATCATTCATTACTAATGCATCAAACCTTTCATCTTTGACATTAACCGATGATTAACTGACATCAGAGTGAACTCAACATCTAACTTGATGTATGCAAACTTAGTTAACATGCTAACTTAAGTGTCATTGTGCTTTAACTTAAGTGTCATCATGCAATGCACTTTATTAACTGAAGTGTCATCTTTTGATTAACTTAAGTAGTGATCAATGTGAGTTCTTCAATTAACAAGAGATTATAACTGAAGCTTCATAACTGGAGTACTAATTGTAACTTTAATTTAAGCTTACAATATTTAACTAATACAAACTTTCTTACATCGACTAAAGATATAACTGAAGCTTAGTAATTCAAGTTCAATTTAACCATTATATTGGCAATTCAAAATATCTATGCACTATCTCTTTTATTGCTTATCTTTTTTATCTTTACTACACATTGTATATGTGTTAACGTTAATTCATCATATCATATTATAACCATAAGAATTATCACATGTATGTTATAATCATATCATATTACTCTCGAACCATATGGCCATTGCTAAAGCAATTCACTCTAGAGGTAGCTAATCTCTAAAGGAGACTTAATAGCAATATGCGATCATGGTTAGTAATACATCACATAACATCTATGCTTCAACGTGCAAAACATTTCTCCTCTATAACTAGATGCCCGCCTCAAGGGTACCCACTCTCTGGTTGACCACATGAGAATCATTGACTTGATATTACCCACAAGTCCATAGAATGACTCCTAATGTTGTACATTTAACACTTTTGTACTCCTAATTTGTCCTCTCGCTATATTTTCAACTGTCATGAAAGTGAATATCATAGATATATTATTTAATATACTCAAACACACAAGAAATTAATAGAATAATGAATATTCAAGATAGATTATAATCATAGACAATTTCACTAAAGTATGATGCACAATCTAACCATGTCACTCTTTTCAAAATATGAATCTAACTGATAGTGCTAAAAGAGATACCATTTGTGAGAGAAGAAAATCCTAATTCAAATTTCCTTTCTAACCACTTGACTCTAGCATTCTACATCCATGGTAATTGACCTTCTAATCCTATTTTCATAATTAACTTTACAACTTTGTCATACAAAAAGATAATTAAAGTTCATATAGGAATACAATAAATTTAGGCCTCCAATGTATCGTTAATTTGGACAAGGCCTGTGTTAGTATCATTTCCTTGGAGTAACATTTTTGAGTGTCATAAGTTGTTGCAAGATTGTTTAGGTAGGCCATGTGTGACCATGCTATCGACACATTATTTAGGTAGTATTTCCCAAATTGGGCAAATGAATCCAAATTTTAAATGGCTCTTATTGAGAAAAACCCTACTTCCCCAAATCGATGAATAAAACACACTCTGAGCCACAAGACCTTGGGGGTGAGGGGCGCCACACTTGTCTTTCGCTTCCAAGAATCTATTGGAGTCGATGGCTCATCAATTTGAATCATGGTTTCATTTTAAGTCAAATTGCAAGTTGACGCCCAAACTCATTCAGGGACCCTTAGTTTTTTTTGTCGGAGCATAACAGCCTAATGGAGTAGTATTTTTTAGTGTCGTAAGTTGCAACAATTTTATTTGTGAAATGTCTCTATCACCACACTATATCCATGCTCTTTGGTTACGATTTCACAAATAGGATCCATAAATCCAAAATTTGCATTGTCTCTCATTGAGAAAAACTCTAGTTCTTCAAATCGATAAAGAAAACATGCTCTAAGCGATAGAACCTTGGGAAGAACAGTGCCCTAAATGTATTTTGATGCCATGAATCCAATGGAATTGATGGTTCATTGATACAAGTCACAATTTTCATTTTATGTCAAGTTGCAAGTTGCCTCTGAAACTCATTCCTAGACCCTTGGTTATATTTTTGGTAGGGCATAAGAACTTGATGGAGTAGATTTTTTTAGTGTTGTAAGTTGCAGCAACTTTATTTGTGCAAGGCATGTGTCACCACATTATCTATATGCCCTCCGATTAGGATTTCACAAATTGGACCCATAAATCCAAAATTGGTATGGTTTCTTACTGAGCAAAACCCTAGCTTTCCAAATTGATGAATAAAACAAACTCTGAGCCACGAAACCATAGGAAGAGGGGTGCCCTAGCCGTATTTGGTTGCCAGGAATCCAATGGATTCAATGGTTCACCGATCTAAGTCATGGTTTTCATTATTTGTCGAGTTGCAAGTTGCATCCCCCAACTCATTTAGGGACCCTTAGTTTTACTTTTGTCGAGGCATTGAAACTTAATGGAGTAGCATTTTCTAGTATTGTAAGTTGATGCAAGTTTGTTTGGGTAAAGCCTATGTCACTGCACTATTGGCACACTCTCTAGTTAATATTTCACAAGGTTAGACCCATAAATGAAGTATACATCATAAGGATTTTTTTTTTATAAATTTATTACTCTAAAGTGACATGTTGTCCTCGAGTATAGTTCGATAATTATCAATGCCACCTTAATTGTTCATTTGAATTTGCTTTTCATTATACAAATATATAAACCATGAAGCAATCCATCCATTAATGTGTTACAATGTTTAGTACATCATCATTAATACTACCATATAAACGATGAAGCAATCCATCCACTAATGGGTTGCCATAGGTTAATACATCATTTCCATATTATCACAATATTTCCGTATTATTACAAAGTGATTATTTGATAATAAGGTAAGGAAAGTGTGGGAAAATAATATGTAAGAGAAGCCATATTAACACAAGACTTCCATAGTATTACAAAGTGATCAAAGTGATCATTTGATAATAAGGTAAGGAAAGTGTGGGTAAATAATATGTAAGAGAAGCTTGCTTCAATTTGAAATTTGTGTAGTATTACTTATATATTTACCATGGATAATGTCGACTAGAAGTCCTTAAACCTAATCATAATTAGAAGGGAAAATCACCCCAATTGGTTGAGCTTGCCATTGATAAAATTGTCTTCTTAATTATTTCCTATATAGGATACTAATGGACCCACCACCTAGTGTGTACAAAGTTGTAAGGGTGTATTTAGTTATGGAAATCCTATTATTATGATGATATGTTCACGTTTACTCTAGTCTAACTCTGCTTCTCATGTGGAGGTTATGACAATAATGATGTCATGTGATTTAAGATGATGTTATGGTTATGACACATGTTTCATGACGATGGTTATGCAAATCTATGACTTCATTCTCCTTTCATGTAGGGAACTTGCATATAAATTATGAGCATTAATATAGTTTTACATATCTTCTCCAAATCAAAACCCTAATCTCTAATCTAGAATTCATTCCACTCAATCTAGATAATAATATTATATTAAATTACAACCAACTCTTTAGTTGTAAGTAACTTAAAAAACTAGCTTTAATTATCATTAGTTATGCTTATGCATGTATCCGAAGGTCGCAAAGGGATGCCTCTAACTAAAGGCCCATAAAAATAATAATTGAATCTTGATTTGTCCATGATGGTGCACCCTCAAGAGACGCATGCTTCTTTCTAGGACAATTGTTTGAGTTGTCAAGTTGTTTTCTCTTCATGGGATGCTATGCCAGGGGTATATGCTCTTGTTCCTTATCATCATGCATAGGAGGCTACTCAAGGAGTGTATTGTTCCTCTATAGAGACAAAAAAATTGCATAGATTCATTTTCCACTCTACACATAAACAAGATACCACAACCTAATAAATCATTTTGATTTTCAACTAGGATTTCCTTAAAAGGTCAATACTTCAAAGACCCTAATGTAGTTGGACATGGGTTATCATTTTTAACTAACAATTTCCATTAACAAATATAAGTAAGAACTACATAAGATAAGTATACTTAATGTTACAATAATGAGAATCATCTATAAAATGTAAAATCCATCCCTAAGAGATTCGAGAAAACTATGAATTGTGAGAATGGTCTATAACCAATCACAACTTGCAAGAATATAAGGACACAAGCTAACAACATCTCTACTATCCTATCAAGATAGTCCATAATGGAAAAAAACATAACCTTTTGCATGACTATAAAGGTCCAGTTTATAAGATTTACCAATGACTATATTTGGCCTACAAGTTGGGGTATCGATCCCGTTTAGAGATTTAAAGCATCGAGGGTGGGTCATGGGGTTTTAACCATGTTTAGTGGTGGAAACACGTGCCTTGGTCCCCAAAGTAAGCTTATAAATATTCAGGGAAATCAACAAGGCCTCAAACCACCAAGCAAGACCTCTCTAGGGGATATTTGGACTATGAATGGGAAATGGTGACATTTGATGGTTTTGAGCAATAGGGATGGTATTCAAGGAATATACCAAGGTCGGATGAAGAAACTAAGGCCTTAGGCTCCACTTTAAGCTTCTACGGCTCAACATCCCTAAAAGAGGCCTAAAAGCAACATGCATGACCTTTTTAAAGGATCGTTGTTAAATATAATCAATGATATGCATGCCATTATAAAGGGTTTTTCTCTAATGATGGGTATTGGAGCCTTGACCACGATTGAGGGATGAAATTTATCCCATGTATACAATAAGGGAAGCATCTAGGGACCATGTGCAATGAACCAAGCCTCTAACTATCACACAAGATTTCTCTATGGGGTTTCTTATCCTAAAGTGAGGATGGGTTCCATGAGGTATTTTGAGAATAATGGATGCGTTTCAAGCCCTTTACTATGGTTAATAGAGGAAACCTATGACTTACAACCTAAAGGATGCTTTTTTGCCTCCACAGAGAAAAACAAGGCATCAAACCACCACATGATACCTATTTAGGGGATTTCACCTCTTATTAGGGAATTGGGTTCCACTATGAGGTTTCGAGTACCCACAATAAAGTCCATGACCATGGTAATGGGAGGAAACTAGGGCCTTAGTGTCTTAATATCATAGAGCACAAGGACCTTACATAGGCATTCAACCACCAAATAATACCTCTAGGGGATATTTGGTCAATGAATTGGGGTATGAGTGCCAAATAAAGGTTTTGAGCATCCAGGAAAGTATTCAAAGACAATAGCAATGTTGGATGAGGAACCTAAGGCCTCCAGCTCTAATGTAAGCTTCTAAGGATCAAGATCCCTGAAAAAGGCTTAAAATAAAAGAAACTTGCATGACCTTTTTAGAAGATTATTGTTATGTGATTGGAAATATGCATGCCATTAGGAGGGCATTATATCTGAGGATGGGTTTTGGGGCCTTGACCACGGTTGAGGGAGGAAATTCAACCCCTGTATAACATATCATTAAAATGACACGTCACAGATCATAATGTATAGTTTAATGTATCATTAAATTAAATATATGATTTAAATTACATTTCATATTAGATTCTGATATCTTATTGGGTTGTTCCAAGCATTGGAAGTGATACATGTTATGATGGATATTAAAGACAACTGGTTTTTGCACCAAAAATTCAATGGTTAATCGGCCAGTCACACTTGAATTTGAAATGTGACTCGGACAGTATATTTGAATTTGAACATTTTATTTGTGAACAAGATTTTTGGGACGTTAATCCGCCAATATATTTGAATTTGAACTGTGACTCAGACAATATATTTGAATTTTTGGGATGTTAATCTGCCAATATATTTGAATTTGAACTGTGACTCAGACAATATATTTGAATTTTTGGGATGTTAATCCGCCAGTATACTTGAATTTGGAGTGGGACTCCCACAGTATACTTGAATATTTGGAATTTTGGGATGTTAATCCGCCTGTATTCTTGAATTTGGACTGTGACTCGGACAGTATACTTGAATTTGAACTGTGACAACTAGATTTTTGGGATTGAAATGTAAATTTTTCTGCGGGAACGTAACTAAAATGATTTCCTTGTCTAGTATAACTCGAGATTGCTTTCTAAGTTTGGTTTTAAAATAGTGATATAATTTTTCCAATTTTCTGTAACTGCAGGCATGCATTCATAGAAATGCCAGGGGAGAAAATGATCACATCTCGTCTAGTTTAACTTCAACTCCAGAATGCTTTAAATTTGGATCTAATACAGCATGCATTACAGATTAATTTATTGAATCAATGGAGCATCTACAGTATAAAAGGCATGGTAAAGAAAGTCAAGGAGAACAGAATGATATGTGGGATATAGCAAATTTTACTGCAAATGCTGAAAAAATAAATGAGATTATTTGAATGTTCACCTGATGTATTGGAGTTGGTGATCTCTTTTCTTCCTGCGGCGGACATGTTCAGACTCAGAACCGTTTGCAAAGAATGGAATGAATTCATCACAAGTCGGGCCTTTAAAGAGAATGGACAGCTGAAATTTAAAAAACTGGAGTTATTAGCTGTCTGGAATGTCGAGTCCGTCAGCAAAAGCCTTGGATTTAAAGCTTATGATGTCGAAGCCGAGAAATGGCATTCGTTCGATCTTTCCTTCCTTCCCAGAGCCGAAAGACTCCGTGTACTTGATTTTGCAGGCTGTCTTGCCTGACTTCGCGCAGAAATGGGACGAGAATTTGCAGAGAAATATTGAAGGAATATCAGTTTTACATAAGTGATGATGGGTGTCATGACTTCCATTATGTATGCCATTACTTCCACATGTTCTATGATTAGTCGAAGGAGAGAAATATACAAATGGAGCAGCATTGGATTTGGTCCGTTGGTTGGTTAAAATATGCTTGCATATTTCAATGGTTCACTTCATTGCTCAAAATATACTAAGTGTGACATGCATGGAACTATTTTGAGATAGACCATGGTAAATGAGAGCATGATCGAGTATGTGTCAAACAACCTTACATAGGGAGGAATTGAATCCATCTACGAATTCTGCTATTCGAGATGCTAAGTCTATAGGCATGTGGTGCATGTCAATAATGCGAGAATGGTTAGGGGTGCAAGCAAAATCAATAAGGAAAGAGATGTGTGAATAATTTTTTGGGAGGTGGCTGAGGTTGATCATTTATATGTGTGGGAATGCAAGAGTGTGCCTAGGACTCATGGCTTTCACTCAATTTGAAGCTCTGCCAAACCCATATTTGAAATATGGACCAAAAAAATTACTTGCTCCTATCTCACATGTGACGTTGGTGATTAGGATAGCTATGAATCATCAGATTGGGTTGATGCATGTGATCGTGTATCACTTTCACTTAATCAAAATGAAATTGTTGAATTAACCCCATTGGAGGTAGACCAATCATCTCTTTCTCCAGATTTTGATCATGCCTCATATCTTGTACAACTTGGTATGATACAACCTTATCTCAAATCTAAAATGTTAAGATCACAAGTACATATTTTCATCTTAAATGTTTTAAGGACATTAATTGTCTATATTGGTTTGTTAAGCATTGTGCATTATATTTTGTAGGGCACATTTATACAGGTGTTGCCTTGAAAGGTATGAATGGGGTGGGGCTTGTTGGTTAACAAATTGTCTAGAGGGAAAGCAAACCCTTAATATATCCATGACTGATGATGAAAGCAACCACTTCCTATTTGGGTGGGTATGTTTATACATATTACAAATTAGGTGCAAGTGTGTATCACTTTACAAACCAAATTGTTGGTACAAACATCCAATTACAAACAATGCCTAGAAGAAACTCCTCGAGGTACGATACTACCTACCATATGTTGAGCACAAGAAACCAATGGAGACCATTTGTTCCATAGATGATCCAGAGGGTTAAGTTGTATGCTAATTTAAAGGCATGTAGACATGTTGGGGTATGTTGACTCACAAGGTATGTTATTTAAGGGTTATTTTCATAGATTTGTTTCTAATGCAAGTTCAATTATGTTATTTGCACACATTTCTATTTTCAATTAATGTATGATGATACTAACTATAGCATCCTTCTGTCGTCCAAGGTTATAGAAAGAATCTAAAGATAGCACATGAAGGAGAAAACAAGAACCCGATGTTTTTAGACACCACCATGACATGCTCAAGAATTCCTAAATATTTCATTCGAGTATTTTTATGGATGATGGATGAAATTGCATAGCTGGATTAAACTATGTTGTTATCTCGTTGTTTTTGTAGGGTATACGAATGTTATTGCTCTTATTGTTGATTTTCAAGCTATGAGATATACATGTTGGTTGAAATGATTCATTGCAATAATGTGTGTGGATCAATAGTCATTTTCACTAATTTCATAGAATAGTATGTTTTACTTGTATATTATATACTTATTATTTAAAATTAATATTATTAATCACTTAAATAAAAATTATGTTTTTGTGTGTATTTTACTGCTACTCTAGTCGTTTTTGTTGATTTTTGAGCAATTATGGAGATCTTCTAACTTTAAAAGTGTTGTCAATGAATTACTAAACACATGAATTACTGAATCAAATCAACCACGCAAATAATCCATCCACAAGACAAGGTATACCCTCGAAAAAACCTCAAAATTATGAGGATGAAAAACCCAACAATTCTTTTGAGTATAATAGATAGATTTGTAGAGAAGGCTTACAATATAATAACATATTGGCCAAGAAAAAAGAACACAGAGCAATAGAGGATAATGATCAACTACAATGAGCTTTCCATGTGCCCAACACATTAATAACAAGTCAAAATACCAGTCATGCAGACTATGGAGAATGGTTGTATGCCAATCATGCATAGATGCATGACAATTTTGAATTACTTACGTGGAATATTAATTCCTTACATAGAAAATATCATCATTCATTACTAATGCACCATACCTTTCATCTTTAACATTAACTGATGATTAACTGACATCAAAGTGAACTCAACATCTAACTTGATCTATGTACACTTAGTTAACATGCTAACTTAAGTGTCATTGTGCTTTAACTTAAGTGTCGTCATGCAATGCACTTTATTAATTGAAGTCTCATATTTTGATTAACTTAAGTGTTGTCTTTTAGTTTAACTAAAGTGTCTAATTAATGCATATCACTTTAGTTAACTAGTCTATGTTTATTCAACACTTAGTTAACTATTATTAACTGAATCGTGCTCACTGATTTACTTGTAGTGATAAATGTGAGTTCTTTAATTAAATAGAGATTTATATCTGAAGCTTCATAACTGGAGTACTAATTGTAACTTTAATTGAAGCATACAATATTTAAATGATGCATACTTTGTTACATCGACTAAAGCTTTAACTGAAGCTTAGTAATTCAAGTTCACTTTAGTCATTATATTGGCATTTCGAATTATCTATGCATTATCTCTTGTATTGCTAATCTCTTTATCTTTACTGGATGGTGTAGATGTGTTAATGTTAATTTATCATATCATAATATAATCATAAGAATTGTCACATGTTATGATCATACCATATTACTCTCAGACCATATAGTCATTGCTAAAGTAATTCACTCTAGAGGTAGCTAATCTCTAAAGGAGACTTAATAGCAATATGTGACCATGGTTAGTAATACATCACATAACATTTATGCTTCAACATGCAAAGCATTTCTCCTCTATAACTGGATGCCCACCTCAAGGGTACCCACTCTCTGAATAACCACATGAGAATCATTGACTTGATATTACCCACAAGTCCAACTTGATATTACCCACAAGTATTCAGTCTTGATATTACTCACAAGACTTTACAAAATCATTACCTCAATAATATGAGGATATATAGGACTTGACATTACCCACAAGTCTAGATAATGACTCCTAATGTTGTACATTTAACACTTTTGTACTCCTACTTTGTACTCTCACTGTGTTTTCAAGTGTCATGAAAGTGAATATCATAGATCTATATATTATTTAATACACTCAAACACACAAGAAATGAACGAAATAGTGAATATTCAAGATAGATTATAATCATAGACAATTTCACTAAAGTATGATGCACAATCTAACCATGTCACTCTTTTCAAAATATGAATATAACTGATAGTGCTAAAAGAGATACCATTTGCAAGAGAAGAAAGTCCATTGTCAAAGAAAATCCTAATTCAAATTTCCTTTCTAACTACTTGACTCTAGCATTCTACATCCATGGTAATTGGCCTTCTAATCCTATTTTCATAATCAACCTTTCATAATTAACCTTACAACTTTGTCATAAAAAATTAATTAAATTTCATATAGGGATACAATAATTTTAGGCCTCCAATGTATCATTAATTTGGACAAGGCCTATGTGAGTATCATTTACTTGGAGTAACGTTTTTGAGTGTCAGAAGTTGTTGCAAGATTGTTTAGGTAGGTCCTGTGTGACCATGCTATCAACACACTATTTGGGTAGGATTTCCCAATTGGGCAAATGAATCCAAATTTTGCATGGCTCTTATTGAGAAAAACCCTACTTCCCCAAATCGATGAATAAAACACACTCTCAGCCATGAGACCTTGGGGGTGAGGGGTGCCATACTTGTATTCGGATTCCAGGAATCTAATGGAGTCAATGGCTCATTGATTTGAATCATGGTTCCATTTTAAGTCAAATTGCAAGTTGACTCCCAAACTCATTCAGGGACCCTTAGTTTTCTTTTTTTGTCGGGGCATAGAAGCCTAATGGAGTAGCATTTTTTAGTGTTGTAAGTTGCAACAAGTTTTTGGGTAAATTCCTCTATCACCACACTATCTGCATGCTCTTTGGTTATGATTTCACAAATTGGATCCATAAATCCAAAATTTGCATTGCCTCTTACTGATCAAAGCACTAGTTCTTCAAATCGATGAAGAAAACATGCTCTAAGCAATAGAACCTTAGGAAGAAGGGTGCCCTAGATGTATTTGGATGCCATGAATCCAATGGAATTTATGGTTCATTGATACAAGTCACAATTTTCATTTTATGTCGAGTTGCAAGTTGCTTCCCAAACTCATTTGAAGACCCCTGGTTATATTTTTGCTAGGGCATAAGAACTTGATGGAGTAGCATTTTCAAGTGTTGTAAGTTGCTACAACTTTCTTTGTACAAGGCATGTGTCACCACATTATCTATATGCCCTCCGATGAGGATTTCACAAATTGGACCCATAAATCCAAAATTGGTATGGTTTCTTACTAAACAAAACCCTAGCTTTCCAAATTGATGAATAAAACATGCTATGAGCCACAGAACCGAGGGGAGAGGGGTGGCCAAGTTGTATTTGGTTGTCAAGAATCCAATGGATTCAATGGTTCATCGATCTGAGTCATGGTTTTCATTATTTGTCGAGTTGCAAGTTGCCCCCCCAAACTCATTTAGGGACCCTTAGTTTTACTTTTATCGGGGCATTAAAACCTAATGGAGTATCATTTTCTAGTGTTGTAAGTTGTTGCAAGTTTGTTTGGGCAAGGCCTATGTCACCACACTATCGACACACTCTCTAGTTAATATTTCACAAAATTAGACCCATAAATGAAGTATACATCATAAAGATTTTGTTTTTATAAATGTATTACTCTAATATGACAGGTTGTCCTCGAGTATAGTTCGATCATTATCAGGGTGATTCCATGAAGATGGGTAACACTTTTTGGCCAAATTTGGCGATGAAAACCTGATTTTTTACTCATGTGCTAGATAGAAGCCCTCAAAACG
>LPNX011048354.1:56490-189584 GCA_001517045.1 Pseudotsuga menziesii
TCAATGCCACCTTAATTGTTCATTTGAATTTTCTTTTCACTATACAAATATATAAACCATGAAGCAATCCATCCATTAATGTGTTACAAATGTTTAGTACATCATCATTATACTACCATATAAACGATGAAGCAATACATCATGCATTACCATTTGTTAATACATCATTCCTGTATTAACACAAGATTTCAATATTATTACAAAGTGATTATTTGATAATAAGGTAAGGAGAGTGTGGGTAAATAATATCCATCCACTAATGCATTACCATATGTTAATACATCATTTCCATATTAACACAAGATTTCAATATTATTACAAAGTGATTATTTGATAATAAGTAGGAAAGTGTGGGTAAATAATATGTAAGAGAAGCCATATTATTATAGAGTGATTATTTGATAATAAGGTAAGGAAAGTGTGGGACGTAAATAATATGTGAGAGAAGCTTGCTTCAATTTGAAATTTATATAGTATTATTTACATATTTACCATGGATAATGTCGCATTTTTTTCTATGTATTATCAAACAAGATTACAAAGTTTTGCAACAAGTCCTTAAACCTAATCATAATTAGAAGGGAAAATCATCCCAATTGCTTGAACTTGCCATTGATAAAATTGTTTTGTTAATTATTTCCTATATAGGATACTAATGGACCCACAACCTAGTGTGTATAAAGTGGTAAGGGTGTATTTAGTTATGGAAATCATATTTATTATGATGATATGTTCATGTTTACTCCAATGTACCTCTACTTCTCATGTGGAGGTTATGGTAATAATGATGTGAAAGATGATGTTATGGTTATGACCCATGTTTTATGATGATGGTTATGCAAATCTATGATTTCATTCTCCTTTCATGTAGGGAACTTGCATATAAATCATGAGCATTAATATAGTTTTACATATCTTCTCCAAACAAAACCCTAATCTAGAATTCATGCCACTCAATCTAGAAAATAATATTATATTAAATCACAACTAACTCTTTAATTGTAAGTAACTTAAAATACTAGCTTTAAATATCATTAGTTATGCTGATGCATGTATATGAAGCCCGCAAAGGGATGCCTCTAACTAAAGGCCCATAAAAATAATAATTGAATCTTGATATGTCCATGATGGTGCACCCTCAAGAATAACATGCTTCTTTCTAGGACAATGTTTGAGTTGTTAAGTTGTTTTCTCTTCACGGGATGCTATGCCAAAGGTATATGCTCTTGTTCCTTATCATCATGCATAGGAGGCTACTCAAGGAGTGTATTGTTCCTCTATAAAGACAAAAAAAAAATGCATAGATTCATTTGCCACTCTACACATAAACAAGCTACCACAACCTAATAAATCCTTTTGATTTTCAACTAGGATTTCCTTAAAAGGTCAATACTTCAAAGACCCTAATCTAGTTGGACATAGGTTAGCATTTTTAACTAACAATTTCCATTAACAAATATAAGTAAGCACTACATAAAATAAGTATAATTAATGATACAATAATGAGAATCATCTATAAAATGTAAAATCCATCTCTAAAAGATTCAAGAAAACTATGAATTGTGAGAATGGTCTATAACCAATCACAACTTGCAAGAATATAAGGACACAATCTAACAACTTCTCTACTATCTTATCAATATAGTTCATAATGGAAAAAACATAACCTTTTGCATGACTCTAAAGGTCCAGTTTATAAGATTTACCAATGACTATATATGGCCTACAAGTTGGGGTATCGATCTCGTTTAGAGATTTAAAGCAATGGGGATGGGTCATGGGGTTTTAACCATGTTTAGTGGTGGAGACACATGCCTTGGTCCCTAAAGTAAGCTTATAAATATCAAGGGAAATCAACAAGGCCTCAAACCACCAAACAAGACTTCTCTAGGGGATATTTGGACTGTGAATGGGAAACGGTGACATTTGATGGTTTTGAGCAATAGGGATGGTATTCAAGGACTATACCAAGGTTGGATGAAGAAACTCAGGTCTTAGGCTTCGATTTAAGCTTTTACGACTCAACGTCCCTAAAAGAGGCATAAAAGAAACATGTACATGACCTTTTTAAATGATCGTTGTTAAATATAATCAATGATATGCATGCCATTATAAAGGTTTTTTCTCTGACGATGGATATTGGGGCCTTAACCACGACTGAGGGATGAAATTTATCCCATGTATACCATAAGGGAAGCATCTAGGGACCATGTGCCATGAACCAAGCCTCTAACTATCACACAAGATTTCTCTATGGGGTTTCCTATCCTAAAGTGAGGATGGGTTCCATGAGGAGGTTTTGAGAATAATGGATGTGTCTCAAGTCCTTTACTATGGTTAATAGAGGAAACCTATGACTTACAACCTAAAGGAAGCCTTTTTTTCTCCACAGAGATGAACAAGGCATCAAACCACCACATGATACCTATTTAGTGGATTCCACCTCTTATTAGGGAATTGGGTTCCACTATGAGGTTTTGAGTACCCACAATGGGTGTAAAGGCCATGACCATGGTAATGGGAGGAAACTAGGGCCTTAGTATCTTAATATCATAGGGCACAAGGACCTTAAAGAGGCATTCAACCACCAAATAATACCTCTCTAGGGGATATTTGGTCTATGAATTTGGGTATGAGTGCCAAATAAAGGTTTTGAGCACCGAGGAAAGTATTCAAGGACAATAGCAATGTTGGATGAGGAACCTAAGGCCTCAGGCTCTAATGCAAGCTTCTAAGGATCAAGATCCCTAAAGAAGGCCTAAAAGAAACTTGCATGACCTCTTTAGAGGATTATTGTTGTGTGATTGGAGATATGCATGCCATTAGGAGGGCATTGTATCTAAGGATGGGTCTTGGGTCGTTGACCACAAATGAGGGAGGGAATTCAACCCATGTATACCATAAGGGAAGCTTCTAGGGATCACGAGCCATTAATCAAGCCTCTATATGGATTTATAAGTATTGTGAAATGAGCCAAGTCAGTGTAAAAGACAAAAATCGTCCCAAAAT
This sequence comes from Pseudotsuga menziesii, assembly GCA_001517045.1. Classification (NCBI taxonomy): domain Eukaryota; kingdom Viridiplantae; phylum Streptophyta; class Pinopsida; order Pinales; family Pinaceae; genus Pseudotsuga; species Pseudotsuga menziesii. The sequence continues at coordinate 59,500 of LPNX011048354.1, forward strand.
CAGCCACAGTTTCATTAATGAGCTCCTCAAATTGCAAGAAACCATGTATTTCTCCCATCGTGGAGAGCAACTTTGCCTTTCTATTGAGTTCCCAAAACATATAAGTGAATGAGATATAAGAAATTTTCTTCATTAAAACATTAACTCTATTTACCCACTCATCAAGATGAAGCACATGTAACATTGAAGCTCCAACAACCCTATAGATCACAACTTTGAAATCACCTAAGATTTATACATCAATATTGCCTCTCTTCTAGAAAAACCACAAAACTTCCCTCAATGATACATCTTTTTTTCTTCCATGTCCACATAGAATTCCCTTATCATTAGGGTTATGTAATTAAACCACCCCTGGTAAAAGCCTTTCTCTCATTAGAGTCTTGGCCATAAAATTAAATACCATAATGTATAATTTAGATTACAACTTATTAAATTAAATACTACAATATATCATTAAAATTACACGTCATATCATAATGTATAGTTTAATATATCATTAAATTAAATGTGTGATTTAAATTACAAGTCAGATCATAATGTATAGTTTAACATATCATTAAATTAAATGTATGATTTAAATTACATTTCATATTAGATTGTTATTGGGTTGTTCAGAGCATTGATAGTGATACTTTAGTTCACTACATGTTACAATGGATATTAAACACAACTGGTTTTTGCACCAAAAGTTCCAACGGCTAATCAGCCAGTCACACTTGAATTTGAAATGTGACTCGAACAGTATATTTGAATTTGAATATTTTAACTGTTACAACAAGATTTTTGGAACACGAGTATACTTGAATTCGGAGTGTGACTCTGACAGTATACTTGAATATTTGGGATTTTGGGATGTTAATCAGCCAGTGTTCTTGAATTTGAAAGATTTTTGGGATTGAAATGTAAATTTTTCTGGGGTAACGTAACTAAAATGATTTCCTTGTCTAGTATAACTCGAGATTGCTTTCTAAATTTGGTTTTTAAATAGTGAAGTAATTTTTCCAATTTTCTGTAACTGCAGGCATGCATTCATAGAACTGCCAGGGGAGAAAACGATCACATCTCGTCTAGTTTAACTTCAACTCCAGAGTGCTTTAAATTTGGATCTAATATAGCATGCATTACAGATTAATTTATTGAATCAATGGAGCATCTACAGCATGGTAAAGTAAGTCAAGGGGAACAGAATGATATGTGGGATATAGCAAATTTTACGGCAAATGCTGAAAAAAAAATGAGATTATTTGAATGTTCACATGATGTATTGGAGTTGGTGATCTCTTTTCTTCCTGCGGCGGACATGTTCAGACTCAGAACTGTTTGCAAAGAATGGAATGAAGTCATCACAACTCGGGCCTTTAAAGAGAATGGACAGCTGAAATTTAAAAAACTGGAGTTATTAGCTGTCTGGAATGTCGAGTCCCACAGCAATAGCCTTGGATTTAAAGCTTATGATGTCGAAGCCGAGAAATGGCATTGGTTTGATCTTTCCTTCCTTCCCAGAGCCGAAAGGCTCCGTGTACTTGATTTTGCAGGCTGTCTTGCCTGCGTCGCGCAGAAATGGGACAAGAATTGGGTTCTCAATATCTGCAATCCAGTCACTAAGAAGTGGGTTCAGTTGCCAAATTCTTCCACCGGTGTCAATTTTTCCCGTCCTGGTGTAGCAGTGAAAACGTACTACTGCAAAAAGACGGGGCATTATAAAGTTTTCGTGATTTCAGGGCTCTCTGTGAATACCGGCCATTCCTGGCTGTTTAACTGCCTGGTTGTTGAAGAATTCGATTCCTCTTCGTGGACATGGACTGTGCATTCGCAGACTTGCCATCCGTTCATTTGGTGGGAGATGACGGGAGTGGGCGTTCTTCCTTGCAACAAGACGAACGGTGCATCTTTATTCATTTTGCTGCATAAAAATCAAAGCCGCAACCCCCAAATATCCCAACTCTTTGTGCTGCGTTTTGATGAAGACAAGGGGGGTCTAGGGTTTGTGAAGATTGGAGCCCCATTGCCGAGTAATTTATTGAAGCCAACGATTGTTTGCTGTGAGCAAAACCCTAACCCTATGATTGTCTCTCTGGTTGGAGATCGAAATAGAGCTACAGGAGTCGAGATATGGGAGTTAGGCAATCAGTTAACCCAGTGGACAAACTTGGCAACCATGCCTTCCAATTTGTTCACAGATTTTGAATACCTCCATAGGAACGGATTAGATAAACGGAATCAATCAGGTTGGTGGCGTCTGGTTTCGATTTTGTCAAAATCGCAACCACCCACTATTACAGGCAGTTTACCTATGTTCGTGGTTGCTGGGGCGTATAAGCATCTAATATATATACAACCGGAGGGCATGGAATCGCTGATAATTGCATATGATACGCTCACGCAGTCCTGGGTTTGGTATTCTACAAAGTTACCCCAAGAAATCGATGCAATAAACTCTTCTCAACGTTTTGCTTCATTGGGTCGCGTATGGGAGTGTGCTTTTGAGCCGTCTTTAGGGAATGTAGTCTCTGCACATGGACCGAACTAGGTATTCCAGTGTTCCTCAAGGTACTTTTATCTATCACTAGTTTGGATTGCACAATATAATTGTTAGGACTGAAAAGGTTGAAACTTTCTCTTTTTTATACTGGTTACAGAGACTGGGATTGGATTTAATTGTCTTAGAAACAGTTCAAAATTATCACAAAAGAACAGTACAAGAATCAAGGATGTTTTTTACATAATAATTATATTGTAAATGCATAAAACAATTATTGATCAGGGAAGGATGCAATTAGCTATTTGCATTTAAAATTTAAAAAGACTTTGGTATAGCGTGTTGGGCACAAATTTAGGTTATTGGTAATAAATATATTGGACTTCACTTACAAATATATATGGGAGTCATATTCGTACCTTTTGTCCAAGGACGATGGACCCTTTTCTATGGATTGATTCCATGCTACAACCTGTGCCCAATTCAATTTGTATATTGTTTATTTGAAGTTTGTCTTTTTGTTTATGCTTTTGCTATAGCTTTGTGTAACAGGGTTAGAGTTTTTTTTTTTGTCGTCCTATACTACTCAGGATGTCATCACCACTTGGTACCCCTGTTACTTTGATAATTGGGTATGGCCAACAACTCCTTGTTCACATGGACTATGCTTCAACAGTTGTTGAATGTCTTGACTGAACCCAAGTCAACCCAATGTAGGCGCGCATAATACTTGCGGAATATGAATATGCTCATTTTATCACACGCCGCCCAACCATAGAAAACCTTGTTAATCCTTACCATGAGCTACCACACTTGAGCAACCAACCACCCAAAATATGATGATGCTGCCCTCCATCTCGCCCAATACTAAACAATGCCTGAAGGTCATGTCCCTCTCACTATGAAGCATTCACATACCTCTGTTCTACACCTCAATGTTCTCCGCCAGGTTTTGAACCCTAGGGTTTTGTTGGTTGACTACCCTCACTCAGCCAGCCATCATTAGTCCTCCTAGCTTATGCACCTATTGTTAATACACCAGCCTAACAAACTTGCTTTTGCCACTTAAGAATTGGCCACACCAAGGCTACCAAATATCATTGACCGTGCAAACTTGCAAGCCATGCCTGGCACATCCTCTTGCATGCAACGGTTTGCACACCCAAATCTTCCTTGAAGCCCATGGTTGCAACACGTTGTCTTTAAAGAATCTTCAGTGAAACGAATTAACTGATGCACCTATACCTTCACGGCATCCTCTTTGACTCTTAAAATGTTTTGTTCTTGTTCCGTCTCTCTGGATAAAAACATGACTTCATGAGAACTATAAAAGCCGCCTTCAACTTCATTACACGAAAGTGGCTTAGAGTCCCGTTGAGAAGTTTCAAAAATTTTCAATATCTTTGCCATCGTTTCCCTCCCTTTTCTCAGAGTCGCGATTCTTTCCTGTTTTCCTTTTGAGGGGAAAACGACCTGAGCAACTCCAGATGTGCATGTAGAAGCGTTTAACTGTGGAAACTTCATACAAAGAATGCGGTCTCAGAGAAAATACGGGAAGCATCAAGAATTGGCATGTACCCTGTGGCACAAGTGCCTGGAAGACTTTCTTCAATTTATTCTTGACTTGGTAGCTCCTTACCAGATCTCAAATGCATAAATAGACATCACAAAGCCTTCCACAGTACAGTGGAGCCAAACATGCATTGATTCAGGTTGCACGTTTGCATTCTAACTTCTAAGGAATATGATCAATGATAAAAAAATTTAATGAATTCACCATATAGAAAACTTAGAACTGAAACTAACCATGTAAGGGTGACATGGGTGCATGGCAACTGAGCTTCTTGCATTTTGGATAAAAGTTTCCCATTTAGTGCAATTATAAGGTAGAAATGTAGGTTCAACCCCAGTATATGCCTGGAACACATGGATTAATCACCGTCATTTATCACAGCACTTCAGATCCATATTTCTTCTAGGTTATAGAATACAAAGAAATAAAATTATGATTTCAAACAACGCCCATAGATGATTCATTAGTTATTGTAGTCAGTTCATTTTTAGCAATGCATGCCGCATAAAAGATGCAATGCTTGGGCATTAAATACAAAGATCCACTGGACATAAATTCTTTGTTCAGCACCTATAGTAATTAGCATCATCAATAGTTTCTCAAATAACACAGACCATTCTTAAAATGCTGAAAACGGTTTGCATCTCCCACAACTATTTCCCTCTCGGCAATCTTGGCGATGAAACTCATTGCAGAGTGGCAATTACCAGAGAGCCTTCAAACTAAGGGCTTTTTATTATGCAAATTAGGTTTGCGAGGGAAGTGCTCATAAAAGCCCCAAAAGATTGCCAGTTTCTCACAATGATGAGAAAGAGTGTTGTTATATGTTCCTCGTCCACATCATTTAGGACAATGATCGTATTTGGCACATAGCTTACCTCCATTATTGTTTAATCAAGCTTTCCAACTTGGCATATATCTTATCTTTTTTTGGGGGGTGGGGTTTGCCTCTTCCAATGAATACATAACCTTATTCTTGACCTTAATCTAGCTGCATCCTGGGACCTTCTTAACCCCCTTGTCTTTCATCATTTTTCTTACCTGTGGTACATCATCCCATCTGCCAGCTTCTACATAAATGTTTGACATGAGCACATAATTTGAGTAAGATGCTTCCAATTCAAGAAGATGTTTTGTTGTTATGTTGCATGTTTTGAACTATCCATTTTACCATGGATACCTCAGGCACTTACGAAGATTCATCACACTAAAAACAAGGTTGAAATGGCTGCATGTTTTAAACTATCCATGTTATAATGGATACCTCAGGCACTTAGGAAGGTTCATCACACCAAAGGACAAAGTTGAAATGGCATTTTATTGATGAACTTCTATGTATACGTTGATAGGCATTTATATCTTCTGATATTGGAGTTGGAGGAAGACTCCTCATAAGCATGATCATCTCAATCAAATTGTGTCCCCCTGCAATTTGAAAAAAATATAAAAATTGTCCCCCTGCAATTAGAGTGACGATGTGTTGGACGGCATCCAAGGAAACCAGTGCAACTGTAGGTGCATTCAATTAGGGGTCACCTAGATGTTAGAGCAGCTATTCTGTGCATGGTAAGTAGGATAAGCTTGAAGTCATTTGAGTGTAAATTAGGTGGTTGGGAGAAATTTTGTTATACTCCTCACCAGGATTCAAATCTCAGTATGTGAATTTTTATGTAAAAAAAGCAAAATAAGCTTGAGGATATGTACCAAATAGATCTATAATATTAACCCTATGGAAGGCACTTCCACAAAAGAAAACATTCACAGAACATACAAGATGTAGGTCTGGACAAACAGAATTCCTTAGAATGGTTCAAACATTTCTGATTTCAGCAAGAGTTTTAGTAGGTTTCGTTGGTTGTTTTCGCATTACAGTGCATGTAACTTTTTCGTGCTCTGTAGGAATTATGTTGTAAGTCTTTTCTGTTTATATACTATTGAACTGTAATTTATGTGTTTTTTTCCTGTTTGTCAGCAGATAATTTACAGGTGAAGGAGGCCTGCAATACGAAATTTGAAAAAAAAATTTTGTCCCCCTGCAATTATAGTGACGGTGTGGTGGATGGCATCCAAGGAAACCAGTGCAAATGTTGATGCATTCAATTAGGGGTCACTTGGATGTTAGAGCAGCTATTCCGTGCATGGTAAGTAGGGTAAGCTTGAGGTCATTTGAGTATAAATTGAGAGGTTGGGAGAAAGGTTGTTATACATTCAAACCAAGTTCAAATTTCACTATATGATATAATGTAATTGATATGTAACCAAGAATTCTTTGATTTTTTATGAATAACAAATTTGTATTTTTCAAATAAAAAATTAGCATAAGCTTGAGGATATATAAGAAATACATCTGTAAAATTAACAAAACATTCACATAACATTAAAGATGTACTATGTAGGTATGGGCAAACAGAATTCCTTTGAATTGTTCAAACCTTACTGATTTCAGCAAGAGTTTTAATAGGTTTTGTTGGTTGTATTTGCATTACAGTGCATGCTGTGTACAATTCAATTTGGTTGTACCTTTTTCTTGCTCTGTAGGAATTATGTTGCAAGTCTTTTCTGTTTCAATACTATCGAACTGTAATTTATATGTGTTTTTTCCTGTTTGTCAGCAGAAGAAGTTAGAGGTGGAGGAGGCCTGCGCTGCACAATGGGACAGTTTTTTTTTTGATAGAAATTGCAAATTAGGTGGAGGCCTGCGCTGCACAATGGGACAGTTTTTTATTATTGAAATTGCAAAAAAAAAAATTATATATATATTTTTTAATTTCATTTTTCAATGAATTTATTTATATAAATTTACTACTTTATTTAAAAAAATTAAAAATAAAATAATACCTTATTCACAAAGGTTTCATTGTCCATTAATAATGTTGTAAGTGTCATGTTTATAAATGATTTTTCTTTATACTAGTGTAAATAAAAATTAGTTTATTTATATATTTTAAATTTATTTTATTTTTTGGGTTGATAGGTATATATATCTTAGAATCTTGGGGTAAACTACTATCTATGTTTTTTCATCAACCTACCAGAATGAGACAAATGTACTATCCAGATTGATTCTATGGGCGTCCAAAATTAAACTAGAATGAGACAAGTGTACTCTCCAGATTGATTCTATGGACCTCCTTCAAAATTAATAATTAATAATTTCAAAAAAATAAAAAATAGCTTAATTACATGTGATAAGTAAAATTAGTGATAGTTGTAAAAATTAAAATTAATTTTCAACTATTAGATTATTAGATACAATTACGAGCTTAACTCCATTGATTATTGGATGCAACTATTAGCTTAATTCCAATGATTCTACAACTATTAGCTTAACTCCAAGTCTAATCACTTAGGCTTAGTCCAATTGCATTTGGCATCTAGGATTCTAGCTAAAGTGGAGTCATGTAAGAGTCAAACTCCTAATAAAATCATTAAACTCGCTCATTAAGTTGATAGGCGTATATATCTTAGAATTTTGGGATGGACTACCATCTATGTTTTTTTCATGTACAAACAATAATGAGATAAGTGTATTGTCCAGATTGATTCTATGGGCGTCGTCCAAAATTCATAATTAATAATTCAAAAAAACAAAAAAAATAGCTTAGTTAATATTTGATAATTACACTTAGTGATAGTTGGAAAAATAAAATTCAACTTCAACTATTAGATTATTAGACACAACTATGAGCTTAACTCCATTGATGATACAACTATTAGCTTAATGTCAACTCCAATCATGACTTTTATTTGAAGTGCATTCGCTGATTTATAAATTTTAAATTAAATATTACTTGAAAAAATTAAACTTCAACTTCAACTATTCAATTAATAGATACAACTATAAGCTTAAATCCATTGATGATACAACTATTAGCTTAACTTATACTCTAATCACAGTTATATTGGATAACTATTAGATACAAATATTAGTTTAACTCCAATGATTTTACAACTATTAGCTTAGCTTCAACTCTAATTGCTTAAAGCTTAGTCTAAGTACATTTGACATCTAGGAGTCTAGCTAATGTGCACTCATGTAACAATGGAGCTCCTAATAAACTCCTCCATGTGGTAGTTGGGCATCTAGTTAATGACACTGATATGTGTTTATTAAGCAAATAGGAATGTATATCTTAGATTTTTGGGGTGGACTACCATCTATGATTTTTCATCTACGAACTATAATGGGACAAGTGTACTCTCTAGATTGATTCTATGGACATCGTCCAAAATTCATACTTAATAATTCAAAAAAATAAAAATAGCTTAGTTAACATCTACTAATTACATTTCATGATAGTTGGAAAAATTAAAATTCAACTTCAACTATTCGATTATTAGATACAAGTTTTCTATTAATAGATACAACTGTGAACTTAACTCCATTGATGATACAACTATTAGCTTAATGTCAACTCCAATAATGACTTTTACTTGATCTTCAATTTTCAATATATTAAATTTTAAATTAACTATTAGTTGAAAAAATTAAACTTTGACTTCAACTATTCGATTATTAAGCTCATACGCGTATTTATCTTAAAATTTTGGGGTGGACTACCATCTATGTTTTTTGATCTATAGAGGAGAATGAGACAAGTGTAATGTCGAGACTGATTCTATGGGTGTTACTTCTAAATTCATAATTAATAATTTCAAGAAAATAAAAAATAAAAATAGTTTAGTTAACATCTGATAAGTTCGTGATAGTTAGAAAAAATAGACTTCAACTTCTATTATTAGATTATTAGATACAATTATTCAATTATTAGATAAAACTATGAACTTAACTCCATTGATGGTACAACTATTAGTTTAACTTCAACTCCAATCATGACTTTTACTTGAACTCCAATTGTTGATATATTAAATTATATACAACTATTAGCTTAACTCCAATGAGTCTACAACTATTAGCTTAACTTCAACTCTAATCATGGTTAGATAAATATTACGTTAACTCCAATAACTTGATACAACTATTTGCTAAACTATTAGATACAACTAATGATTCTATAACTATTACCTTAACTTCAGCTCTAATCGTGGTTATATTGGATAACTATTAGATAAATATTACGTTAATTCCAATAACTTGATACAACTATCAAATTAAATTTAGACTAACATGGTAATAAAAAAACAGTTATATGAATGTGTAGTTGTACTCCAATGACTTACTCCAATGAATTCATTGCTTCGCCTAAGAAGTCTACCTTCATTGCAGTCAAACCAAATAAGCTTTCCATTTGGGATCCTAGCATCATGAAAACAATCATATAATATGATCTGAGGGTGATGTATTAGTAATTTATTATGTATTAGTTATTTATTTATTTCTAGGTATTACAAACATATTGATCTTATTAATATGATTGTTGCTAGTTATCTATATTTTAAATTATATATATAACAGAAGCCGTGAAAATATAATATAAATAAAAGGCTTAAGCTATCCAAGCTTACAAAAATGGTAAAGTCTAGAGATCTCAAAGAGCGCCAGATTACTGAATCATTTGGACTGATTTCTGGCTTTCTGAGTCTTCTGCAATATCTACTATAATTTCCAATACCTTTAGTAGTATATATGCGTACAAAAATGTCTAAAACAAGACAGCAAAAATACATAAAGTATCCAATTAAGTAGGGTTAAAGGAATCCATAGTGGCAGCTCGAACGAGCTCTCCAATCCGTCTGTTCCGTCCTGGTGTAGGCTTGACATCCTTCACATGGCCCATTCCTTGGTGTTCGTTAGCCAGCTGCCGAGTGCCCTGCCTGCTCGCAGAAGAATTCATTACATTCGCCATGCTCAAGATAAATGAGAATGAGACTTCCTCATGATGCTTCATGTTTGAGTGGGACGATGTAGTGCTAGGGTTGGTCCCCCATGACTTGGTGTTGTAGGCTGAGGACTTAAGGAACATAATAAAATTTAGTTATGCCCTTCACTTTGCTAATTCCCATTTCTAGTTTTGCCCCTAAGTTTGCTATTCTAGGATACTTGGATTTGGGTTGTGGCTTGACAGATGGAATCATGAATTCTTTTTGTTTTGGTGGCATTTTTGCATGAACCCTTGTTCATTTGATGAATTACATGCTTAGAGTGGCCTAGAACGATGATGTATGTGATGTTTAGCTTATATATATATTATATATAAATAATTTATTAAATATTAAAAATATATATATAAATACGAAAAAAATAATGTTGATGATAGTTAATTCTTCTCAAAGCAACATTGATTTATTGGACCTTAAGAAATTGCTTGATTTGTTATAACAATTTATTAATCCTTTGTGAAATGTTCTAATGTGTAACTAATGTTTTGATTTATTTTTATCTATTTTTAATTTATTTTAATTTTTATATAATTTTTAATAATAAAGCATAGCAACTTTCCTAACTATAAAATGGGAAGGTTTCCAATTTTTTCTCATTAAGTTTTAATTTTAATTTCTAATATATTATTCAAAATGCAAAATTTGAAGCTTTTCTGCATTTTCTGTTTTAATTTTTTATTATTATTATTACTTTTTCTATAAAAATATAGCAGTTTCAATCTTTTGTAAGTCTTTTTAGATTGCCTTTGGAGATTGCAAAATAGAAGTTTTAGCATGCTTAATAAACTCAGCAGTGGGTTAGTTTTACCAATGTTCCAATCAGTTTGATCAATTCTCTTTATGTCAAATATTTTTACTTAATACAGCTTGTGATTTATCTTTACTTTTCAAAATTCAAACTTCTTTAGTTTCTTAATCCTATTTAAAAGTTTTACTTTACTCTTTGCTAAAATATTACTTCCAAAATTTTAAGATTTATTTTTTATTATAAATTATTAATAACTTTTTAAAAATTATGATAAAAAAATATTTTTCTTTCTAAAACTATCTTTTATTAAAATTAACAAATTTGTAATAACTTTTTAAAGATAATGATTAAAAAATAAATTTTAAAAGAAAAGCTTTTCACTTTACTTTTATCCACTCATAAAGATTCATGTTACGTGGAGCTTTATTAAAGTATGAATCTTTCATTTTTGTAAGAGCATAGGCTTTGTGTTATTTCCAATATCTCATGCCAGCGTGGAGCCATACTTTCCACTATTCATCGCGCCAAGGGCAAGCATCAAACTATAGCTATACCTGAAAGACCTCATTCATTTCTAAGTCTATTATTAGACTTTTAGTTTTGAAAAGCTTGTAACAACTCTTATATGTTGAGAACAATATTTTTCTGCTCTTCTTTGCTTCTTGTAACAACTCTTATATGCAGAGAACAATATTTTTCAGTTCTTCTGTGCTTTTTTTGATCTCTGTAGGAAATTTGAATAGAGTATACACAAATTTCAGTTTCACACACAAAATGGACATGAACTATGTATATGTATTTGTATTCACTTTAGCATATGCAATCAATCAGCTAGGAGTTGTATTTTTATCTAATCCTACAACATAATACATTCACTTCTATGCTCTTCCTTTTATTAACCAAGAGCTACTACAATCCAATTTACAAATAAAATATAATACAAATTGAGGTTGCATCGAACACAAGGCTTTTGGAGCCTTCAATTGGTGTTAGTGGAGATGGCTTCATCCGGAAGTTGTCGAGCATTAATTCCGAAATCACTATTCTAACTACCATCCGACTATGAAGACTGAGTTGGCAACGAAAAGGTGAGCTGGCTGATATGTGCTGGAATTTGAGTTCAACTACCAACATTCTCCCACTTGAAATCAAATGGAGGTGAGCCTCTGGTTTGTTGCTTATTCAAATTTGTGCATCATGTTACCCCAAGCCCCCCAGGCTTCTACAAATTTCTTGCTTGTCTCTTGACAAAACTTTAGTAAGCATATCAACTGGATTCTCAGCAGTATGAATCTTCTCTAGATTTAAAAGACTTTCTTCCAATACCTGGTGAATCCAGTGGTACCTTAGATCAATGTGCTTGGTCTTTCATTGAAATGTTGGGTTCTTTGTTAAGTGAATGGCACTTTGACTACCACAATGCAACACATACTTATCTTGTTTATTTCCCGGCTCTCCTAGGAGTCATTGCATCCATAACAGCTCTTTGCAAGCCTCTGTTACAACTATATATTCTACCTCAGTTATAGAGAGTTACTACCTTTTGTAGCCTAGATACCCAAGACACCGTTGCACCTGCAAATGTATACAAGTAACAAGTGGTATACTTTCTAGTGTCTTTGTTTCTAGCCATATCTTCATGTGTAAAGCCTTCAAGAGCACAATATCAATATTACCAAAACATAAACAATAATTACTAGTACCCTTAAGGTACCTTAAAATCCATTTTACCACTTGCCAATATTGTTTGCCTGAATTGGCAAGAAATCTGCTCACAATTCCCACTGAGTGTGCAATGTCCGGGCATGTACATGCCATGGCATACATCAAGCTAGAAACCGTTGAAGCATAGGGGATTTTACTCATTTCCTCCTTTTCCTTGTCATTACAAGGGCATAAATCATCACTCAATTTGAAGTGGGATGCAAGGGGTGTACCAATTGGCTTGGAATCCTTCGGGTTGAACCTGTTAAGCACCTTCTCTATATACTTTTCTTGTGACAACCACACCGTTTTTCTCTTTCTGTCACGTATGATCCTCATGCCCAATATTTTTGGTATTTGGCCCAAATCCTTCATTGCAAATTGACTTCCCAAGTTCTTCTTCAACCTGTTAATTACGCTCTTATCATGCCCAACAATTACCATGTCATCCACATATAGCAATAAAATGATAAAACTTCCTTGGTCATACTTCTTAATTGAAACACAGTTATCAGCCTCTAGTCTTTTAAAGCCATGCTCAATCATGAATGAATCAAACGTTTTATACCATTAACGAGGTGCTTGTTTCATCCCATAGAGGCTCTTCTTCAATCTACAAACAATTTTTTCTTTACCTTTTGTTTTGAATCCTTTTGGCTGCTCTATGTAGATCTCCTCCTCCAATTCTCCATGAAGGAAGGTCATCTTCACATCTAACTATTCACTCTGCAAGTACAAAGGAACAATAAGACCAATAATAATTCTATTGGATGACATTTTGACAACAGGTGAAAATATTTCATTGAAATCAATACCTTCTTTTCGAGCAAATCCCTTCACCACTAGGCTTTCCTTGTACCTCTCCTTCTTTCCTTCACCCTCATGCTTGATCTTGTATACCCACTTGTTTTGAAGATCTTTTCTTCCTTTTGGAAGCTTTACTATCCCCCATGTTTTGTTCTCCAACAGTGAGTCCATTTCTTCTTGCATGGATTTCTTCTACTCTTTGCTATGCTCATGATCACAAGCCTCCTAAAAACAATGAGGTTCACCTTCATTAGTTAACAAAATATAATTTAAGGGAGGATACCTTTGTGATGGTTTTTGAGGCCTAGTGGACCTGTGAACCAGTTGTGGTGGTATATTTTTCGGTTGAACCTCTTGCAATGGCTGCTGCAAGGCTTCTTCTTCTCGTTGTCCATCATTTTTAGCAGGATACCCATCATGTTCAGCTGGTTGACCATCATTATCTTCATGTTGTCCATAATTTTCTTGCAATGGTGGTATGTTTTCTTGGTGCTCAACATACCTACCAATAGATTTCTTGAACTCCATATTACTTGTAGGATTCTTAAGCATCTCTAATTCTTTAAATATGACATCCTTGCTTCTAATAACTTTGCATTTAATTGGATCCCATAAACGGTAACCAAATTCACCATCCACATATCCAAGAAAAACACATTTCATGGATTTATTATCTAATTTGGTTCTTTGCTCTTTGGGAATGTGTACAAATGCTTCACATCCAGAAATTTTCAAGTGAGTAGTTTACCTTCTTACTGGTCCAAACTTCTTCAGGAATGCCACTGTCTAAGACTGTTGTAAGTGATCGGTTAATGAGGTAACAAGCTGTCATCACTACTTCTACCAAAAAATGCTTCTCCAACCCAAAATTCGACAACATGCTCCTCACCTTCTCAATGATGGTGCGATTCATCCTTTCTGTGTTACCATTTTTTTTAAGAGTACTAGGGACAATCTTCTCATGTTTTATGCCAAACATGTTGGAATAGTCCTTGAAAGCATTGGAGCACTATTCTCCACTGTTATCTACCATCAAGCACTTTGGAAGTTTGTTGGTCTCTCTTTCAACACCAACATGAAAATTTTGAAATATCTCAAATACCTCATTTTTTTCTTTCATAGGATAGGCCCAAACCTTCCTAGATGCGTCATCTATGAAAGTAACAAAATATGAGGCTCCTCCTAGAGACTTAATGTTATTGGACCAAATACATCAGAATGAGCCAATTCTAACAAATTTGTCTTTCTTTCATGGCCTCCTCTCATAAATGAAACTCTGTGTTGCCTTCTATATATGCAAGGCTCACAAAGGTCAAGTTCATAGGAATTCAAACTTGGGAGCAAATTTTTTCCAACAAGAACTCTTAGGCCCTTTTTGCTCATGTGGCCCAAGCGCTTATGCCATAAATCTGACGAGGTTCTTTCCTTTGCAAAAACAACCACATTTGACTTTCTTGTTGTTGCTCTCAATGTATACAGTGTCCCTATCTTGAGTCCTCTAGCCACAACTAACGCTCCTTTGCTGATTTTCCGTCCACCCTTTCCAAAGCTAGTGGAGAAACCTTCATCATTTGATTGTCCCACAGACATTAAGCTCATGCGCATCTATGGGGCATTCCTAACTTGTTTCAGCAATATATCATGGCCATCCTTTGATTGGATTCAAACATCTCCTTCCTATCAAGCTTGTTCCACTCTTCGTCTGTCATTGATGCTCCCTCAATGGGAAAATATTTATCCTTTAAAGTCAATCTATCTTCCATATGAGCTCTCCATAGGGAAAAATTGGCCCCATTCAATTTCTCCATGTCACTCATGGTTGTAGTTTCTATGTTGCTTCAAATGGTTGACCCCAAAAACGAAATTGTAAGACCCAACTCACACAAATACTGTGACAAACCCAGATCAGGAAAATAACCGGTTCTTTGCTTGTTTATTACCAATACTGAAGGCTCCCTCTTCTAATTCATGGCTCCCATAATTTTTACGGGCTCTCACGCTGAGGAAACACACACACAATACAACCTCTCCTTGTGCATCAACTTGTTTAACAGGATTGGATCCTCACCTTGCTATAATACCAGTTGTTGAGAATAGAGCTCATAAAACAATATTTTTTAGCCCTTTGTTGCTTCTTCAGCCTTTGTAGGAAGTTTGAACAAATCATACATAAAATTCAATTTCACACACAAAATGGACATGAACTCTGCATCTGTATTTGTATTCACTTCAGCATATGCAATCAATCAACCAACAATTATATCTTCATCTAATCCTACAACATAATACATTCACTTATGTGCTCTTCTTTTTATCAACCAACAACTATTAGAATCTAATTTACAAATAAAATACAATACAAATTGAGGTTGCATTGAACACAAGGCTTCTTGAGCCTTCGATTGGTGTCTGTGGAGATGGCTTCGTTGAGAAGTTGACAGACATTAATTTAGAAATCACTATTCTAACTACCAACCGATTATGAAGACTGAGTTGACAGCTGAAAGGTGAGATGGCTGATATGTGCCAAAATTTGAGTTCAACTACAACTTTATGTCGTAATTTTTATATAAATTATATCATGGGACAATGTAATAGGGATTTAGTCGAGAGACCCGAGAGGGGAACTTTGAAATGCAAAAAGATTTTGTGCTTAATTGTAAGCCTGTGGGAATTTAGTTTCTTCTATCTTACATTATCATAGATTCTTGAGAGTTATGTTGTTAGATCATATCCTCCTTTGTTATGCATATATATTTCTTTCTCGCTCGAATAAAATCAATTTTTGAGTATCAAATATTGTTTATGATCTATGGATTCTTGCACAATGATGTTTTCATCGTAATTGCCCATGTTTCATGAGTTTATTCAAGTGCGTATTTTTCAATTAGCAGGGATCCTTTCTGTTTATTGAAAATTCAGTCTTATGATGTTACAGAGCTGATCTAGGATATATCTCTTTGTTATTCATATTTGTATTCTCTTATTCTTCCATTTTCCATTGCAATTCAACATGTATGATAGCAAACTAGACCGTCTCTGATTCTTTGATTATAATAAAGACTCCATGCCCAACAATATTTTCCCTTTCTCCTTTCTCATTCAGTCCACCTAATCAAATTTCTATTCTCAAACAATCATTCCAATTCAAGATCAGTTAGACATGCCCCTCTAGTAGTCAAGGTGCATCTTCTAGCACTAACAATTACCATGTAAGTGATTTGCTAATAGATCTCATGTGCAACAACCTAGACAAAATGAAAAACGATATTTGTCGTTGTTAGTACAACGCATCAAAATACATGTGGCACATTGTCATTGTTGGCACATCAGACCTATAATGTGCTAAATAGAAAATTCCACAAGGATACGATGCACCATCAACTATGCATTAAAATAAAATAAAATAAAATAAATTCTTGCAAATAAAAAGGGAAAGAACTAAAGTAAATACGTTCAAATAGAATAATTGAAAGGTTAGTTGGATTGATGCTTTCTCTCAGGTCTTCACAACATCGAATGTTGAATAAACTAAAATTAGGATTTGGGAAATTTTGAAACCAACCATACTCCATTGGATAATGCATAACATTGTTGATGAACAATAAATCACTACAAGGATACCGAGTTGGACTTAGTGTGAGAAGGCGTGCTAATGCTACAAAGCCAGAGAAATGAAGCATTAATAGTGAAATGTAGAGGAAAATTAAAATGGACTCCTCTTTTTCTTAGTTTTATAATAGCAACATGCATCTCCTATTGACACACTAGTGTACCTCAATAATATAGACCAATGATGTAAACTCTTATGCTTTTTAATGATGTTGCACCCAACATTTATTGACACGTTACTTTTTGATGCACTTCTACCACCACACTAACAAGTGCAACTTCTATAAGAAAACAACACCATGCATCATACAATAATAGGCACACTGTGCTAAACATTGACATCATATGGTATTAAACACACATCCTTGACAAACCATTGCATTATAAGTTATGGGGAGGACCATTTACTATGCATCATATAAAAGTTGATGCACTATTTTCCATTTTTTAGAAAATGGGAATCCCTCAATGATGCATTGAGTCTTTTGAATACATTGTTGTATGGAAGGTTTCTTTCATGTAGTTGTCCCTCTAGTGTGAGTATGTCATGGAGCATTGATGGAAGTATTAAGCATACTATAGTACCAATGGCAATTTGGTGTACCAAAGACCAATTTATGCAAAGATGTCCCCTCACCACCTTCATCAAAACATAGATGAGAAATTCTGAAAATCACATGTATTAGAAACTTGTTTCCTAATAATGTTTTGAATCAAAGATATAGTAAACTAAATTGAAAACAATAATTAATAAAACACCATTAAATTTTTGATATCATTAAAGAGTCTCTCCAAACCTTCATCCACCCCGACTATTAGAAAGCCCTTCAAATGGATTACATATACTAGTTTTACTATCAAAATATTGACCTATAGTCCATCCATAAGTAGGGCATCTCAAGACAATCTGACTTCCCTTTCAATATTTTATGCTATTCTACTTGTCTAAGGCTATCTTTTGTTTATACTAGAAGAGCAAAGAATATGTTTATAAAAACAAAGTAACCATCTAAAAAATACAATATTAGTAATAAAAAATAATTGAGAAGAAATTAGTGCTAATCAAATTAATAGAAATTATTAAGATTATTATTATATATATATATGCCATGTTTTATTATAAATATTAATGTCTATTTTGAAAGCATAGTTTTTTTTCAGAAGAAAAAACCCTGACCTTTTTATTCATTATGAATCAAAGGACATCTAATATGCATCCCAATTGCTGGGGCACTTTCATACATCTCAAAAATATGCTTCGTCATACATGCAGCCAGAACCTGCCTCACAAATTGAGTAAGCAATGGGAAAGGAAGTAGATCCATCACCCAAAGTAACAGAAAAATCCCAAAGGAAGAAACAACTGAGACACGACATCATCAGATCAAGACTTGCCCAAACAATCATACATATCGAGGATACAAAGATGTGCAGAAAGCTGGTAATCAAGAAAAGCCCGCTCCTTTAATCTAGAAAATCAGTAAAAAGGTGCATAAAAAGAAAGGAGCCTTGCTCCTGCACCAAGCCCAAAAGAGCTGAAAAGTGTCACTCGTGACAGAAGTGCCATCAAAGAACTCAAAGAAGGAACCACAACCAGGAGCCAAAGACAGGGCATTTTTTGATAAGTTGTATGCACACTGATTGTGTTCTCAGTATGTATGTTTGAAGGACAGGGTTGAAAAGGAAGACATCAGTCTTCTAGTATCCATACACTATGACTCAATCTAGGTGAATCCAGGGAAGCTTGAAAGTTTACCCAATTTTGAAAGCATAGTTATCATTTCAATAACTCAATTAGCTTTTTATTCTAAGATTGCATACCATGTAATCATTATTAGTAATAAAAAATAATTGAGAAGAAATTAATGCTAATCAAATAAATATCAATTATTAAGTTTACTAAACACACCCACATATATATATGCGATGTTTTATTATAAAGATTAATGTCTATTTTGAAAGCATAGTTATCATTTCAATAACTCAATTAGCTTTTTATCCTAAGACTACTTACCATGTAATCATTGAAGTCTCCTACCTATTCATTGGGTCTTCAATCTTCTCACCTACGTAACAACTTCCAAATTTCCAAGGGCTAAACACAACCCTACTTTCATTTGATCTTCTATCTTCTCACTTATATAACCACTAAGGCCAAACACAACACAACCCTACTTCCTTTTGATCTTCTATCTTCTCACTTACATAACCACTAAGACAAAACACAACACAACCTTACTTCCATTTGATCTTCAATCTTCTCGTTCACATGGCCATTAAGGCCAGACAGAACATAACCCTATTTCCATTTGTAATATCCAAATAAGACCTACATAATATGGGGGAAAGGACTTGTTAAGGACAATGGAAAACAAAATGAATTAGGTCAATTAGTGAGAGTGTTCCAAGTCCACAGTCACAAAAAGTCCCTTAATGCCAAGAGGGGAATCCGAGAAACCAAAGCAACTTCAATGAAGAACTTCCAGTAAAAAGCATTTAGATTACGATGGCTTCAGGCAAGAGGAACTGGAGGAGATCCTTTAAATCCATAGTCAATAAAATTCTAAGCAATCACAGTCCGAGGCAGAAATCAAAGCAATGAGTGCTTTTCATGAAAACATCAAGATCATGGGGAATAATGCAAACCCTTCGAGAACCTCAGAGCCATGTCGGTACTCACAGGCTTATTTGACCATCATCATCATCAAACATACAAGAAACACAGAGTAGCATACATACAATATGGGCAGGTGGAAATATCCATAAATGAATTTCTGAAGCAATCGTTGATCACTGGGAGCTTGTGGGAAGGATGCTGGTTTGTATGTGACTCTCGATCTCTATCCGAACCAAAAAATATTTGACCTAATTTAGTTATTATAAAAGTCAAAACTTTTCCTTTGTTTTGAGAAAGATCTCTGTTTTTCTTTCAGGGAAGAGAGCCATTCAATTCTTAAGACTGCGATGTGCAGAGATGGTTAATATCTGGGATTCTTCAAGATGCAAAATAGATCAATGGCAAAAGCATTCAGCAAGAATGGAACAAAGAAGAAGGAGAATAAGAAGATGGATTCTTTTCAATACCTTAAAAATACTAGAACTAACAGTTATACCACTGCTCTTCAAACACAATCGCAGCAGCCTTGCAATGTAGGTGGCACAATCGACATGAGTGGAGAGGATATCATAGCATTCTGTAAGGAGGGGTGCCTAGCAGAAGCACTCGGCACATTGGATGTCATGGATCAGCGAGGTGTTCAAGCAAATGCGTCAGTTTATGCTTCTCTGTTGAACGCCTGTGCTCGCAAGAGGGCTCTCCGGGAAGGCAAATTAGTGCACACCCACATGGCCGATAGGGGAATTGAGACCAACATTTTCCTGAGCAACACTCTTGTCAACATGTATACCAAGTGCGGAAGCTTGGCGGATGCTCGCAGAGTTTTGGATTCTATGCCTAGGCGAAATGTGGTCTCATGGACTGCCATGATTGCAGCTTATACGAAGCATGGGTGTTACGAAGAGGCCTTAAAGCTCTTTCATCAAATGCAACGGGCAGGAATCAAACCGAATCACTATACTTTTGCCAGCGTGCTTCCGGCTTGTGCCCACTTGGGAGATCTTGAA
Source organism: Pseudotsuga menziesii (assembly GCA_001517045.1). Lineage (NCBI taxonomy): Eukaryota > Viridiplantae > Streptophyta > Pinopsida > Pinales > Pinaceae > Pseudotsuga > Pseudotsuga menziesii. The sequence continues at coordinate 79,891 of LPNX011048354.1, forward strand.
CAGGGAAAGGAGATCCACGATGAGATAATTAGAAGAGGATTAGAGAAAAATGTGTTCGTGGGGAGTGCGCTTGTAAATATGTATATGAAATGTGGGAGTATAGAAGATGCACGCCGAGTGTTTGACAAAATTACTGAACGAAATGCAGTTTTATGGACTGTAATGATTGCTGGATATGTGCAGAATGGACAGGTGGGTGAAGCGCTTAAGCTGTTTAAACAAATACCTGAGCCAGATATGGTTACCTGGACAGCCATGGTTGCGGGATATGTGCAGAATGGACAAGTTGAGGAGGCTTTGGAGATGTTTGAGAAAATGCCTGAACGAGATATGGTGTCATGGACTGCGATGATTTCAGGATGTGCACAAAACGGAGATTCTGTTAGGGCTTTCAAACTCTTTCAACAAATGTATCAGGCAGGTGTGCGTCCAGGCTATGAAACCTTTGCCAGCATTCTGCCGGCATGTGGCAGTTTGGCAGCTCTGGAATATGGAGAGGAGGTCCACGAGAATGTGGTTAAGAGTGGATTTCAATCAAACGTATTTGTTGGGAGTGCTCTTGTAGATATGTACATTAAGTGTGGGAGGATAGAGGCTGCACGCAAAGTTTTTGACAAAATGACTGAGCGAAATGTTGTATCATGGAATTCAATGATAGTTGGATACACAAAGAGTAGGCATGTTGATAAGGCCTTACGGCTCTTTCAGAATATGCCTGAACGAAATGTGGTTTCCTGGAATGCAATGATTTCTGGATATGTGCAGGATGGGAAGGTTGATGAGGCAATGAAGTTATTTCAAGAAATGCCTGAAAGGGATGTGGTCTCATGGACTGCAATGATTGCAGGATATTCACAGAATGGGCTTGTTGATGAGGCAATGAAGCTCTTTGAAAAAATGCCTCAAAAGAATGCCGTGTCATGGAATACAATGATTGCAGGATGTGCACAAAGTGGAGATGTTGATAAGGGTTTGATGCTCTTTCAGAACATGCCAGGGCGAGATTTAGTCTCTTGGAATACAATGATTGCAGGACTTGTACAGAATGGGCATGTTGATCAAGCCTTGAAACTTTTTCAGCAAATGCCAGAAAAAAATGTGATCTCATGGACTGCAATGATTGCAGGCTCCACACAGAATGGACATTTTTATCAAGCTCTCAAGATTTTTCAGCAAATGCAAGTGGCGGGTGTGAAACCAAACTCAGATACCTTTGCCAGTGTTATCCCAGCATGTGCTAACTTGGCAGCTCTGAACTATGGCAAGCAGGTTCATGATAACATCTATAGAAATGGATTTCAATCTGATGTCTTTGTGGAGAGTGCCCTTGTAGACATGTATGCCAAATGTGGGAGTATAGAAAATGCATACAAAGTGTTCTGCAAAATGCATACACGAGATGTAGTCTCATGGAATGCAATGATTGTAGGATATGCCATGCATGGTCTTGGGATGGAGGCAATCCAACTCTTCAAACGGATGCAACAGTCTGGCAGAAACCCAAATGATATCACTTTTGTTGGTGTTCTGTCTGCGTGCTGCCACGCAGGCCTGGTGGATGATGGTAGGCAATACTTTGATCTTATGAGACATTTTTATCACATAAAACCAACAATGGAGCACTACTGCTGCATGGTTGATCTTCTTGGACGTGCTGGCTGCCTGGATGAGGCAGAAGACTTTATCAACCAAATACCAATGAAACCTAGTGCTGCTGTGTGGGGGTCTCTTCTGGGAGCCTGTAGAAACCATACCAATGTAGAACTTGCAGAACGTGTGGCAAATCATCTTTTTGATTTGGACCCTAAAAGTGCTGCACCATATGTTCTGATGTCAAATATTTATGCTGCCGCTGGCAGGTGGGATGACATTCAGAAGGTACGAAACATTATGAAAGATAGGAATGTGACAAAGAATCCAGGATGCAGTTGGATTGAAATCAATAAAAGTATATATGCTTTTGTTGTTGGGGATAAATCAAACCCACAAATGAAGGAAATTTATGTTGAGTTGGAGAGATTGTCTGGGCTCATGAAGGAGTCAGGGTATCTGCCAAACACAAGATTTGCACTGACAGATGTGGAGGAGGAGCAGAAGGAGCATATTCTGTGCCATCACAGTGAGAAGTTGGCAATTGCATTTGGGTTAATCAACACATCCCCTGGGACACCTATTCGAGTCATCAAGAACCTTCGAGTGTGTGGTGACTGCCATGTTGCAATTAAGTTCATTTCCAGGATTGCTATGCGAGAAATTGTTGTACGAGATGCCACCCGTTTCCATCGTTTCATAAATGGCCAGTGCTCTTGTGGGGATTATTGGTGATGCTAATTGAAATGTGCCATAAACATTAGTTTGCAGAAGGAAAAGCTTATGAATGAAGTTTATGTATTGATACTCACTTTTGAATTTGTGAGTGTTTCTTGTTTAACATGGCTTTCAAGCAGAATTGGGGAATAACTGAGGACAACTTACAACATAGCATCTAAAAGTCTAAACGGAGTTGGCGCAGGTGTGCACCAGCTTTCTTGAGAATGATTCATATACTAGCTTCTGGACTTGTCACTTTTGGACTTTTTGTTGTGAAAACACATCTAACACACCATAAATTTATTAGAACGGTGCACTAATATAATAATTTAGATGTGGAACTCTAATCATGTTTATAATTCTGTAAGCCTTGGTGATTCAATTTACAAAGTCTCATGGAAGTTTAAGTAAAATGCCTACAATGGAAGAATATGATCATCGTCCCTGAATTTCAATTTCTACTAGTGAAAAATTTAGTCTGGACTCTGAACTTTTAATGGAAAATGAAACTCATCACAAATCTCGTAATCTACCAAATTTATTAGAGATAAATGCTTCTGAAGTGAAATGCACATTTCCATATATATATATATATGGAAAACCTCAGTTGATGTGAAATGCCTTCACTAAACTAATCACTTGGAACCAAATTTTCATCTGTACCAATAGCAACAGCTTTTAAGCATTATGCTTTATCAAGGCCTAATTTCAAATTTTCAAGCTCCTCTATTGTATGGTGTTTTTGTGGTATTTCAGGGGTGCTATATTTGCATTGTAACAGGGTGAAGGTGGAGGTATGTGAGTGCCCATATGATTTTGCCAAATATTGAATGTTCTGCATATTTTTAACTGATTATACATTGACACTGTTGTAAGCCGTACCTTAGGAAACCTGCAAATAAAGCTTTGTATGCTTGCAAACACAGAACTGACTTGATTGAGAAAGCAAATGGGTCATTGTTTTTAAAAGAGGTAACTACTCTTCTTATTTGAATGTATGGTACTGTATTTCTGCTAGTGCTCTTTGGCTATATTGAATATTTTATTCTCTTTCACTGGAATCAATTATATGCTATAGCCATAAAAGAATACAGATATTTAGACGACTATAACATTCTTTTTTTTGTAAGCAAGCATCCACGAAGTTTCGATCCGGTGACCTTATACAAGGAGTGCCTTAACAGTACACCCATCCACCGTCTATTCTACGCCCAATGGGCTAGAGGTCTATAACATTAATGGCCATACTATCTATTAGTTTTGTTCCTTGTGAATTTTAACTCTGCAATTGTGGTCTATCAGGGTTATCATGTGAAATGTGAATATGATAAATCCCTTCTGTTTGTTTTCCTCAGAAATTGTGTAGACGGTTCACACAGTTGTTGTTAGCAATAGATTACTTGCACACAAACCATGTTCTTCATGAAGATCTCAAGGTTTTCCAACAGTTATTTTGGCTGAGGTTGTTACTAAGGCAAACATGTGACCTTGCAACCATCGTGGGTCATCAGTCTTTTACAAGCTAGAGATGTTCAAATTCCACATATTTTGAAGCTGCAACCATCCATCGTGGGTCATCAGTCTTTTACAAGCTAGAGATGTTCAAATTCCACATATTTTGAAGCTTTTTTTTACAATGTTACACAAGTTTCTGGAACGCGGGTACGTGGACACAAGTATCCGATACGGCTAGAAGCTTCGCCCAAATTTGCAGGAAACGTAGGGTTGGGAACCGCAATGATATATATTAATTTTTTTAAATATATTTTAAAAGTTAAGAAAACATAATTGATTAATTTCATAGCTTAAACTATTTTATCCTCTTAATCCTCTAGTAATGTCATGAAATTCATTCTTTTAAATTTGCTCACTCCTCTAGGTCCACATTATACAAATCTCATTGTATGAGTTTGTAAAGGCAGGTTGCATATATGTGTACGAAGCACTAATAGCTTCATAAATCATAAGATTCAATATTTTTCTAATTCCTTGTTCCAACTCCATCTATATTATTGCTCCTAAGAGTGTTTAGTCTTTGGGTGCCTCTGCTTTTTTTTTATGGTAACTACTACTTCTGATGTGAATGAACTTGATTGTTTTAAGTTCAACTAACAAACTCTCAATTTTTTTGGTATCTTGAGTTTGATATGGTTTATGATCCTAACTTGTTATATCAGTAAGTATGAATAACGTAAGCTAGTTATAATCATTTGAGATATGGATTAAAGTTGTTCAATATCTTAGTATTGTAAAAGATCCATTTGTATTCACTTAAGTTTACTTGCAGCGGATATTTTGAGTGTGAATGGATCTAAACATTTAAAAGGTGTGGGCCCTCTTTATTTATATAACCTTGAAAATAAATAAAAAATGGCATTATTGATAGATTCAATTGAAATTTTTATTATTGGTGATATCTTGACACAATAAACTTCAATCATTCAATTGATTTTCAACACTTTTCTTATGATTTTGGCCTCCACATGGTCGGGAGTTTGTAGAAGCTCCTTATCTGTTTGGGAGCTTTCAGACGGGGAGCTTCTACGAGCTCCCAATAAAAAGGGAGCGGCAAAAGCAAATTCCCAAAAAGCTCCCAAGTTCCCAAAAAAGCTCTCATAAAAAAGGGGACGTTTCGTACTAGTTCCCAAGCTCCAAGGAGCAGGGAAACGCCAAATACATGTTTCCAAAATCCCGAGAGCGGTGCCCATGCAACTATGTTTTTTGATTGATGAATGTTATGAGTAGGCCTTAGTTCAATTCTCCATGCCTTTCTTTGGTGGAGTGCTCTAACATCTTTCTAACAATGGAGTGGGGACACGTCAGCTCATTGTCATCGGTAAAGTTAGAGCAAGTAGAATCATGTGCCTTTTGATAGCATCTAGCCCTTAGTCTCGATTCTCATCCATAAACCTATATATTACTTTTATACTACTTTTAGTCACAGTGTAATCTCTTTTCTATGGAGAAATATGATTATGTTGTATAATAAAGTTGGAATTAATTTGTTTTCCTATTTATAAAGTATATATTAAATATATTATAGTTGAACATCTGAATAGTTAGTTGGTATTTTATTTTAATTAACCTGTAAATTAGATATATTTCATAATCCATTGGAAGATAATCTGTTTTTAGCTATCCATATTTATAGATATACAAGTAGTGTGAAATAAAAAACGACGATATGAAGTTTATCTTACTGTATATTTGTTCCATCTTTTTGTGTTATGGTGTTGAGTTTTTTTCACATTTGCCTATCTCATAGAAAGGTTTGGGATAATAAAAGGTTTTTTAAATCTAATCTTTCAGTGCTCGATCATGGAAAGATTGGCGGAATGTGGCCCGGGAATTTGCTAAATCCTTTTCGGATCGTGACATCATCCCTTCCTTATGGAAATTATTGGGCTTATTTTTCAATATGGTATATTTAAAATGAATATTGACATGGCAGGTCTTTTCGGATCGTGACATCATCCCTTCTTTATGGAAATCATTGGGCTTATTTTTCAATATGATATATTTAAAATGAATATTGATATGGCAGGTCTGTATTTTTGGAGAGACTGGGAGTGGAGTTTCAGATGTCCTTTGTCATAATATGATCCTGCATTAGCAGCATGAGCTTGCTCCTATTTTTAATAAGTAATGGGTTTCTACAGATGCATGCTGGGAGCTGATAGATTTGACGGTTGCATAGCGTATGGTCGATTACAGCTTTTTATAAGATCCGGATATAAAGGTCTTTCCTCTAAGGCTGGACTAGCCAAAAGTGATCTTTTGGATGGCCTTTGTCCTCATTGCTCGAGGTTGGAGACAGTGAAGCATATTTTATGGGAGTGTTCTTTAGCTCGTTTCTTGTTGGACTCAGGTTCAAGCCCAATTGACATATATTTTGCAGAGTTATCTTCATTGGCGTGCAGTGCTACTAGGTGATTCCAGATCTATGATTCGGGATTCCCTTTCTGGCGTTTGGCATTGTTTTGATAGTTATTGCTTTCTGGCATTTGGCATTGTTTTGATAGTTATTGCTTTATATTTTGCTTGCTTGGTAATATATAAAGTTATTTCCTCCAAGGCTGGACTAGCCAAAAGTGATCTTTTAGATGGCCTTTGTCCTCATTGCTCGAGGTTGGAGACAGTGAAGCATTGATCTTTTAGATGGCCTTTGTCCTCATTGCTCGAGGTTGGAGACAGTGAAGCATATTTTATGGGAGTGTTCTTTTGCTCGTTCTTGTTGGACTCAGGTTCAAGCCCAATTGACATATATTTTGCAGAGTTATCCTCATTGGCGTGCAATGCTACTAGGTGATTCCAGATCTATGATTCGGGATTCCCTTTCTGGCATTTGGCATTGTTTTGATAGTTATTGTTTTATATTCTAATCGGAGGTTACCTCGCAAGTAGGTCTTTGATAATGAGATTAGTTCATTAGGTACATCTTTTCAATTATGGTGCGACGAGGTGCACAGGCAACTCCGAGCCGGAGGAGCTTTGTTGATTAATGATGCCAAATTGTTAGATCCTAATTCCTACTCTGATTTTATATAATGTTTTAGTAGCTCTCAAGAAAAGGGTATGAGGAAAAGGGTAGGAGCTTACTTGTATATATATATATATTTTGGTTCTTTTTGTTAAGCTTATGATGTAAAATAATTTCTGTATATATGAAAGTATCTTTAAAAATTAAAAAGTTTGATTTGTTATTAAAATGTTTGATTTGTTATTGAATGAGTGAAAACTATGGTTGTGGTGACATGTTGATTATGAAGTTTAATTGGACAAAGACATTAAATGAGGTTCTCAATATTTAAATAAACAATTCCACTATCATGATCATGACCATGTAGCTTTCTACTTACAACTCATAACACTCAACTACCACTCCCATATACAAATATCAAATTATATCATCTTTCCATAAATATAATTGTTTTAACCATGCAGATATATCATCTTTCCATATAAACATAATTGTTTTAACAATGCAAATATAGATGACTATAAACATCAAAATATTTGTTACAGCTATAAGAGGCCAATATAAACATCACACAATTGCAATTATATGCAAACGAAGATTCGTAACAGTTATGAGCAGATAATAATTACATCACAAAGATGGTAATTACAAGAAAAGAGAGTTTGTAGAGCACACGATCCGCAAAGTAAGCATGCACAGGGTTCTGTACTCAATCCTGATCCTACATTAAGTGACAATCTGATCCAACCCACTTTAACACGCAACCATTGTATTAGCTAACTACTTAGTGTGTCAAATAAATCCGATCTATGGGTTGGACTGTTGCATGGTTTATACTCAATAACCCTTGGTGCTCAAGAGGAAAAACAACAGCATGAGCTTTCTGTTATGTATTCATAAAAGGATCTGGACTGAACGAGAAGAAATTGTGGGTGTCACTTGCAGTCTCCTGATATTCGATCAGTCCATGCCGGTCTTTGCAGCTTCTCTAAACAGAGGAGAATGAGTGGTGTACCAGCGAGCATTGTCATAGGGTTTAGTCACCGTATGCCCGCAATCCACCACCAGATCATGTCCATTAATATACCCGGAATCCTCTTCTGACGCAAGAAACAGCGCCGCCTGAGCCACGTCCAGAGTGTTTAGCCAATGGTCTGGCATGACTGAATTCTCTTTCACCTTTTTCTCGGCCAATTCCATGGAGAATGGTTCGCTGTCAAGGATTCGGCGTGCCTGAGCCAGAAGCTGCGTGGGAACGCTGTGGGGACTGATCATGTTAACGCGGATCCCAAACCCTCGGAGCTCCACTGACGCCGACCTCACGAGTCCGACCAAACCCGTCTTGCAGATAGTGTAAGCATGAGGACCCAGCCCTCCCACAACGCCTCCCACGCTACCCGTGCAGATTATGGATCCTTTCTTCGCAGCCTTCATAACGCGAGCTGCGTATTTGACACCTAGAAACGCTCCCCTGAGATTGACCTCCATTGTGTAATCGAACTCAGGCATGCGCGTCTCGTCAATAGGACCTACCGCGCCCAAAATGCCAGCGTTATGGTGGAAGATGTCCACTCTGCCTTCCCCCATTGAAACACCCTTCTCTACTGCGGCTGCAACTTCATCTTCTTTCTTCACATCGCAGAAGATAAACTGAGACCCGTTGCCCAATTTCTCTGCCAGATTTTGGGCATCTTGCACGTCTGCTATTAGGACCCGGGCGCCATGCGCTGCAAAGAGACGAGCTGTCGTCTCTCCAATGCCACTTGCTGCGCCGATTATGATTGCCATCTTGCCTTCTAGCCTGAATCAAAGCTAAACCCTATTTGAACTGCAAATAAATTTGCTATAACCCAATCCATGCAGCTAGAAGTTGCAAAGCTGAAATCAGAACTACTCATTGTAAAAATGTTACCTTTTGGCTGTGGGATGAGGAATTTTAGAAATACTCCTGTGGCATAATTTCTGAGAAGGTAGATATGCCCTAATGCTTGATGATGGTGCCGCCTTCAGTCTTCTTATGCCTTGCACAAGTACCCTATCAATGCAATGGAATCAATTGCTAATCAGCACCAACACCCCATTGAAAATTTGTATTTTCATAACAATTTGAACTGGCAAGATATTACGTTACCCAACAGAACTGAGCCTGGACATTGTGTGACAGATTTTAAAATGCTATTTTTTCAACAAGAAAAATCAATCAAAAAAGTACATGTACAGAGATACAAGAGATACAGCAGTGCGAGGATATGGACAGAGTCCAGAGAAATAAGATGAAAGAAACTTTAAGGATTATTTTAATGGATTGTTCTCAATATTAATATTATTAATGTAATGTTTGGGATTGTTCACAATATTAATATAATGTTTGGTTAGTTCTTCTAGGTAGAATCTTTTCAATAAAATGTATTTGTTTACAAGGGAAAGCTAATTTTGCAGTAAAATGTATTTGGTTTCAAGATAAACTTAATATGGATCACGACTTCAAGATTAGCTTGAGTTCTGTATGGTACAAAGTTCCATGCATCACAGAAACAGAACCTTGTCACAATGATTTTGCCCATTTTGAACTGTCCCGTATGAAAATTAATTGGAATTCCAAATTGATAAAAAAATTAACTTGTTAAATGACTGAATGTTAATAAAGGACAAAAGTTTGGTAAAAATTAACCTAGAAATTTATCGATGAGATGTAGAACAATTGGTGGCGGGGTATGGTTAAGACACCTCTTTAGCAGAAAGGTTGTCGGTTCAAATCCTACGGATACCAAAAATCCAACCATGTTAAGGGTTGGCTGCCCTGGTTTCTGGTAACTTAGCCAATGACAAACCTCCTAATCAAGGGGTTCCTTAGGATTCCTTCCACTTGCCAACCAAAAAAAATCTATTTCAGAAATTTTATTAAATATTTCATCCATTGAAATGGAGAAGTATTCTTTCCATTTCTTCTCAAATCAAATCCCACTGATACCAAAAATTCAACCATGTTAAGGGTTAGTGTGGTAGAGGTGGGGTGCGATACCTAGGTGATTTTGACCGCTTAGATGCCTCTGGTTCCTGGTAACTTAGCCAATGGCAAACCTGCTAGTCAGAGAGTTTCTTCCACTTGCCAACTAAAAAAACCTATTTTATTAAATATTTCATGAAATGGAGAAGCATTCCTTCCATTTCTTTGCAAAAATAATTATTTTTAGTAGAAAGGAAAAAACTTATTAGTTGCTTTCAGTTACAGTGTACAGCTATCATTGATTTTGTGAAACAGCTACGCCAATTATGAAGATTCCGTAATAAATAGTAAACCAAGCCTGATATACACCACAGATTGTGCAGAGCAATAATTAAAAGACGATTACAGTGTAGATGGCTTCCTTGACTGATACATAAGTATGACATCCATTAAGGGCTTGGCTGTGCAATTTCGTTCTTTCACACCCAAAATGCTAATACCCAGTTGAACAATTGGTGTTTAACGCCCTTACTGTTATGATGTTTGATGTTTAAAGGAACAATATAGATGGATTGTTTTTTTTTATTTTTGGTCAGTATTGACTATGTTGGAATTAAATTTTGGCGGATACTTCAGACCATCTGTATTTTTGTTGGATAAATTTTTCGGAATTTGGTGAGGGATTTTTTTGCTGAAATTGGGATTTTGGTAGCTGAAATTACAATTTTGGATGCAAAAATGGATTCAATGTCCTCAACCCTGCATCACCCCAATAATCAATAATCTTAACAAACTGAAACTGCAATTTCAATAATTCTTACCTAATTTTGGTCAGAAATTTTGTTGAAAAAAAGATACAAAATAGTCTAAAATTTAACTCAGTCCTATTCTAAAACTTGTCTTTTTTAAAGGTAAAGACTACTTAAAAATTAAAAATATATTGGATAATAATAATCAACTTACATTTACAAAAAATAATTCATAATAATTTTATCATATTAAAAAAAACAAAAATTATATTGTATAATAATGAGTCAATTCACATTTATTAAAAATAATTAATAATAATTTTGTTAAAATAAAATAATTTTATCATATTAAAAAAACAAAAATAAACATGATGTTAAGATATATATTGCATTGCATATAAAAATAACTAATAATGATTTTATCATATTAAAAAACAAAACAAAAAGAATTAGTGTTAAGATATCTATGGCATTGCATATATGTTCATGTTCCTTAAGGTGACATTTATTTTTAATAATAATAATAAGCATTAAATTATATTGAGAATTTTTAAAAATAAAAGATGCATTTTGTTCTTATTAATTTATTTAATTGAAGTATCATTTCCAATCATATATGGTATATCATTTTAAATATTTAATATATTATATAAATTATAATTTTTTATTTATATCAATTTTAAAATAGAAAAATAAAACATTATTCTACATTATATATCTATTTAAAGTTTAAAGCAACATATTTACTAATTGATTTTTTAAATAAACTGTATGGTTGCTATAATTGAATATTGTCTTTTTAAATAAAGTGTGTGGTTGTTATAATTGAATATTTAGATTGTGAAGGTTTACCTTTTGAATTTCAATTACAATAGTAGCCTCCACTATGATGAGATCATTCTCAAAATTGGATTGTTTGCTAATCCTTCCATGTTTCTTGATGCAAAAATTTAATTGAAGATATAAGTGTGGATGGCATAGTCAACATGCTTTCTAAAAGTTTTGAAAACAATTTTGTCAAATCCACTATGCATTTTAGCTTAGGTTTAGCCTTATGAACCATGGCTTAGGCGAATGTGGTAATAGAGGAATTTTGTCAAATCCACTATGCATTTTAGTTTAGGTTTAACCTTATGGACCATGGCTTAGGCGAATGTGGTAATCAAGGTAGAGAACAAGAAGGGGTATGGTACGTCAATTAAGCTATCAACATTCTCTTGTATTGAGGTTGGATGGTATGTGTTTCACAAAATTTCTAAACCAAATGTGATCTTCAATACTACAAAAATTATAAGATATAGGTTGGTTGTTGATTTTTCTCTAGCAAGCATGTTCATGCTCATGTTATCATCACTATATTCGAGCAAGATAGGTTTGTGGGAAGCCATCTACTCAACATGTTTGTAATGTACCAAAGTATTGAGGATGAACAAAATATGTTTGACACAACAGCTACATGAAATGTGGTCTTCAAGACTAAAATAATTGCAAGATGTGTGTCGATTGATGCTTTCACTCGATGTTGTTGTGACAACAAAGGACAATGGTCATGTGAAGACCTTTCAAACACAGGTGAGGTCAAAACCATCACATTGTAGGTTCAATCATGTGAACTTGTTGCCTAGATCCATTAACTTAGCTAAAACTACAAAAATGGGGGATCTTGATGGCCCAACAATGCATTCTATATGCTAGTTTGCAATGGGGCAATCATCAATTTCTTTTAGATTGCAACATTGGTAAGCATTCAATGTTATCCCAAGTCATGTGTCTTTGTGGTTTTATAATTAGTGAACATGGTAATCAAGAAAGTCATGACCTAAAACTCAATAAAAATAGATTTTATTGCCTAATAGGTAAGCCATACTGAACAAAGAGTGCCAAAACACAGTAATTTATGATGTTACTATAAATTCCCTAGTGATTTTGTCTATTGTTGGTGTCACTTTATGAATACCTCCAACGATGTGAAAACATTGCTCAAGGTCATACTTGCCATCTAAAACACCCTCTATAAGGAAGATGATCATTTAGGATATAAGACATACACAGCTATAATTCATGGAAAAAACATTGAGGTAATAGCATGGAATAAATCTTTCTACCTACTAAAATAAATATTTGATCATCACAAATTATAGAATAACAACAAAATTGTCAAAATGTTTAATTCTTTTCCAAGATGGATTTTCCAAATCCTTGTGTTTAGGATTGAAATAGATAGTCTTCGATTTGGATAAAGTAGATATGCTTTCTCTCCTTGCTTATTGTTGGAGGTTTTGCGGTCAGGGGGAGACTGTTGGAGGATTTGTGGTCATATGGAAAACAGAGCAGAGTGTGATATGGTTGTCATTGATGGAAACATAGTTCCAAGCATGATCCAGATAAATAGAGGACTCAGAAGAATCCATGGCTGATGGCACAACATAGTTCCAATCATGATCCAGATGAGCAGAGGACTCAGAAGAATCCATGGCTTGTGCATGGACATGAATGAATCCGCAAAAGAAATCAACGGTCGGGAACAAATCCACAAAGTTTGAAAGAAGATCCGATGAACAGATTCAATGGACAAGAATGAATCCGCACAAGAAATCTACAGTCAAGAGCAAATCTGCAAAGTTTCAAAGGTAATTTGATGAACAACATCCAATGGTCAGGAGTGAAGCAGCAAAAGAAATCGACGGCGCAGGAGTGTTACAATGTGGGAGCAGAAAGGCGGAAGTCTAAAAGTTCAAGAATAAGAAAAGTTAAATTTCCGATTTCCGAAGTCGGAAAGTGAACAGCGGGAGAACAGGGAGGACTAAGGCTGAAAGTTGGATTTTCCGATCCCGGAGTACGGAAGGCAGAATGCAGAAGACGAGAAATCAAAGTATAAAATGATATGGGTTTCCGCAACCCGGTTTCCACCAGTGGAATGCGGGAGGTGGAAAGCAGAATTTATAGAAGTTGTTTAACAAAATGTTGAAGACCCGGGATCTGCATCCCGCACCGGATCTAAGATCGACGGTCGGGAAAACATGCTCAAGAAATCAATGACGCAGAAGGAGTTCTGCAGGCGGAAGTCGGAAAGTGGAAAGCTTGGAAGTTGTTTAAAAAAATATTGAAAACCCGGGATCCGCATCTCGCACCGGATTCAAGATCGACGGTCGGGAATTATTTTATAAGAAATCGATGACGCAAATTGATTGTGCAGAAAAGAATGTACAAAAGACGAAAAGCGGAAATCATAAAGTGATATCAAGAAAAATCACATATTCGATATATGATTTCCTCTGTAGATCAAGGGTCAAGGAGAGCCCTAAGAAGATCAATGGTGCGGAATGATTGGGGCAGAGCCAAAACTACGGAACCAGGAGTGTGGAAACTTTGATTTGTTGCTGAAAACATCAAGTGTCGAAGAAGCCAAAGGACGAAGATTCGTTACAGAAATTCATGGTTAACCAACGATTGGACTTCTTGGCTGTCATATGGCATCGAATAGTTTGATCAATTATGGAAACAGATCGGAAGGCGCACAAGCAGTTACAGATTGACTTCTATAAAAGGACGAGAGATAGGAAGAGAAGTTTGCGCTCTCTGCAGACAGAGAAGCTGGAGCTTGGATCGTTGGTAAAGTGAGAATTGCAAAATGACAGAGGACTCTGAATATCAAGAACGCAAATAATGAGGGGACCCAAGGTGCATAAATCCAGAAGAAGATCAGAACATAGTTGGTATGCAATGTTATATATGTTTTTCTACAATTTGTACTAAACACATTTAAATATGAGAAACAAGGGTGGAAGGGTGGTACTAGGAAAAACATATTATCTTCTATGTACATGTTGAAGCCTGTACAAGTGGAAGTTGGTGCTTTCACTCAGTTGTAGCTGGAGAATAAAATTCTAGTTGATACTAGAAAAAATATGAGAGTTGGTGCTCTCCACAAGGACTGTGTAAAACAAAGGTTGCAACCCCATTTGAGTAGGTGCTCAAATAAAGTGAATATTTGTATGTTTCTATCATGTGTGTGATTGATAATCATCATCTCCACTGTTATACTCATTGCAATATTACAACTAAATCTGTAATCTGTAATAATGGTTTAAATATTGAAAAATGGTTTAGTTGTAGAAATAACCGATTCACCCCCCCTCTCGTTTATTTGTGTAATTTCAACACTTATGTTGCTAGGGATCTCCTCTCATCACACTTTGGCTCTAAGATCTTAAGCATCTTGATGTACTTGTTTCTTGAATTATAATGTAATATATGAGGCATTTTTCAAACAAAATGAAGAGAGTATAGACACACAAAAAAAAACACTTAAACCATGACAAGCAATTACAACACACGAAAGAAGGAATAATCTTTGCCTTCCATATTATTTTATATAAAAAACTATCAAGCAATCATTGGTCTAGTTCTACAGTGGAAGATATATAAAATCCTAAATAGTTTAAGCCTAGTTTAGAAAACTATCATTGTGACTATGCAATTGTAGGAAAAAACATAATATACCAGTGTAGATCCATGTTAACCTCAAATCTATTAAACATTGGAAGGGAATCCCTTGAAGTGTAATTCCAGCTTAGTTCTATTTGTAGTCTTAGAACTCAAAAGTTATGTAGATATTGAATGTAAACATATAGTTTGTATTATTGTCACAATATTTTTATCTGCATTGTAACAATATTTGTATGAAAATATCATATCTATGGTATTTCTATTTATGTCTAGATCTGGTATATCTATTTTTCTCTACATTATAACAGTTTTTATGTTAGTCATACATATCAAATCTCTCTTTCAGATTAATAGAGACTTTTATTTCCGTTTGCATCTATATTTGGCTAACATATAGTATTATTATTTGTGATAAATATTATATTTTTTTTAAGAAATCGTACAATGAAGAACCTTTGAAAGAATTTTTTGGAATCTCAATGGCCTTGATAAGGGGGTCCTAGTAAAAAATGTGGAGCCCCTGAAATATTTTGGTTTCCCTAGTAATTATGATGGTCAACAGTATTAAGGATATATTAAACCTAACCTTGCTCTCGCATGGCATTTAATGGAAGCAATACACTTGTCTCATTATGAATAAAGCATGTAGGTCTTATCAATACTAAGTTGTGTGAGGGCTCACCTTTACACTCCCTCGTGCCGCATGCTCCTTCACATACTTGTTTGTTGTTCCTAGTGTACATTCCTTTAGACATATTATGGCTTTGGTTGGAGGAATTCTTAGACATGAGACAATATACAAGGCCCTTCTTTCTTGAATTGTCTCTTAGAATGGGTAACCCCTCAAATTCA
Organism: Pseudotsuga menziesii; assembly: GCA_001517045.1. Classification (NCBI taxonomy): domain Eukaryota; kingdom Viridiplantae; phylum Streptophyta; class Pinopsida; order Pinales; family Pinaceae; genus Pseudotsuga; species Pseudotsuga menziesii. The sequence goes on from LPNX011048354.1 coordinate 95,678, forward strand.
AATCCGATTGGAGGTGAGGGGATAGTGAAAATCAAGCAAATATTAAGGAGAATGAATGGTTAATTAGAAGATATGTGGCATGCCATCAAATATCTTAGTATTCATGTGGAGAAATAAGAAGTCAAGTAGGAAAAAATGTAGACTAATTTGAAGGAACTTAGTAGGAAAATTGACAAATTAGCGAATGATAATGAAATGCACTATAGCATAATTACGGGATTTGCTCATGGCTCTCAATCTACTATAGGTCAATTAACAATTTCCAATAGTTCTAGGCATATTAAAGAGGAATTTATTCAACAAACAACTATGGCTATGATATAGTAGCCTCATTTCAAGCTAACCAAGGACCAAATTAAAACAATTACTTCATGGAGGAAGGCCATAGTTAACATAAATTCAATTAAATTTGTCTTATATATATATATATATATAAATAAATTCCACTTGTGTTTTGTTACTCAACTAATATATAGAACATTATAGTTTCATATCTTATAAATAAATAATGAATTAAACTTTATTTAAGTATACCATGGCGTCTTATAATTATTTATGTTTAATTATACTTAATACAAATATATATACCTATTTTTATCCAAATAAAATACTAAAATATAAATGAGATTAACTTGGAAAAAATGGTTAGTTTATTAAAAAATATAATTATATATAAAGAAAAGGCTATGTAATTTAATATTATTCATTATTTGTGACCAAATGTCTTAACTATTTAACATTTGATTGTGATGAAAATTTTATTAATTAAATGTTATTAATATTCAAAATTTTACAATTACAAAATAAAAAAATTAATTAATTGATATTTTATATTTAAAAAAAATTTATTTTATACTTTATATATAAAAATAAAGGTGAGATTTTTCTTGGTTGAGTACATGATTGTTATTAAGTAGTTATAATAGGGAAGATAAGAGTTTTTTTTAAATTCCATTTAAAAACTAAATTAAGTTAAATCATTAAAAAATCATTAAAAAAAATTTTAAAAAAAATAATAATTAAAAAAATTATTACATCCAAGTTTAAGGAGAAAATGTGGTGTGATAAAGAATTAAACAATAAGAAACTATATATATATAGGATGTAATCAACCCTAATTAGAAATAAATAAAAGTATCTCATTCTTATAATTAAGGTAAAGAATAAAATCAATATAGCTAAAATAAAAACAAATTCTTACAAACAACAATTCCTAAAATGCCATGGGTCAAAAGAATTTGTCATCTTTATGACTTTAAAAAGGATGAATATGAAAAACACTTTATCTTAGAATTATCCATATTAAACTATAATTTCAAAATATGAAAAACAATTTATCTTATCATACCAACCTTGTTGTGACTTTGAGTCTAGATCTGTAGAATAAAACATTGATTCTAATTAAAATTTAAAAAATACAACTTCCTAACCTTTTTTTTTTTACTTTTCTAACTTTTTTTTTTAGTTTTTTAAAACTAATTAAAAAAATCATTTTAAAAAACATTCTTAAATCACTATACTTTCTTGGGTCCAAAAAAATGTTAAAAGTTCTATCAATTTATTTTAATATATATTTAATCATAGTCCTATCAATTTATTTTAATATATATTTAATATTTTTTAAATTATGATTGAATTTTTATTATCTTAACAAATGAATAATAAAAATATAGTTTTATAATAAAAAAATTATATAGCATTTTAAAATAAAATTTGAACGTATTGCCACCTTTTATTAAATAAAAAATATTAAACAAGTGCATAATGATGAATACCGAAGAAAGATGACAAGAAATTAAATTATGTAAGTGGATAATGTCAATAATTATAACGTATTTTATAAAATACAGTAGCATCTGAGAAAGAAACATACATAAAGTCAGAATTTCACAGAAAAAGCACGAGTGGAAGTATTTTATAAAAATACAGTAGCATCTGAGAAAGAAACAAACATAAAGTCAGAATTTCACAGAAAAAGCATGAGTGGAAGAGATTTAGAAAATGAGAAGCAGCAGGCAATTAAAATGTAGTTTTGGTCAGAGTGTAAACCCATACCATCCAAAGTATGGAAACCTGATAATCCCACAGGCTTTGAAGATGATATTGCTAAATTGTGTTTCTGGGAAATTGATTCAGTGAATTTGTTTCAGCAATGTGCTCCAGTCTCTCCTACCGTAATATGGCATCCACACAGAGATACTTACATAAAATTAAACTTTGGGGGAGTTTCAAAGGAAATCTGGAAAGCTCAGGAATAGGAAAAAGCGAAGAAGATAATCCAGGGACCTGCTATGCACCAAATATAGGCATTTTCTACCAATAATGAAACCAAGATCCTTACTGTTGTTAAAGGTATAGAAACTGCTAAAGAAATGTCCATCTATATGGATTCAAAGTTGCCTGTAGATAAGATCAGGGATGGTTAGCAAAATAGGGGAAGTTGGGGAATTTCAAACCATTAAAGATTACCCACACACCTTGTTTCCATTTTGCAACATTTGTATAGCTGTTCTAGTCTCAGGTTTATGCATATTCAAAGGGCAGGAAATTCAGTGGCAGATTCTCTTTCCAATATAGGTTGAAGCAAGAGAAAACAAAAGTTACTCCATGAAACAGGATGATAGTTCAAAACTATCGCTAATTAAAAACAAAAGCTATGACCTCCAAGAGACTGATGATTTTCACTTAACATCAAACGGACAAAGTTATAGTTGCCATAAACAAACTAGAGCACACAGAGCAGCATACCATTGGGATACAATGTTAAATATGTTTCATTCAATTATTCTGTGTTAACAATATTTTATAAGTGAGACCATCAATATTACAGTCAATGTAGGGGGCTTTGAAATTGGGTACACTAAGGTAGGGATGATGCCTCCCATGTGGAGTGAGCTCAGGCTAATGAGACCATGCAACAACCGAAGACTTCAATTCACCGTCCAAATGGATGAACTCTTTAGAAAAGCTCTGAAAAAATCAAGCTTGATCATTGAAGAGATCAAGATTTTGAAGACCTAATTCACTGTCCAAATGGATAAACTCTTTAGAAAAGCTCTAAAAAAATCAAGCTTATCATTGAAGAGGTCAAAATTTTGAAACATGTGGAGCTTCTCTCTTTGCTAAGTAGCACGTAGATTCAGCAATATCAACAGAATAGTGAGTGCCATGAGTGTTTTACCAATGATTTCCAGTCAATAGATTATATCACATCTATCATTTTGAGCTGTAGATGCATCTAGAAGTTCAATTGAAGAGAGGGGTAACAATATTTCTTATAAGTATTATATATATATTTTTTAAACTAACATGTAAGAGTTACCTAGGTGATTAAGGTGACAATCTCTCTACCATACTGCACTATAAACACACCTAGCAAATCTAGATGCAATTACACATATAATCAAGATATCAAAAAAGAAATAGTTTTATAAATCCAATTATTTCAACAGTGCAAATATATACACATAATCAAGATATGCAAAAACATAGTTTTATGAATCTAATTATTTCAACAATGCAAATACACAGATGATCAAGATATGCAAAAGATTGATTTGATATTTTTATCCAGTCATCCTTTGCATTGGTCTCTGAGACCAGACTTAAAGCCCGTCTGCAGACATTTCGTAACAGTTATGAGAAACTATTATAAACATCACACAGATGACAAGTACAATTACAGAGAGGATTTGTAGAGCACACAATTCAGAGTCATAATGCAAAGAGGTCTCTACTCAATTTTGTAACAGTTATGAGAAGCTAATATAAACATCACACAGATAGCAGGTATAAGTAAAGAGATAATTTGTAGCGCACACAATTCAGAGATTTCTTTACTCAATACTGAATCGCATTAAATTACAAACTGATCCAACCCACTTCAAACATGTTTCAACCATTTTATTAGCTAACCATTCAGTGTTCCTCAAATAAATCTGATCTATGGGTTGAGCTGTTGTGAAATGATAAATGCGTGATGATTTATATTCACTGACCCATCTTAGAAACCCAACACACCCATTGCCCCCCTGCTGCTGCTGCTGCAGTTCCAAATTTCCAATAAAGAACCCCTGTCACAAAGGTGAAAAATAACACGAACGACAGGGGCTTTCTATAAGGTTTTGGAGTGAGTGGGAAGAAATTGTGGGTGACATTTGCAGGTTCCTGAGTTTCAATCAGTCCATGCCTGTCTTCGAAGCTTCTCTAAACAAGGGAGAATGAGTGGTGTACCAGCGAGCATTGTCATAGGGTTTTGTCGTTGTATTCCCACAATCCACCAGCAGATTATGCCCACTAATGAAGCCAGAATCCTCTGTTGCAAAAAACAGCGCTGCCTGAGCCACGTCCAGACTGTTTAAAGAACGGTCCGGGAGGGGTGAAAACTCTTTGGCCTTTTTCTCGGCCAAATCTAAGGATATTGGTTCGTCCTCAAGCATATGAACGGCCTGAGCCAGAATGTTCGTGGGAACGCCGTCGGGACTCATCATGTTAACGCGAATCCCAAACCCTCGGAGCTCCACGCACGCTGATCTCACAAGACCAACCAAAGCGGTCTTACAGATGGTATAGGCATGCGGACCCAGCCCTCCCACGGAGCCCGCCACGCTGCCCGTGCAGATGATGGACCCTTTCTTTGACGGTTTCATCACCCGGGCTGCGTGTTTGACGCCAAGAAACGCTCCCCTGATATTGACGGCCATGGTGTAATCGAACTCGTCCATGCGCGTCTCGTCAATAGGACCGACAGCTCCAAGAATGCCCGCGTTGTGGTGGAAGACGTCCACTTTCCCTTCCCCCATTGAAACGCCTTTGTCCACTGCAGCTGCTACTTGCTCTTCATTCCTCACATCGCACTGGATGAACTCGGATCCGTTGCCCAGTTCCTTAGCCAGAATCTGTGCATTTTGCACATCTGCTATCAGGACTCGGGCACCATGTGCTGCAAAGAGCCGAGCTGTTGTCTCTCCAATGCCGCTGGCTGCACCAATGATGATTGCCATCTTGCCTTCCAGCCTGATTATATTTTATTACACTCAAAACCTGGATTAGTCCAGTAGCAAAACCCATCTAAAAGATTTCAAATCTGAAATCATATGCACAGAGTTTCCAAAGATGAAATTAGAACTTAATTTGTTTATGGGGAACCTCAAATCAAAACCAAATTCAACTTGATATGCAAAGCTGAAATCAAAATTAAACCCAGTTTGAGATCAAATCAAAACTAATCCAGTCTGATACATTGAAATTAAAACTATAATGTAGTTGATTGAAATTAAAACTATAGTGTGGTTGATCTGATCTGCACATATATTTGATTTTTGATTTGATCTACACAGGAAAAATTGTAGGCAAACATTAAGTACCTTAAAGCAAAGCAATTAATGTTGTATATGCTGGGATATAAATACTGTCAGATCTAAAGTACCTGCACATCCACCAGTATATATATCTCAGCACATACAGCATTAAGTGCTCTGCTGAGAGAATGCAACTCAGCTGCTGACTCTCTCTCCAAGAAGAGACTCCACTTGCCGGAAGGTTACATGGATTTATGGGAACTTTCTGATGGTTCCATGGTTTTTCTGGGCCAGCGAAGAATGTAACTCTTTATGAATAGTTTTTGCTGTTACAGTTTTGGATCATAGTTATAGACAGTGGATAGATAATTAGATAGTTTTTTCTGCTGAAATCACTTGCAGACTCTCAGTTCTATTTCTCTACGCATTGTATGACCAAGAGGTCTAGTGAACAATACGGTTTTATTAATATAAAGCTGTGATATTTTTCTTTGGAAAAAAAAGTGCTCTGCTGAGAGGTGCTTCTTAATAGGCAAAGGTTCTTCAGATGAGAGAGTATATATTCCAGCAAATAAAACATTCGTTGCTTTACTATATAGTGCTCATTAATAACCAAGGCTTGCATAAGTTGAAATGTTATAATCAATAACTCAAAACCAAACCAAGTGCCTATAGGTTGAGAAGCTGAAATCAAAGCTAAACCCAAAATCAAAATTAAAAAGCTGAAATCAAAACTATGCCCCTGCAGGTTGCCAAGCTGAAATCAAATCTAAACCTAAAATGAAATCATAGGTTTCCAAGCAGAAATCAAACCAAACCCATGTAAATATGCAGATGAAGGATTTTGGAAAGTTGAAATCAAAACTAAACTCAGTATGATATTATACTCATACAAATTTATTTGATATCCACCTCAAAGTTGTGAAGTTAGAGACTAGCTATTTCAAACCCATTTTGATACGCACTTCCTCAGAGTTGTGAAGCTAGAGACAAATATTTCAAAATCATTTCAACCAGGATTTGATATGCACTTCGAATTTGTGAAGCTGCAGTTGCACCTCAAGTTTGTGATGTTAGAGATTACATATCTGGAGAGGTTGTGAAGCTAGAGGGCGCATATTTTAAATAATTCTAGGTAATTTAGCCATTTGTGTGAACCAATTTCACATGAGAGTTGCTTCACAACTTCAAAGGTACACAGGTAGATGATGGGTTAGCTTTTAGCGTTTATATTTAATACTTCCATCCAGTGTATTGTCTAGATTCAATAAACTTACTTAAGCAAAGACTATGCATCAAATAGCATACTCATTAAATATATGTAGGGATAGAGATATTCTTATCTAAAGGTACTTTAAATGTGATCTTTCCTATCTGAAATGATTTTAGATTATAGATCCAACAATATATATCCCAGCATATACAGTATTAACAAGGCTGTTGCTGAGTGCTTATCGATTACCTTCCATCATGAATAACCCCTTTTCAACACTGTACATATAAACCTCACTTGGACTGTAGAAATGCACCTGGCATCTCTAGGTGCAATGAAATCAAACCTAAACCCACCCTGACATATGTATGTTGGTTGTGAAGTTGAAACCAAAACTAAACCCAATTTGAAAGGCACCGGACGTTGCAAAGCTGAAATCAAAACTAAACCCAGTCTGGTATGCAAGCACCTGAAGGTTGCCAAGCGAAACTGAAGTGAAAGCTACACCAAATCCAATTTAAAGCAAAACTAAACCCTACAGAGGTAGCTCAAACCCTTTCTGATATCCACCCGGAAGGCAAGCAGGAATAAAACAACACACAATCTGATATGCACCCAGACTTTTCAAAGCCAGGAAGTAGAAATACCTTTTGGCTGTGGGAGGCGGAATCGTAGATATAGTCCTGTGGCATAAGTTCTGAAAAGGTGGATATCCCCTCTTGCTTGATGATGAAGATGGGGCCGCCTTCACCCTTCTTATCCCTTGCAGAAGTAGCCTATCAATGCAATGCAATTAATCAATCAATATACCACCAAGTTGGTTTTTCCAGCCATTTATAGTTTCATGAGTGAGTTTACCATATGCTTTACCTTACAGAGCTTGGTCTGGACATGGTGCAAATCTCAAAGGTTTTTGTCAGAATGCTAATTTTAGCATGAGAAAATCAAATCAAATTAACATATAGATGCATATACAGAGCTGAGAGAAGCTTAGCTGTTGATATCAAATCCAGCTTACATAAAACTTTAACTATGTTTTATATCTGATCTCATTGATGGTGTGATACATATCTGCTCATTATGGGATAGAGCAATCAGTCAAGGAATAAAAACATAAAATGCACAGCCTGCAAATCACCAGAGTCTGTGTGGGGTCCAATTAGATTTCTGATCTTTGCAGCCAAGACACAGTTCCAAACAAAATGATTGCACACTAGGTATCCTTTTGCCTAACTATTTTCGCTGAAACATGGATTCTCTAAATGAAATTATTTATTTATTGCGATTTTCTTTAGCTGACTTAGTGGGAATCGTGCTCCTAAAACTACTAGGTTTATTCGAATATCAAGACTCCGATTTTCTTTAGCTGACTTAATGGGAATCGTGCTCCTAAAACTATTTGGTTTATTCGAATATCAAGACAGGTGAGTCATGGTATTCCTACTTTAATTAAGAGGTAGTGGTTCTTATTTATATAATTGTTTTATTGGTTTTAGGGTGCTTCTTGTATGTATAAGCTTTATGATTTTATAATACATGAGTAAAATAAATTTGAGTACTATGTTGTAACCGAACTGGGTGAGGATGGCGCGGCGTTTCCGTAGGGTTTCTCAGGGTCGTAGGAGAGTTTCTTGCTGCAATGGTGAGTCTGTGGAGTCGGGCTTTACCCATGGCTTGGATTGTCAATAAACCCTTTTACCCTAGTTTCCTGTCGCTCTGCTCTTTCTTGTTTGTCGGTTTTTTTACTCCTTGTGTGTTTTCGGCACGGTTTCTCCTCCCTTCTCTTTAGTATCTTTGGGGTGGTGGTCTTTTACGCAGTACTATTTGGGTTGCGTAGGGTTTGGCACTTCGTAGGGGTTTCTCTGGTCTTTTGCAGCGTTTTCTTGTAGTGCACCATTGCCTTTGGTGGTTTCCCTGGTCTGGTTACCGTGCTACTCCTCCACATATGGTTTACCACATGGAGTTCCTCCCCTTTTCCGGGGGACTAGTACCAACCATGTCTAAAAAGTGGGAATGTTGTGAGTTTGCCTATCTTTTTCATGGCCATTCTGGGGGTTTTCCTGTAGCCTGTGGCCGTTTGGGGCCCTGAAGGTTTCGTGGGTCACCACCTTTGCATGAGTTTTCTACGTTGTATTTGATTTTCCAGGTTCCTGATTCTCTTTAGTGCCTTCGTCAGCATTCGGTTTTATTGGCACTCATTGTCACCCTATTTTATGGGGTTGACTTCTGGGGTCTTTTCGGTATCCTGGGGTACTAGGTTTTTATCTGTTTCCTTCCGAGCTTTGCGGCAGGTTTGTCCTTGCTTGCAGTAGTCAGTTTCTTATCCTTTTTTCTATCGAACGGTTTTTTGTTGGTCTGGTCTGCTATTGAGAAGCTCTGCTCGACTGGATTCTTAGGTCACCTCCGTCGCTGGGGTATTTTCCTTAGTGCTTTCTGTTAGGGTTTCACTCCCTGAAGTGCTCCAGCCTCGTGGGGAATGACATTTTGAATATTGTTTCCTTTTGGGCTTAACCCTACCTGGGTTTCATTGATGAACTGGTCTAACCTCCTGACAGGTGTGTTGGGACACTTGTTGGTCAACTTTTTGCTTTCCATTTATCACTAGCCTCGTGGATTAATATGAGTGATTTGCGAGACTCCTCACACCATCGTAGGAGAAGGAAAGCCAAGGGTATCAAAGCCCTCGCGGGCAAGTTTCGTTATGTGCTCAGGCACGATATCTTCATGGACCGTGTGGAATATCTGTGTAGAAGGGCTCTGGTGGGTCGGCTGGAATATTGTCACATGGGGAAAAAAGAATGGGTGGAGTGGGCTACAAAACACTGGAAGCCTCTGCTTACATACATACCCACCATCAGTCTGCTATCCAACGGTTGGATAGTCTTCGTGTTCTTAGAAGTAGAGCATGCGTTCGTCATCCTCGACACACTGTGGATAATTGGGAAAGGATCCCTGGTCTTAGGACATTGGCATGCGCATTTTGACCCCTTAGGGGAAAGGGTGACTAAGCGCCACCTCTGGGTTCTCTTACCCTCGCTGCCCTTTCCCCTTTGGAGCAAAATCATCATTGAGGGTATTGCCAACACCATTGGCCGATTTGTAGCGGTTGAAGATGACTATCGTCTCATCTATGATAAAAGGATGGCAAGGGTGCTAGTTGAAATGGATATCTCTCATGGTCTTCTGGTAGAGGTTGAGATACTCTGTAAGGAACGCCTCTTGGTTCAATGTTTGGACCATGTCCATATCTCCTTTCGTTGCAGTCGCTGCCATGACATTGGGCACCTTCGTAGAACTTGTCCTCTCCTCCTTCGAAGTTCTACATGCTCAAGCAAGGAAGGTTCTGCAATTTCGAGCTCTCCCTTATTGAAATTTGCTCCAGCACATCCAAAGACAGGTATTTAATCCCAGCCACTATCCCTTTTGGCGATGTCTCTGATTCTATGCTTGATGCCTTGAATGTTTTTGATGCGGGTCTTGCCCATGACTATTCCCCAGACTGTGATACGCCCTCTGTCCCTGCCTTGGTAACCCCAGCTGAGTCCCCTCCCCCTTCACCTCCTTGCACTTTGGTTACCCCTTCGCTTGATCCATTACCCCAGGACTCTGTCCCGTCCACTTTCTCGGTGGTTCCCTCTTTATTATCACATGAGGATTCCCCCCCCCCCTTCCAAGGCCTGTATCTCCTACTCCACTTACACCCTCACCACACAGTCCCTACACATCCCCCTCTTTCTCAGATCCCTCTCTCCAGAAATCTTTGTCGATATTCTCTGCAAAAGCCCCCACTTCTCCCTCTACCCTTCCTCTGAACTCCATACATTTTGAAAATGTCACGGTACGGAAAAAGAAAAAGGAAAAGTCAGGCCCTCTTAGGTTAGAATCCTCTAACTTTCCTCCTTATACCCCACTCTCTATTCGTATTAAAAATGCTGCGAGGGGCAACCTTTTGTGGGGACTTAGAGCATCACCTTCCCTCCCTGATGTTCCTTTATAAAGATCTTATCACTCAATGTTCGTGGTCTGGGAGGCATGACCAAACAATATTGCCTTCGTACACTTCTTCACTCTATCTCTCCTGATTTGATTATGTTCCAGGAAACGATGTGTAGTACCTACCCAGCCCTCTTTGCTTTTTCTAAAATTATGCCTAATTGGGAATTTTGTGCTACGAGTGCCTCGGGCCTCTTGGGAGGATTACTCACTCCTTGGAACCCTCTTTCTGTTAGATGCCTTGCTTTTGAAACAGTTGTTGGGATCCTTGTCAAGGCAAGGATTCATGGGTCTATCAACCCCCCTGGCTATCCTTAACTGCTATGGCCCTTATAGAAACCGGGAACACTTTTGGGAAAATGCTCTTCTTGGGGGCCTTCTTAACACACCAAATTTGATTTTAGCTGGGGGACTTAAACCTGACTCTGAGTGCCTCTGAGATATGGGGTAATAAAGCTGTTATCGACCCACTTGGCCCTCATTTCAAACATCTTTTTGCTTCAGTAGGCCTTGTGGATATTGCCCCACTTTCTGCTAGAGAAATGGGAGGGCTGGGGAAGATGGGATTAGTAAAAGGCTCGATTGTTTTCTGTTATCCTCATATTTAGTACCTAAACTTCATAGGCACCGTGTGTGGGCTCACCCTTCGGACATCTCTGACCATTTTTTGATCTGCCTTGAATGGAAAACTTGGGAGGGATCCCATAACTACCCCTTCAAGTTCAATAGGTCTTGGCTTTTGGACCCAGATTTCTCTCAAATGGTCAAAAGGGTATGGCCTGATCTGATGCCCTCTGTTGTGGATGATGATATGGGTTTACTTTCACATAAGCTTAGATTGCTCAAAAGTGAGATCGAGTCCTAGATCAAACAGAAAGTAACTGATATGGAGAAAGAATCTCACAACCTGGATGATGAAATCAGATCACTCCTAACATCCTCTTCATCGGGCATTCTCACTCATGAGGATCAGTCGACATTGAACATGCTCAGATCTAAGAAAAATGATATATTGGAGCACCACTTGCTAACCTGGCAGCTCAAGAGCAGAACTAAATGGGCATTGCTTGGCGACTCTAATACAAAGTACTTCCATGCCTTGGCATCTGAGCGCAGGAACCAGAACGCCATCTGGGCCTTAAAGGATGAGTAAGGGCTATGTGTGGAGGATGAGGTGGGCTTAAAGGAACTGGGACTAAGACATTTCTCTCACATCTTCAAAGATGACAAGCAAACCTGTATCTTGGCTCAGCTCAAAGTTGTCATGCTTTATCCTTCTATGCTTTCGTCTGAGGAAGCTAGATGTTTCATTGAGAATGTTTCTCTGATAGCAATTGAGAGTGCTTTGAAATCCTTTAAAAAGGATAAGAGCCTCGGTCCGTATGGTTGGCTAGTTGAATTCTTTCTACACTTTTTTGATCTGATAGATAGGGATTTACTTAAGGCCGTGGAATGTTCTAGGATGTCTGGAAGGATCACCCCCTCTTTAAACTCCACTTTCCTTCCCCTGATTCCTAAGAAGGACAAGCCTACTACTTTTGTAGACTTCAGGCCCATTTCTCTGTGTAATTTGGTTTATAAGCTCATTTCAAAAATTATTGTTGTCAGATTAAAACCGCATTTGGACTCTCATATCTCCCAGGAGCAATTTGCTTTTCTCAAAAATCGTCAAATTGTCGAGCCCATTGGTATTACACAAGAGATTCTTCATTCTGTCAGAACTAAAAATATTTGTGCCCTCATCCTTAAGCTGCACTTGGTAAAAGCTTTTGACAGATTCAATTGATTGTATATCAGACTCATTTTGATCCAGACAGAGGTTCCTCTTATGGGAGTCAATTGGATAATGGGATGCTTAACATCAACAAACTTTGTTGTGCTGGTTAATGGAACTCCTTCAAAGTTTTTTGGTGCATCCAGAGACATTAGACAAGGTTGCCCCTTCTCTCCCCTGCTGTTTATACTCATCATCGAAGGTCTCGGTCTCTTGATTAAAGATGCCAAAGCAAATGGTCTCATCAGAGGTATTAAAATCTCCTCGACTCTTTCATTTACTCACCTCTTATTTGTGGATGATGTAATACTATTGGGAATTGGAACCCTGCTCAAATGGATGGCCTTTGAGGTCATTTTAAGCACCTTCTGCAAGGCTTCTGGGATGAGCATCAGTGTGGAAAAATCGGGGTTTCTCTTCAATAACATTGATGAAGGAACCCTTCTTAGTATTACCAGGGTTCTACCTTATAAAATGGAAACTATCACTACCCGCTTCAAGTATCTTGGCTACTTCTTAAAACCACTGGGGTATAAGGTAAAAGACTGGATATGGATGATTCAGAAATATGAAAGAACGATTAACCACTGGTCACATAAATGTCTCTCCCTAGGTGGTAGATTGGTACTTGTTCAAGTAGTTTTATCTAGCTTACTTGTCTACTGGCTGGCACTAGCTCTGATTCCAGTCTCTGTTTTGGATAGACTCAGGTTAACCTTTGCTTTTCTTTGGGGCTCTTCAGGGGTCAATCACAAGAATCATTTGATAATGTGAAAGCACCTTTCTTGGCCAAAAGAGGAAGGTGGCTAGGGTATAAAAAACCTATCATGGTTTAGCACTGCCTTGAGATTAAAGAACTTCCAGATGGTTCTTCATGGCAACAGTCTTTGGCACCAGGTTATAACCAGCAAATACATGAAGAATAAATCTGTAGTGTCATGGCTTAAAGGAAAAAATTTCACAATTTGCGGTGCCTCCATGATCCAGAATGTTTTCTTGCACACCCTCTCGTGGCTTGGAAAATGCCTGGCGTGGCATGTTGGAAATGGTTAGAATATTCTTGTGGGTGTCGATCCAATTATTGGAACCCATTCTCTCTCAGGTCTCCCTTTGGGTCTCAAATATTATCTCGAGGATTTTGGCATTGTATCACTTAACCATACACATAATACTCTCCCAGGTTTGCATAATTATTGGTACTCAGTGGAGGACTTGGATATAGTAGGGGACTGGAAATTAGCTTGGGACAACTACTCAAGGTGCTTGGAACAGGGCAGAATTCATCTCAATTCATCTGTTGATTCCTTAGTATGGACTCATAATTAAAAAAAATGGAAATGTCACAGTGGAGTTGGTATATGACCTGATTGTCCTTTCATCTCCCCCCCCGACTTGCAGTAAAATTCATGCTTTTCTTTGGTCTTGCAATATACCCTTAAAAATTCGTTGCTTCATTTGGCTGGCTTTGGCAAACAAAATACTCATATGGGACAATCTTCAGAAAAAAGGGTGGATCGGGCATGGCATATGTACTCTTTGTAAATCAGGTGAGGACTCTGTTCAGCATCTGCTTACTTCCTGCTTTGTCATGAAAACGGTTTATGATTGCCTCAACGATCGGTTTCATTTACAGCCCCTCACTAAGATCGGTACTCTCAGCTCTTTCTTGGTTCATTGGATGTCTGTGTATTCCAGACACCCAGAGTCTAGTTACCTTCCTTTCTTTATCATCTGGTGCATTTGGAAAGGACGTAACCATTACCTCTTTGAAGGAAAAAAGCCATCGATCTTGGGCATGCTTCATCAGATTGAATATTACACTCAGTGGTATCCAGTTTCAAGTGTTAAGATCAAAAAATCCAGGATTTGTGGACCTGGCCCATCTTTGGTCTTTCCCTATGGATTTTTTGATGGGGAAGCTACTGATTATAAGGGTGGAGTGGGTTTTAGCTTGCCTATGGATGAGTCTCACTCTTTTGAGTTTGCAATGGGGGCGGGCATTTGTACAAACACAAAAGCTGAATTGATGGCACTTTGGGCTCTGCTGTCTGTGGCAAATATGATGGGGATTCCATGTTTGAATATATTTGGAGACTCAGCAGTTATCATTAACTGGGAAAACTTTCATGCCTCACTGGATCCTCCTGATTTAAGTCACTGGTGTATGGATACAAGAAGACTAATCTCTTGCTTTCCTCACTTGTCCTTCAATCATACTTATCGAGAACACAATCAGCTTGCAGACAGACTATCAAAATCTTCCCAATCTTTGGCTCCTGGAAGTGGTACTTTCTCTGAGTTTCTTGAGGGCCATTTGGTCTTGTTTGATACTTTTCAGCTCTTTTGAGCTTGGTGCAGGAGCTCACCTCCTTTTTTTATTGCACCTGTTTTTGGTTTGTTGTATATGGAGCGGGCTCTTTTGATTGTAGTTTTGCACAACTTGTGTCTTCGATATGTATGACTGGTGGAGACAGATATCGATTTGGTGTCTTCATGCTACCATGGCTTACTTTAGTCTTTTGGTGAGTGGTACTGCCACCCTCCCCATTGCTTTCTCAAGAGTGCCTGAGACTGTTCCAAGCTACTAGCTGTAAACAGACTTCATCACTTTGTATTGAATGATTGTAGCCCTACTGATAAGGGATGCATTTCAGATGCCCTTTGATTCATCAATTGAATAACAAGGTCAGGCTTTTTTCCTTCTGAAAAAAAGAAAAAAGAAAAAAAAAGAGCAGTTTAATCCTGAATCTAGTTTGATATTTTTTAGACGAAAAAAGTAGTTACTTGGTATTCTATTGAATCAAAGGTAATGGGGTACATCAGCAGCATAACATCAGATCCAACATGTGGAATCTTACAATAATCTAGAAGTACATCAGCATCTTGGATAAAAAAAAGTGTATGTTCTCTCTGCAGCCGACTACTATCAATACATGGGCATTTGTACTAGAATGATCCTCTCATAATACTCACGGTAAAACTATCAGCCATATATGTCCCTAGAGAAAATAATAAGAGCCCAGAGACATTACCCAGTCCGGGTCTGGGGCATCTCAAATAGTACAAAGGCATGACTAATCATCTTAATCAAAACTTGTTCAAATTGGTGCCATACTCATAGCCAAGAAGGTCTTAAGAGGCCAGAGCAATGCTCTAAAAAAAGTTGTAGTGCTACTTCCCCAAACACTTCACCTTCACACATTTCTGTGTAGGTAAGATGGCTTGAAGCCATATGAAGCCCTTCCTTGGATAATGAATCTGCCCTCTTATTATGTCCCCTATAAACATGGTTGAAATCCACATATGTGAACAAAGATATGAGCTTTCTGGTGTTGTCACACCAAGCCTCTAAGTTCACAATAGCAAGAGTGGATTCTTCCTTTGCCCAATTTATAATCACAGAGGAATCGCCAAAGACATGTAGATATGGCAACCCAATATCTTTTGCGATGTACAATAATGCCCAGAGAGACAGTAGCTCAGCTCTCGTATTAGATGCAGCCATAGCCTAATTTAATAGAAATATAATGCTGATCATTAATCCAAATATAGACACCCGCACCTCCATTTGATTCTGCCGCAGCTCCATCAAAGAATGCCATGGGAAATAATTTATCTAGAGGTTCTCCAATATGCCTGATTTTAGTCCTTTTTACTTATGGCACCTGATGAGATGTAACTTCTAACATAATCCTATGACAAAGTCTGGATATAATAGGCTCTTTATTGTCAAAAATATAGTTGTTTTTGGTCTTCCAAAGATTCCATATGTAAAATATAGGCAGATACAAAAGATCCCCTTCCTTGGAGAGCCAGCTGATAAGGTTCCCTGTAAGAGTCGAATATGACCAAATCAAATGAACATAAAAAATTCTGCCTAAGTTGTGGATTACCTCTTGTGTAAAGAAGCATTCAACAAATATATGATCAATTGTTTCTGCCTCTGTCTTGCATAGGAAACATCTATTAGGACCGAGCCAACCCCTTTTACATAAGGTATCCCAAGTATTAATTTTCTTATTAAAATCCAGCCAAGTAAAGCACTCGAGTTTCTGCGGGATATTGAAATTCCAAACCTACATGAGAATACCATCATGTGACAGAGGCAAATGTTCAGACACAATGAGCTGATATGCATTCCTTGCAATAACCATGCCTGATTTCTTGTCATACATCCAGAGCAAAGAGTCTTCAAAATTCCCAACCTTGATTCCACCATGAGAAAGACCTTTGATAAAATACGTCCAGAGATCGGCCTAGTCACCCCCCAAGTCCAGATCAGAGGCTAAGTACCAACAATTAAAACCTTGTGAAATTCCATCATGTTTCTGAGCATGAGCTAGATAGGAAATCCCATAGTCAGCTAGATAATCCCGTAGGTCCACTGGGAGTATATACGGTGCATCAAACCCAATGATAGGATCAACACCCAGACATATTTTCAAACCATTTCCCACCTTCCAGCCAAGCTTACAAGTAATCCAAGACAAAATTTTGATAAAGTCGTTCCAGAAATACGAAGTTCTAGAGATAGAGAAATTTCGCAATCTGATCCAGTCCTCCATAGGTCTGTTTTTTAGATATTTATGTGCAATGATCCGGTTCCAAATACCATTCCCCATTAGAAGCTGCCACATACTCTTCAGCCTGAGGGAGATCCTGAACCATTCTATATTCTTTATGTCCCAACCACCGAATGCCACAGGTGCTAAAACAATTTTCCAGCATGCCAAGTGATATCTCTGATGACCATCAGAGTTCCCCCACAAAAATTGAAAAATGGAGCTCCTCAACAAATTCAGTATAGATATGGGGCATCTAGCCAAGGCAAACCAATACACCACTAAACCAATAAGAACAGATTTAATAAGAACTAATCTGCCACCAAGAGTAAGCAGCCTGTAAGTCCAGTTCTTAATCTTATTTTCAAACATTTCCACCATCCATCTCCAGTCAAAGGATTGATACCCCAAGGGTTTAAGGCGATATCCTAGGTATTTGAACCATGAAGTGATAGGAGCCATGCTATATGGAAGGAGCACATAAATTTGACGTCTAATATCTTCATCAACATTTTGATAAAGGAAGGAGGACTTTTCCTTGCTGACAGCCATACCCGTCGCCAAACAAAATAAGTCTAGGGTTTCTTTGAAGGCACCCCATTCACTGACAGTACCAATCCCGAATAAGATCACATCGTCGACAAATTAGCTCGATTGTACATTAAGCGATCGAAAGGTCTATATGCAAAGTCTGAGTTTAAGGAACAAATTCAAAAAATGTTATGCAGGTTATACAAGTAAGAGTCAAGCCTTTATTGAAAGTGAGACCATATAAGCACCTTGATTCGAGGAGTGGAATGCATTAGGTGTCTGCTTTGGTTGGATAGGAAGGGTTGGGGAAGGGCAATCGTTCTTAGGACCAAAGAGTCGGGTGGAAAAAGGGGAGAACTCTTAGTTCATGGTTATCTTGTAGTTGCATAGTTTAGAATTATAATAATCTTCAAAATAGAATTTCAACTCAGTATCTTTTAGAAAGAGTTGTTGGAGAGCACAATACGATGAAAGTTGTGAGTTGTGTTATGGGGGGAATTATTGTCTATCGTTGGCCTTTTTGGTAGAAACATTTGGGGAGGCCTAAAAGACAGTGGTTTACTCTATGTCGGATGTCCGCAGTTCAAGTCTGCTAATCTCCAGCTTGTGATCCTAGCCAATACAATGGTATATGATAGCACAAAATTCTTCAAATCCGACAGTTTTATTTATGATTTTACATTCATGGATGTTGATAAGATCCTTCCATTTAGTAGCACCTTGGGATGGCATAACCTTGAACAACAAAGTTCAAATGAAGACTCAGGCTAATGGTGGATACATAGGCACCCAAAGACGAGGAAGGGCGTGGTAAGCGATGAAATGCTTCGGTTGACCATGCTATTAAGTTTAGACGATTTGCATTTTTCTCGGTGAGTTTTGTCGAAATACAGTGAGATAATTTCTTGTTGAAATTATGATTTTTATTGTTGGAATTGTAATTTTGATTACAAAAATGGATTTAGCGCCCTCAATTACCCCTAGAGCACCCCAATTATGCAATTCCATCAACTGAAAACGGTCGTTTCAACAATTTATGAAGAATTTTCAATGGAAAAATCATCGAATAAAGGGTGTAAATCATCTAACCTTTGTCTTACTCTAATAAAGTATATGTATTTGTAAAATTAACAAAGATAAGGATGTTAAAAAGTGTAAAAAGTGGATTTAAAGTTGTCATTTTATTTATATTTATTTTAATATTGTGTCTTGTAAATGTAAATGTATTACATCATTTATTTAAAATATAATTTAAATATTTATTATTATGTAAATTTGAATGGATTCACTTTCCAGGGTCATAACTTTAGCAAATGAACTTAGTTTTAGGTGTTTTAGGTATACAATATATTGTTGGAAATATCTAAAGAAGATCTTTGTGTTAAGGTATTTATTTTTTAAATTTCAACATTTGTGAAAAAAAAGTGAAAATGCTTGATAATTTCAAAGAAGAATTTTTTAGTATGATAATACTATGTTTGACTAATGCCAGTAAAGTGACATTTGTAAAAAAAATAGAGAAGAAAATAGAAATACATTGAATTTTGATGACCAAAACAATATGAAGCCTATGCGTTGAGACAACCATCAAAATAAGCATTGTATTTTGACCCAAATGTAGCAATGGACATAGTTTTATGAAGTAGATTTGTACTCAAATCAATGAAAATGTAGATGTAGAGACATGAGGTAACAAGGCTAGACTTACTGTTCACCTTGAGCATCCCATACTACTTAGGAAATCTAGTTTCCACTCGACAACACTGAGACGTTGCTAGTTGGGCATGGCCAACAACCACTTGTATCATATGGACTATGTCTCATCGACACATCCTTATTGAACCCAAGTGAGGCGTACATTACACTCACTGAATATGAATGTGTCGTTTTCACCATAGGTGACGCTACACCATCGCCACCCAACCACATGCAACCTCGTTATGCTTTCCCTCAAGCTAGCATTGTCGAACAATCAACCAACCAATGTATAATGATATTGCCATCCACCTAGTCCAATACTCGACAATGCCCAAATGGGCATGACCCTCACAAGACAAGGTGTTTGCATACCCTTGGTCTAAAGTATCTCAACACACTTGACCTAGCATGGACGACACACTAGCCAACACATTACCAATCACATTATTCTCCATCAAGTCCTAAACCCCAAGTCCTTGTCGGTTTCCTACCCTCACTCAACAAGCCATCTTTGGTCTTCCTAACCTACGCACTAGTACACCATCCCAACTATCTCATGTCTAGCATTCATAAGTTGGCTGCCAAGGCTACCAAATATCGATTGGTCATGCAGACTTGCCAAGTCCTACCTAACACATCCTCTTTGAATGTAAGGGTTTGCAAGCCTAAGGTTGTGACACATACATAGTGTAACTTGTGTGTCTCCATACCCAAGTTATCAAATTTATTTAAGTCTACAAATTTTCACAATTTGACATGTTGAGAGTGTTATCTTTAGTAAAACAATTTATGAATAATTAAATTGTTATCATTGCAATTCTAGCTAGCATCACAATTCTAGGACATAATAAAATTCATAACAAAAACACCCTCCTTCCTTTATGTATGAATGGGAGAGGGAAGCCAAAATTAATCCATGGATTAAGTCTACAAGTAAACATATGCTAAGTCAACACCAAATCCCTATGTGGAGCACTACAAGTAAACATATGGTAAGTCAAAAACAAATCCCTAAGTCAAGCACTAGACTAAGCATGAATGCCACATGGCACAATAGGGTTTGTATAACCCCCAAGGTGGTGAGCCCTCCGGGTCTAAGTGTCCACATGTCGAATTTTATTTTAAACAAGATGGTGCATACTCCAATAATGGCTCCTAAACTTAAGCATTCCTCCTCAACACATGTGTAAGGTGGCTCCAATGCTCATAGGGATTCATGCCAAACCTCTAAGTGTAGTAAGTGGTCTACAAAAGCTATAGATTATTAATAAATAATATTCTATGTCATTGTGAGTAGTCATGGTTGCATGTCTTATTTCTGCAAACTTTGGAATGATATTATTGTTCTTGCATAGTTCATGTTAAGTCTATATGAAAAATACACATACAAACCAATACCTACATGCACATTCTCATCATTATCCTGGTAAAAAATGGGTGTGTTAAATACATTGATTACACTTGCCAAAAGGATCTATGATGACCTATACATGGAACAAGAAAAATACCATCTGAAGGACATATTATGAGGAAAGGTTACACCAAAGCTCAAATTAAAAGAGCCTTCAAGAAAGTTGATTGCTATAATTACACAAGGAGAGACAACAATGAACATAAAGTATTTCTTCCATACATACAAGGCACGACCGATAAAATAGCCAAAATTTTAAGGAAGAAGAATATCATTAGTGCGTTCTCTCCCCTGAATAACTTGAAGAAATTCATCAACTCAGTGAAAGATCTCATTAATGTTAGATTGCGAAAAGGAGTATACCATATCCCTTGTGCTTGCAGTAAAATATATATAAGTGAAACTGGTTGAAACTTCAAAACAAGGATCAAAGGACAGTGTGCCGATATTAATAATAATAAAATTAAAAATTTTGCATTGGTAGAAGGCTCCTACAAAACAAAAGTCCCCATTAATATTGAAGGTACAAAAATCATAGCCAAGATCGACAACCACGCTAAGAGAAAAATCCTTGAGGCTATTGAGATCGAAAAGAATGCAAACAACCTTAATAGGGATGATGGGATTAAAATTAGTCATAGTTGGTTGTTGGTAATCACACAAGGTGAGTGACATGTCAACAGCTAAAATACAATTCTTATGTTGGGTAAGCTCTTTGGTTCCAAAGGCGCAATGACCAAGTGATTATGATGTCGACCCATTTCTTGTAAAGCAACTTGATTATTGAATATTTATATGGACAATTATACAATAAGACATCATCAACTTTCTTGGTCCCGATGAAGATCCACAAGTAGATGGCTCGAAACATTTATTAGGTTAACAACATCACAGACACTCCATCAACAAATCCATATATTTACATAATATTTTAATGCACATTCACCAAATGCACCCTTCCATTGATTCATGAATACCATAATATCATGTCATGAAACTCTCACTTTGGCATACTCACATGCGAAGCTACTCACTTCATTGCTTAACAATCTATTAGGAGCACATGGAATATCTTTCCAATAATTAATTCATTTATACTCATGCACCCAGTGCACTCTGGCATTGCTCTAAAACATTTTATGTGCCTACATGTGTCCTACCATGGTAAGTTGGGCATCCTAGTTAATGCTTCAACACAATAACCAACCCTCTCCCCAATCGCTTGGTTAACTATATGGGTGCCTTCCTTCTTCACCTAAACACAACATCAAGATTTCACTCGCTCATTTGTTGACAAAGAGGTTTCATCCCAAGTTAACACCAATAAGGATATCATGGGATATTTTTGTAGCACTACAGGCTTCACAACCCAACACCCTCATGGTCTCACACATGACATACTATTATTTCTTATATATGCATTCTAAATTTTAAACAGTCACATGGTATAAGGTTCCCTGCCCTTACTACCCAACTCCTCACCATAACTTGTGGGATATTAGTCACATAAATCCATTCAATATCACATACATACCAATTTATGATGATTAAAATATGCCTAAAGGGATTCTTACTCAATCCTCTCTCAACACTCATTCACTCTGCATAAATAAACCATTACCTACATGGATTTTATCAACATCTATGATGTTACCTAATTAGTCAGCCTCTTACCAAGGGCTACACAGTCCTTCCACCAACCTATTGATCATAGATTTGTTGCACCAACCCTTCTTCATAAGGTTGTTGGTCACATGCAACAACATCATCAACATCTTCAACCATGCTTCTATTGCTTTTGGTCCAAAAACCATTACCAAGAGTAATAATTATTATCAACTGCACTGTAATTATCATTAGTGTCTCATTGCATATGTAAAACATCGCTACTTTACCAATATACAATATCATATGCATGCACAACAGGTTGCTTGAGACACGAGATGAGCAAGGGAGGAAGAGGCTATTAGCAAAGTGGGTTTGGGACCGTGGTGGGATTCTTGTGAAGGCTCCTGACGAGGATCTCACATGCCCAAAATTTGCAGGAGGTGACAGAGGCCAAATTGGCTTATTATCAAGTGGCCTTTGAGGACATCCGGTAGTACTTTAACCACACTGAGTAGGAGATTTATGAAGAGCAAGTGTTGCAAGATGATGTGGGAAAGTAGGAGTGGAGTGGGAGAGTTGTAAATGTTGGCTTGTCTTGAACTCACAAGACAAGGCATGCTAAATCTATGCTATTGTATTGGAGGATGAAATTTCTTATGGGGAAGGCTATGATGAACACTCGACGAAATGAGCATAAGTCCAACAAGTGCACAACAACAATTGCATAATGGAATTGGGGCCAAATTTAAAAGTCAATGCAAGTTTGAACCCAATAGCAACTTCGATTAAGGAGTTGGTGTAACAAATCAACACATAGGTAAAGCTCACTAGTGGCAAGATTTTCAATCCCAAGACACCTGGAGGTCAACCCAATGACCAGTAACCTGAGACCAAGGTGCATATGGTCACTATTTTTTTTATGATAGTGGTTCCATTTACTTCTCAATTCGTTTTATTGATTTAGAGTAGATGTTGAAAGATATATTAATTATTTTGCCTAGCTTAAGGGCTTTGGTTTTGAATAGTTTGATATATTCTGAAAGGTTATGGAATATGGACTCATAGGCTAGCCTACTTTCCCTTTGGGCATGCCGCCTAAGGGACATATGTATGGTGGTTATCTATATGATTGACATCTATTTTGTTTTTTGAATATTAATGTATTGTAGATAGTTTTACAAAAAAATTAAAGTAATAAAAAAAATCATGACAATTAATAATTAATATTTTTACAAATAATAGAGAAAATTCCAATGAATAGAGAGTTAAAGTTTTAAAAAAAATATAACCACCAACCAAAATTGATCACGACTTAATTCTTAATTGTATGTTGTTAAGTTTCAATAATTGATTCAAATTATGTTGTCTTATTTTATTTTATCATTATTTCAAATAGTTTATGATTTTATTTTACTCTTATCATTTTTTTCTTTTTTCTTTTTAATTTCTATTTTTTCATAATCTTTATTCAATCAATTTAAAATAATTGTTTGTTTATTTACAATTTTCTTTAAATTTAAACATTTTTATCTCTAATTATTTTTCATTAGCTTTCTATTTTAAGCTTCAAGTCTAATTTAATTAAGTGCTAATGTAGTTATTGATTTAAAATTATAAGTTAATCATTTTTTAACTTTTTATATCAAAATTTTAATACTTGTAATTATATAAATTTTATATTAATTAAAAAAAATCTTATAAATTCACAAATTTTCTACATTACAAAAAAATTTGTTTGATTCCAAATCTTTTTATTCATTTAATAAATTCACAAATTTTTACTTCACAAAATCATTTTTAATTTTGATTCCATACCTATGAATCTAAATTCAAGTTCACAGATTTTTATTTTTACAAAATCATCTTTGATTTTGATTCCATGCCTATGAATCTAAATTCAACAACTAACACATATTTATATTCAAAATACAAAATTAATATAAACTCACTTGCATCGCAAATTTACAAGCTCATGTGGAAAACCATTACTGCTTTAATTAAAATCAAAGATCATTATACCTATGTAATGAACTCCAATAAATTGATTGTCAAAGCTACATATATTTATGAAAAAAGATATTAGACATTTCGTATAATTCTTTAAAATTCAAGGCTAAGTTAATAATTAATAATTAACAAAAGAGCAAGTATGTCAAAATAAAAATAAAAATAAAAAAAATAACGTAAACAAAAGAAGATAAATAATTTCATTTCATTGATACTGTTTTTAATTGAATTCTCCAAACATTTCCATGAAATAGTCACACAAATGAATCCTCATCTAAATATATTTCTTGGGTTCGATATTTTCTATGCCCACGACCTTTATTCATTATTAAAATCTATAATCAAATTCATTGACTTTTTATATAAAAAAACTTGATAATTAAATGGAAACACTTAATACTATCAAGTATCTAATGTCATGAAGCACAACTTTCACTTTCAACCTAAAGACCTGTTGGAAATTTAGGACTCTAATGTCACTAGAATTGATATATTTTGGATATCCATTGATATCTTGTAGCATATGGAGTATTTGAATATTAATGAAAAATGTTCTTAAAAAAATTCAAAATGTGTATATATTAAATATTTAAAAAAAAATTCAAAATGTGTATATATTAAATATTTTGTATATGTCGATCTTTTCTTGATTTTTCTCCGAGCCAATTCAAACTCTTCGCTCTTTTGCCTTGCCGATTTATTACCGATTCCAAGTCTAGTAACATTGGTCCAAAAGAACTAAGGCCAGTGGTGAATCGCACTCTCTATTTTAGGGATAAAGAGAAATTTGAGTATTAAAAAGCCCTTAGCACAAGGGTGAATCACTATAGACCTGCGAGAAGGAACCCCATGAATCAAACACCCAAACTTAAAGATCTTTTAACATCAGATGTTACCAAACCTATAGGTCAAGCCATGGGCTAGGTAGGAATCTTCTTTTCCCTAACCTAGGAGGGGTCTAGTTTTAGAACCAACATTGAGGCAAACTTGTCAATGCAAGGTGAATCGCACTCTCTATGTCAGGGATAAAGAGAAATTTGAGTATTAAAAAGCCCTTAGCACAGGGGTGAATCACCATAGACCTGCAGGAAGGAACCCCACGAACCAAAGACCCAAACTTAAAGATCTTTTAACATCAGATGTTGCTAAACCTATAGGTCAAGCCATGGGCTAGGTAGGAATCTTCCTCTTCCTTAACCTAGGAGGGATCTAGTTTTAGAACCAACATTGAGGCAAACTTGTCAATGCAAAAGGAAGAACAAGGAAAATTCTTTGAGGTCAGAAGCCAATCTTTGAAGTAGGAACATCTTTTCCCAGCCCAACCCTTCATTGATATTGTTAGCTTGACGATCCATTGAGGCATAAGAGACTGTCCCTTTTTTGGGTATAATAAAGGCAACTTTTTAGGGTGGCATGAGGCCATTCTTGGGTGTGGTCATTCCACTCGAGGTGAGGGCCGTGGAGATGATGGGAAGAAATGCCTAGCCACATCTAGGATCATATGCAATAAATACCGAGTGGTAGAGATGGCAAGATGCAAGGAGTAACATCGTTGGTGGCAA
This sequence comes from Pseudotsuga menziesii, assembly GCA_001517045.1. Classification (NCBI taxonomy): domain Eukaryota; kingdom Viridiplantae; phylum Streptophyta; class Pinopsida; order Pinales; family Pinaceae; genus Pseudotsuga; species Pseudotsuga menziesii. Next base: position 121,337 of record LPNX011048354.1, read on the forward strand.
GGGCAGAGCTGAACAAAAGAGGGATGGCTAGGGCAGAATTGCATGGAAGGAGGCACAGCTAGGGCAAAGCCTCAACTCTGCAATAATCATTTTGCTTCGTCATCTACACTTCAATAAATGGAGATATTACAGAGGTAGGAATTGCTCTTTTTTACACAATCAATCTTAAAAGACATATTTATGCCCATCATTGGACCAGGTTTGACTCCTACAAATGAGGACTTCAAATTTAACTACCAAAATGTAGTACGAATCATGAACAATGTACTCTATCAAAAGGCATATAAAGTGAAATTTTTTTAGTACATTGACTAGATCACTCATCTAACACTATAAACAAAATCCCTAGACACGATATTTCTCAATGAAATGTGCCGATAACTCAGTTTGTTTTTACAAAGAATGGGTCTTTGCTGAAAAGGCAAGTTTGTCGTCGAAGGCAGCCCTAACTATGTTAAACAAAATAGTAGTATGGAATGACAAAGAAACTACCAAAAAGTAGCATGAAATAAGAACATTGTCTTCTATCAAAAGGCATATATCAATAAGGAGAATCATCTACCACTTAAAAAAAGTGAAGCAGGCATCGTAAAATTAGATCTAGACTACTCATCTAATACCATCAATAAAATCTCTGTTCACAGTATTATTCATTGAAATAAGTTGATAACTTGGTTTGTTTCTGCAAAGATAGGTCTTTATGAAAAGGTAAGTGTGTTTTCAAAGGCAGCCCTAACTCTGCTAAATAAAATAGCAAGTTGCTTGTATAAATGCTTCAAGGATAGAGAAAAGAAGATGTTGTGCTCACGACAAATCGATCTGTTATTTATATTTCTTGTGCTGGTGCAAGGAACCTGATTACACATTTAAAGGCAATAGACAACAGGAAGGAGCAGAGCAGGAACGAAACATATGTGATACATTGACTTGAAATGCAGCAATACTATCAAATGGCTCCTATTTTGGCAGCTGCATGACGATGATGTTGCAAACACCTTTTTTGGACTCTTCTTGCGCCAAAACAGCCATAGAACCGTTATAAACTGGAGCATTCATGTACATCACTTCAATGCAAAGTTCAAACACCCTTACTAGGGATCCTCCGGCCAAAGAAAACAACATTAAAAAGGAAAAACAGTGCACAGAAAAAGTCATATTCAAGCTGGTGACGAGCTTTCACACCTATAATGACTCATTTCATTGAGACACGCTCACTGGATGTCTCCTTGACAATGATGGGTTTTCCATCTTTAACTCCACTGTAAATATCCTGCAGAACTGAGGATGATTCAGCATTTGAATTAACATATTTTTCCAAGAAACGTTTTTCTGTCAGATAAAGAATCCCTCGAATAGAAAGCCTTCTTTTCAATACCTGCACTTGCATGGATTCCATTGCCTTCAGTACTCTATACCGAGGAACCACCCTTGTCTCCATGCTGAAACCAATCAATTGTGGATACTTAATAATATCAATTAATGGAAGCCCCGCAGTATTAACCAGAAAATCCACATTACGCTTTATTTTTTCTTCTGTAAATTGGAGAACACTTGTCATGTTTCTCAATAATTCCAAAAACTGTTTTTCAGAGAAGCCTAAACTGCTAAAAAACTGTTGTTTCCGACCTAAGTTTTCTTTCCCCATAAACAACAATACACGCAAACCAATTGCAAACGTCTTTGATCCCTTCTTTAACCCGATATACTCGGCATGTTTAAAGGATTCCATAACTCTTTCCTCTGAACAGGCGACAATGCCAGGATGCCTTGCCAGTAAGTCTGACAATGCTTCGCCCTCCATGCCCAATTTTTGCAAACGGAAAATTCCAGATTTTATCTTCTCCTCACTGGCATCGAAAGCCTTTGCACCGTTTTGAACAAATTTGGTGATATCCTTTTCATTCACGAAAGTCTTAAAAAGCATGAGCTTAGATTTCAAGTTTCTTTCAGATTTACAAAAGAGAAGTCTAGGGTTGAAGAGGACCACCCTGCGAATCTGGACAGGGGTTGTCAAACCACAGTCATTTAACAACCCAAGATTTTCTTCCATATTCCGGGTTGAATTCGCACGAAGCATGGGATTGCAATGTCTAAACGCTTTTGTGATTTCTTCGTCTGTTAAACCACATTTGTTGATTAGAAATTCTCTGGCAACACCCCTGTCTGGTGGAGTTAAGGAAGGGATTACCGTTTCGGTGCAAAAATAGGCAGATTTTATGTGGGGTTTTCCATTGAATGGAGGAAGACGGAAAAGAGACATAGCCAGTGGCAATGCGGCATCGTTCTTTGTGAGTCGTTTCCATATCATCTGGATAGACATCGTCTGTGAAATAGAAAAGGGCAAAATATAACTGTCTTAAGTGTGCGAGTTCTGAAAGAGAAATGACAAATACCTGGATTAGACTGCAGGAGTCGATGAGTGGATACCCGCTATGAATCGATATGGAAGATGGTCCGATGCAGGCTGTATACCCACAATGAGTCGATTTAGGAGTCTAGATCGCTGGGCAGGGTTTCATTAGGGTTTTGGTGGAAGGGTTACATAGTACAGGTTTTTGGCCATATATTTTGGAGTCCAGGGTTTGATATTTTCGACGGGGTATGGTTTTAAAATATTTTTTATATGGTCCCTCGTTGGTGTCTGATGGGGTTCTTGAGTTGGCATCCTTGGGAGAGTTGTAAACGTCCATCCTATGTTGTGTATGTACGTGTTGTGTATGTACGTATGTATGTACGGCTATCTTGCATCAGTTTCTTGGGTTGGGTGGGGTTGTAAATCTGAGTGCTATGTTGTATGCTATGCCTTCAATTCTTGTGGTTTATATCGAGTTGGTCGCGTTAATGCGAATTGTGTGTGTGTTTAACGCATTTGTGGGTTTAATTTGGAGCTTTTTCGATAAAGGGTTTTATGTTGTTGGTGGTGGGGTTTCCTTAATATTTTTGCTTGTTGGTTTTTCGTTGCTAGTGGGGGCTTCTGCTTTCAGAGATGGCGGCGGTAGGCCAAATTGTCTGGTGCTCAGTTTTAGTTATTGCTTCTCTGGTGGTGGTGGGTAGCTTGTGCTTTCGTTGGGATTATGTTGTTGTGTCTTCGATGAAGGGCATTGAGCGATGGGTGACGTGGCTTAGTTCATGGGCAGAGTTTGAAATTTTTATAGACCATGGTTTAAAGCATTAGCAAATTGTTTGTGAATTTTTCGTGTTTATCTTGGTGATGTCTGCCTTGGTTTCTTTGCCCACGGCGTTCATGAGTTGGCATCCTTGGGAGGGTTGTAAATGTACAGCCTATGTTGTGTGGTACGCCTTTAAGTAGATTTTTTTCGTATTTTTGTGTTTGAAAAAATATTATTTATCTGGTGGCTGGTTGGTGCCAAACGTGGTTTCCTTGGTTTCTCCACCCTAGGACACAACAATGTTCTTGCATAAGTGTCGTGGGTGGGGTTGTAAATGTTTGTGGTATGTTGTATTCTATGCCTTCAATTCTCGTGGTTCATATCGAGTTGGTCACGTTAATGTGAATTGTGTGTGTTTAATGTATTTGTGGGTTTAATTGGGAGCTTCTCCGAGGGAGGGTTTTATGTTGTTGGTGGTGGGTTTTTCCCCAATATTTTTGCTTGTTGGTTCTCCGTTGCTAGTGGGGGGCTTCTACTTTCAGAGACGGTGGTGGTATGTCAAATTGTCTGGTGCTCTCAGCTTGGTTTTTCTCCAGTGGTTTTCGTTGTTGGTTCTCTGGTGGTGGTGGGTGGCGTGTGCTTTCATTGGGGTTCCGTTGTTGTGTCTTCGACGAAGGGCATTGAGCGATGGGTGACGTAGATTAGTTCATGGGTAGAGTTTGATATTTTGATAGACCATGGTTTAAAGCATTAGCAAGCTATTTTTGAATTTTCGTGTTTATCTTGTCTTTAGTGTTGGTTCTTTGGTTGGTTTGGTAGTTTGGAGGCTTCTGGTTAGGCCTTTGCTACCTGTTTGGCTTGGACCATGTCTGGTGTTGTGTCCAGTTGCTTTGACAATTGTGGTGGTCTCTATGTTGCGTTCAAAAAGAGGAATTTGACTTTTCAGATTTGCTAGGTACACAAGCTTTTTTGCAATTAGAAACCTTAATCGATTTCTTCCTTCTGCTATGAATTGGTTGGTGGTTTGCATGTTCTACCATGCTTGTTGTCTGAATTATGCTATGGTTCACGGTTTTTGGGCTTCTGTGGGTTGAAGCCCTAATTAAGGTTGGTGGCATAAGAAAATATGGAAGGCTTTGTTCTTAATGCTTAATGCACAAGAACTTGAGCTAAAACCTAGGGTCTAGACTCTGTACTCCAACCAACCATCAACTATATAATTCAATGTATAGAATTTACTTGGGTTAAAAACATATTTATAGTGCAATATGCCTGCCCTAATTACTCATTGGTCGCTCTTCGGATGGTGCACTTATTCTTGGTAGCCTTTAGTTGTCATCTGCTCCTTCTTAAAAGAAAGAAAGAATTTATTTTTAATGACCGCGAGGCTTAAATTATTCTATGGAACAGACTATCTTGCCCGCTGATATTTGCATTTCCACCATTTTCCTGTTCAGCTTGATGATGAGCTCCCCCAATTTCACTATGGTCCCTTCATTGAATAAATTAACCCAAGAACTAGTTGTCAAGATATTCACATAATTGTCCCTGTTGTCCTTGAAGGACTCACACTCTAGAATGAAATGTTTTTTTTTTTTTTCGACTTTTCCAGAGGTGCAAAAAGTACACACTCTTTCTTCCCAAGCTTCCTTTTGTCTTTTCCAGCGTCCAGTTTCACAACACAGTTGGTGGGAATTGGTTCTTAGTTGAGCAAGCATTTTGGTCCTCCATGATATATTAGCCCATATATAATATTTTTGATGATGGTTGTAGGTGGGATTAAACTCTTCAATATAGTACTTTTTCTTTCTCCTTGTCCCTTTGCCCCAAATTTTCTTAAGGAACTTGTCGATAACAAAGGCCTTTATATCTTTATTGTTTGTAGGACATATGTTTAGGTAAATATCTCAATTACTAAGCCATTTTTGTTTTGCCTCATCCAAGTCTTCTTTCTTTTGCATAATATGTCATTGAAGACCACCTTAGGCCATATGTTGTCTTCCATTCGTTCAATCTTTTTTAGATATCTTATGAGTCACACCATAACAATTTCTTCAATGGGGGTTGCCCCGACTTCACTAAGCATGATATCATAGGGGACTGAGATTTTAATTTTGAACTTGTTGGTAATCAAGCGTTTTTTAATCTTCTCAATTTGTTGCCACTATAAGTCAAAGGTACTACTGGCCCACACTTCACACCCATAGAGAACAATTGGGATCACTAACAACCCAAAAATAGTTTATGTAGTCTTCCAATCCCATAGCTCTGCTTCTCTGTATCTATTTTGAAAGGCGTATAATGCATTCCAACCTCCCAAAGTTCTTTTCTTTCTGCAATCTACCCAACTTAATTTTTTGTTGAAGTCAATCCCAATATATTTGTAATCTACCACTTCTTCAAGAGTGTTGCCTTCAAAGTAGAACTTATGTTGGTTATATTTTCTCTTGCTAGAGACAACTACTACTTTTGCCTTTCTAGTATTAAATTGCATCCCCACTGCTCTACAAAAGTGCTCAAGGGAAAGTAAGTGTTCTTGCAAGCCAAGAGTAGATTTAACAATCAAAATAAGGTCATCTGCATACAAGTTTGACCACTCTTCAAGTTTGTCAATATATAAGCCAATTAGGGTAGGGGACAATGGGCACCCCTGCTTGACCCCAATATCGCTCCTGAAACTTTCAGAGATACCAGCTGACGTTCTGATTTTGACTTTAACCTCCTCATATAATCTATGGACAACTGCTCTAAGATGCATAGGAACCCCAACTTCTTCCATTCTGTGCCAAAGCTTATCCCTAAAGACCGTGTCAAAGACTTTTCTGAAACCAACAAATCAACAAAAGGCTTCCTCTTTTTTCTCCCACACTTTCTCAATGATGTGTCTTAACGTTTTACCGTGATCAACTGCGGAGTGTTTGGGTGTGAAAGTTGCTTGTCCTTTATCACGCTTACCTCTTTCTTCCACCCACTTGCTAATTATGTTTTCTAGCATACTTCTGAATAGCTTTGCAAACAGGGGATTTATCATTATGGTCCTGTAGTTGGAGGGATTATTCGCATCGCCACTCTTGAAAAGAGGTATTGCTAGGCTAGTTGTCCAATCTGTAGGGAAGCCCTCATGAATGATGTTGATGAAAATTCTCGTGATGTGAGGCGCAAGAGTTTTTGAACCCCACTTTAGATACTCTGCTTGGAGTTCAACTAAATCCTTTGCTTTTCCAACACCCAACTTCTTAATACCCACCTCGACCTCTTGCATGGTGAAAAGCTTAATAGCGATGTTGACCAAGGGAGGGGGGTCATCCTTGGGATCTTGCTCATAAAGTTGTTTTGCATATTCAAGCCATTGATAAGCTGTGATATTGTTTTCAGTTTGCTTCTTTCTAGTTTGAAGTTCCTTCCAAAATAACTTGGGGTTGTTTTTCCCAAGGAAGATTAGTTCTTCCCTTCGTGAAATCATGACATCAACTTTTTTCTTTCTTAAAATCTGCTTGTAGGATTTGAAGTTAATTTCTTTCTGATTTGATTATTTCAAAGTTCTCCTTGCTTTTTTACATTCCTCATCAAACCAAGCATTAATCAAAGAGCAATTTGTTTCAGATTTCTTATTTTTTGCTCTTTTGCATTCTGAAAGTGCTCTTTGAATTAGATTTGTTAGCTTGTGGCTATGAAGGCCCTGGGATTGAGTTTTCTCCTCCTTAAAAAGTATCTCTAATGCTATCTTGAAGGTATTACGGTTTTTTTTGTGTTAAAAGAATCCTACCCTTCGGGGGTGATTGCTTAATGCACTGATTTTTTATCTCAACCTGCTGCTTTCTGTCCAAGAGAGTTTTAGATATATTGGTTTGTGATCAGATTTCAGATCCTGGATCTGATCCCCAATCCGAACTTCCTCCATTTTCTCACACATGCCATGTAAGAAAATTGCATAATCCACCACACTTGCATCATTGTAAGTGTTGCATTATAAATAAGATAATTTTATAGAGTTGAGTTTATCCAAGGCTACTTCTTATGATAGTGTCATTGGGTGAAGCTCATCAAATTGTAGTTCCAATTAGCATAAAAGAGATGGGCTTTATACGTTAGTGTGAATGACATGTATGAATAGTCTCTACAATGTAAGCAAATGGATTATGAAATGTAAGATAGTGTTGTAGTTAGACTTAGTGAAATTTTAGATCTAGAATGTAAAAATGTAAAAAAAAAAAGAGCAAAAAACAAAATCACCTGTAATTACAAATATATATAAATAAAATACATTGATTTTTTAGACATTTAGTGCCTACAATATAGACATTGAGACATAGAAAGTGTAGCTCTTTGTTGTATTCACTTTTTCATAAATTAATAGTTTGTTATGGCTTAGTTATTTTATTGTTATCGTAATTAGAAGTTTGTGAAGTTGTGACAAAGGCATAGTCATTTTTAACCAACTGCAATGTTTTCTTTTGATAATTTTTTAGTGTTTGATTCATATAGAACATGTTATACAACTTGAGTAGAACTTTATACTTAAAATGACAACTCTAACTAACCTTAAAAAATCCTATTTTTGTGAAAAAAAACTCCAGAAAACATCTTCAAATCAAAAGTGTTGCTATGGATAACACCATTTTTTTGGCTAAAAATGTGGACATGGACTAACACAGTCCTTAATGCTATTTACAATAACCTTAAAATCAAGCCTTGAATTGAAAACTAATGTTACTAGTAGCACATTTTTTCAAATAATGGCATTATTATGTCATTGTATCACAAGTTAAAATTGTATTTATTAAGTCTCTGAGTAACAGTATATATAACTAGCACTTAGTTAAACACGAATTATTCAAGAAATTATTTCACTACTCTTTCCATATAAAATAAAAAAAATTACGATATAATTCATAATAAAACCGTATATTAAACCATAACATTCAACCCCAAAATAAACCATGGGTGGTATCATTGTAATCAAAACCCTAAACAAACCTCTAGATTCAAAAGTGGACCTCCTAAAATAAGTATCATTTTTATTCAAAATTAAAAATTAAGAAAACTATAGCTTAAAAAAAATTAATTGAAAATTTTACTTTAAAGAAATTCATAAACCAAATTTAAAAAAAAAATTATATACATATGAAAATTTATTAATAAAAAATTTAAAAAATAAATCTAAAAAAAATTGTATAAAATGAAATTGTAACAAAAAAAATCAAAATGAAACATAAATTTAAAATTTTCGATAACATATAAATTTAAATATATATATATATATATCTTAAAACCATAAAAAAAAAACTTGTTTTCATACAAACACAACTCAAAAAAACCTTAACCATTAAAATTAAAAATAATAATAATAATTCGAAGAAAAAAACTTAAAATATGAAACTTTTAACTTTAAAATCAAATTTTAAAAACAAACTTTTAAAAAAATTAAAAATTTAAACCAATTTTTTTTATTTTTAAAATTAAATTAACAAAAAAACCCTACCCCTCTATCTCTACTTTTCTATATTTTTGTTAATTTGATGATTTGTTTATGCACGATTGTAATCGACAAGAGTTGCAGTAAGGAAGCGTTATGGAGAGATACGATGCAAGCCACGGCAAGAAGTCTAGAATACTATGACTGCGAGATGACGCAGATGTTTCGAGAGCATGAAGCAAAGGTAGACCAACTATGTTTGGGAAGCAATGATCAAGTAGAATGGTTGCGTACATTGGTAGACCAAGTGGAGGCTTGGGAGATGCCCAGGTTGGGGTCACTTAGTGGGATGAATGATGCCTAATAGAAAATACAGGTGCAACTGAAACCATCCAATAGGCCAAAAAAGAAGATAAGTTGTTACCTTTGTGATGGAAGTCACTTTGTGAAGACTTTCCCAATGAAGGCAAAGTCGGTGGCATGTTTGGAAATAGTCCATAGGAAACCAACTAAGATGACTCTCGCTTAAAGAGAAGTCCAAGGGCAACAACCTTTAGAAGAATCTTGGAAGCAGCTAAGGCATTGTTGGCATGCCTGAGCAACTTGGCAACAAGCCAAGGAAATGGTTCACAAGATGTAGACCAGCAAGGTCTTTGCTTTGTGGACGCAATAGTGAGTGGGTTGAAGGCTAAAATGTTTATAGAGACCAACGCCACCCAAAATTTTGTGAGAAGCAAAAAAATGACAACGCTTCATAGTAAGTCTAAGGGTAATGACGCCACATTCAAAGTGGTGAAATCAACAATGAGTTCGGTAGCCAGAATGCTTCGTGCAACACCAATAAAAGTTGGAAATTGTTACAACAAGATTGACTTGGTGGTCACTCTTTTGGATGACCATTCATTGGTCTTGGGGTAGAGCTTCTTGAAGTTATCCAAGTTAGTTATGGTTCCATTCATGAGTCATTTGATGTTTGTGAATGAGCCCAAGACTTGGAGTGTGTGGATGAAGCCGAGAAAGAAGTTGGGTCACATAACTTGGATGTCCTCCATGTAGTTGGTCGGGATGCCCAACAAACCCGTAGGAATTCCTTGTGGCATCACATGACAACAAGAATAATCGGCAAGGGAGAACCCAAAAGCGACAGAGACAATTGATCGCTTGGCATAGAAGTTGACAATATTGGAGCTTGAGGAAGACTTGGTTGTAAACAAAACTGAGTTGTTGCGTGTTTCGATAGACCATTCACAATGTTTATCCTAGTCTGTTTTGACTACGGGATAGGATAACAGTGTGCAAGTACCTCCACAGTGAAAGACAGTTTTTAGAGTTTTTTGGATAACAATATAAAAATCAAATAAAATAAAGACAATATACAGTGACACAATAATCTAAAAAACGTCAGAAGATACATGTATAAAAACAAAATTCTGTAGGATCAGAAGATACATGTATAAGAACAAGATTCTGTAGGATGAATGACAGTACAACTTAAAGTTCATGAGATGGGTTTTAAAACATACAAATACAAATAATAAACAAACAGTTTATCATTGCAGCATATGTAAAGGTATAAGCACTTAAAATAACATTTCAAATATCATATAAGCATCAATATTCACTTACAAACACAACAAACATTTATACATTTATATAACCAACAATGTAAATAAGGATTCAAACAAAACTAGAAAATATCCATACAATATAAGTTCAAAACCTAGCTCCAAATAGATATATTAAGTCATTTATAAAACAAAAAAGTATAAGCATTATAGGGTTGTACATGCTCCAAGCATATAGACTCCCATGTGTGTCTCTCTGAATTATAATGCTTTACAATTTATAAGAATAGTTAATCCTAGAAAAATGCATGCTCCAAGCATATAGACTCCCATGTGTGTCTCTCTGAATTATCCTAATGCTTTACAATTTATAAGAATAATTAATCCTAGAAAAATGCTCTATGAACTGACAAGTAGTATTCCTAATCCAAATTGACTTCTAGCTTCTTGTGAGATTGGATTTCCCTGGCTGAGAGATCATCTAGAGCACGACTTCTGGCTGCTGACATTCAATGCTTCCTCAAGCTTGACCACTATTTTTTTTTTGCCTCTGTAATTGCCAATGTTTCCTCTTTAAAGGACTTAATCTCTCCTTTTGTATCATGAGCCAGATTAAATAGCTTCTTAGTCCACCAGACTCTTTACAGGACAAGAGCCCCCTGTAAGATTAGATGATTTTATCGAGCAAAGGGATGAGATTAAACCATTTGCCCCACTGCTGATCAAGACACTTGTGAGATCTCTAAATCAATCTTTCGCCACTGTTTTGTTCAGTGCTAAAGAACCGGTTGCCGCACTATATTCTCCCTGAAAAATTCGAAGCATACTATCGAACTGTGGACAGCAAATGACATTCCCCAATAATGGAGCAAGAGGTGCAAAGCAATATGCTGCTGTCTTCTCCACAGTATTGGTAATAGCTGAGATATTCACAGGACATCTCCCTGTAAGCACTGAATCAGGAGCACTGGGAAAGTACGGATACATAGGCGGTGTAGACACTACTGGCGCCAAGGCATATGGAACCACAAAAGGAGAAATCTGTATGGAGCCGAAACGGTCACTCGGTGAATCAGAAGGCCCGCTGAATACATGCTAAAAAAAATAGAATTCTGAGCTGCTGGTGCTACGACTCCTTTCCCAAAATTCATAAAATACATCGCAAAAAATAGAAACCACAAAAGGAAGGCATCTAAATAACCTGAGGTTTCAGAAGTTGGCAATGCTGGCAGTGAAACCGTTGGAGCACAAGTAGATGAGGATGACAGAGAAGATGACGAAGGCCATGGAGCATCAATGTTATCACTCAAGTCACAAGTAAAGCTAACACCAGTAGAATTATCAAATACAACATCTGTAGGTAGACTTCGCAGTAAACAACCTTGTTGTCCAACAACTTGTATGTTGAAGTCAATTTCACATAGTTTATAAAGATCTGTAACGATACCCTTCTTCTCTAGCATAGATCCAAAAAATGTCGCACAATTCAAGGCCTACCTATTTGTTATTAGCATCTGCTTTTGCAATGTTAAAATGTAGTCATTCAGAGAACTACAGCATGAAGTATTTTTAACATCCGAACCACTACTAGCTTCATTCACTGATGACATATCTTCAAATGATAGAGGACAGACTTTGTTAACCTTGCAACTGAACAAAATTCAAAATGCATTATTGGCCTCATCAAGGTTAAGTTGATTTGCAAGCCACGCAAAAACCGCCCCTTTGCAATCATCCACAATGACTTACTTTGTAGACGATTCTAAGGCAGCATTCTTTGACAGTGAACTCGAGTCTCTTGATGCCAAATGAACAGCAGCTTCAGCAATAACAGGTTGACAAACTGGCCTTGAGAAATAGTTTCTTGTCATGACCACTTGCAGCAACTCTGAGAACAGATTCCGTAGCACCAATAGTGTTGGACATGCATGCAGCAATTTTATTGGCAGTTTCCTGTGAAATTTGCCATTCCAAAGGGTCTACGGGTACAGAGACATTCATCTGGCAGAAAAGCATTCTCAGCACTGCAAAGGAGCGGAGGAGGAGTATGAGATAAACATGTTGGACAGTCAAAGTCATCTCCAGCATTGACAATACTCTAGGGTCTTCCAATTCTTTCCCTTTATCAGTACCAAAGTTTGTACTACCACGCCAAATAGCTTCTCCAATGCGAAGAGGAGCAAATGTAGGACCTTGAAGAAAAGATGAATTGTGTCCCAAAGGAACTGCTAGAAGGCAAGTTGTTGCTATTGGACCTTCCAATGCCTTGAACAACTTCATTATTGTTTGGTAACCCTGCACAAAAACCTAACCTTGGAAAGCTGGTAGCCTATGTTTTGAGTACTAAAATGTGCGGCCAACTTATGTAAGCTGGCAAACATAGGCAAAATATTTTTAAATCCTAACTTTGCAAATATGAAAAAAACTTCAATTATTCTATAGGATCTTAGGTTAAAAACTAAAATATTGGTGAACATATAGAATATTCAGAAGTGAAATCAAAGCACACTAAAACTTTAGAAAAAAAGAAAAATAAATTTAAGGATAAAAATCAAAGGTAAATAATAAACCTAGGGAGGATAGCTAACAGACCTAGGACAAACACACAACATGTTGGAGACAAGGTGTAACTTGCACCAATAGTGGCAGCGTAAGTCTTGAACAAGTGATGACCGTCTAGACGAAGCAACTAGAGAGGTGTTTTCGCTTGGGCAAGATAAGCAGAGTCTTGACGATGACCAATGCAAGGAGGAATTTGACCAAAAATGTGAGCAGTGGGAAGCAAACTTGGAGGAAGATGTGAAGGATGCTGAGGTGACATGTGTGCCTCAACAATTGCAATGGAAGATCAAGGTGACAGTGAAAGTGAGGATTTCTCACGCGCGTGATGCGACATACATCATGGTCATTTGTGCACACACTATCAAGAACCCAAAGTTCAAACTGGCGCATGAGGAATTGGAAGAAGTGGGTTGCCTATTGTTTGAGACGGAAACAAACCTAGCTTACTTTAAAAACAAATCTTACTTATGCATCAAGTTGAATGAGGGGAATACCAAGGAGGTGGAGGCCACACAAGGCACCCTTCGAGAGTGCAATGCCTGACAAGATGAGTAGCTTGTCTCAGAGAGCTCACAACACCACAAGGATGTGACAAAGAATTGGTCACCTTTCAAAGGAACAAGAAAATGATCAAGGTGACGAGCTAATAGGAGACAACAACATGCCGAGACAAAGGAAACACCTTTTGTGATGGCATACCATGTGACAGACTTGTGTGAGTTAACTTTTGGAATTCATGAGTTTGAGCTAACGGTATCCCTATTGGAGGAGTTGGGATGCATGTCTTTGGGAGCTAAGGTTGCCTTGAAGTACTTGTGCAACATGCATGAGACATATGGGTGTATGACGGATGGTTTTGGGAGCCTTGGAGGTGGTGTCCTTGGGAACCACTTTCCATTTTGTGCGGGATGAAAAGTGAGCAATTTCGTTCACTGTCTTTGGCATAGGCAGTGAGGTCATAGGCACCTTGTGGAGGGTTCCTTAGACAAAATTTAGCCAAGTTTATGCGGGAGCATATACATGGACCATGAAGTGGTGTCATGGTTGAGTGTTTAATGCAGAACACTATTCAAAAGTATTGCAACAAAGGTGAGAACGTGGTGAGAACTTTGTCCAATTTCGGAAAATTGGCATGGAGCAAACAGAAATATGGAAGGGAAAACATAGTTGTTGCTTAAGGAAGTTCATTCTCATGGTGGTTGAGCGCGATGTTTGGATTAGCTACCCAACCAGTTCAACACATGGGAGGCACAACAAATGGATGCATGAAATAACTGGATGAGTATCACAAAAATACTACGTTGGGCAGATGCAGTAGGTTGGGAAGTGGCTTCTTAGGATGACCTAGTTGCAACAATAGTTGGCAGTGACAACAATTGCAACAGATGTTTCCAGGTGTGGCAAGCATATTGGAGACATTGTCGAGGGTGACAACACTTTTGAGTTGGGGAGGATGTAATGGCATTGGTACAGATCCACCTTGGCCCACTCACCTCACACGGGCAAGTTGGAATGGGGATTTCCCAAGACACAAAGACAGGCTACGACAACCCGACTCAGGAGCCCCTTGGATCATCCATGGGAAAATAGGAAGCTTGAAAGGGAAAGAAAACCAAGTAGCATGGTGGGAAAGCGACATCACGACATCGACAAACGTTGGTAGCAAATGCACCAGTAGCAACATGACTTGGAAGCTTGGCAACAAAGACGTGCCAAGTCGGGAAAGCGGGCACACAAGCATTGGATAACAAGGAAGTTGAGCATACATTGTTGATTGTACAACATCAAGATTCATTCTCCGAACTTGTGAGTAATATCAAGTCAAACTTGTGAGTCATATCAAGTCCTATGTATCCTCATATGATTGAGGTGGTGATGTTGTATTGTAAAGCTTGTGGGTAATATCAAGCCGAGTCTTGTGAGTAATATCAAGACTAAACTTGTAAGTAATATCAAGTCAAGTATTCTCATAGAAGGTGCCCTATGAGAATGGACCTCCAATTGTGGGGATGATCTTGTGTTGTATCAAGACTGTGGGTCTCCATTTGTGGAGGTGGTTATACTATGTGATATATTGCTAGTCATGGTCACTGAGTGCTATAAGTCTCATTTAGGGTTTAGCTACCCCTAGAGTGAATTACTTTAGCATATGACTATATGGCATGGGGTAATATATATAATCATCAATATGTATGGAATAATTCTTCTAAGTATGATATGATAAGATGGATAAATAATACACATATAGACCATGCATTAATTATTTAATGATAATGAGATAAAGCATAGAGAAAGAGAAAGAGAATTGCCCATGCAAATGTGTGAGTGAACTCAAGTTATAAACCTTTAGTAAAATATGAATGCCTCATTCGAAGCACCAATTGAACTATTAATGAATGCAATCAATTAAGTAAAGAAAAGCTTAATGTTCATCAATTAGCATGCATCCGTTAACTAAAGAGATCCATCCAAAAGTTAATAATAGAAATTGTGCATGGATGTCACTAAGAGTGAAGCACTGATGACAATTAAACTAGCATGATAACTAAGTGATTAATAGTCAGTTAAAGATTTAGTTCAAGACAGTTAATATTCAGTTCAAGTAAGTTCACTTTCAGTTGAAGATAGTGAACATTCAGTTAAATATAATTGAGGAAAGGAAGGGTGCTAATGTTTGCATGGAAGGAGTTCTAATTAGATCCTCCTTTTAGATGCACTACATGGTGCTCTCAGTATGTTTATTGAGCCTCTTATGTGCTACCTTTTGCATGCTATGAGTTTTGGCTTGTTATTAATAAGCTAGGCATATGGCAAGTTCAATATAGTTGCATACACTTGTTTTTGCAGGGTTGCATTAGATCTCTCTTCTCTAATGCTAAGGTGTTATATTTTATCGGGCATTCTACTTATGTGTTGTAAAACCATTCTCTGCAAATCTATCTATTATACTCAAAGAATTGTTGGGTATTTCATCCTTCGTGTTTGAAGGGTTTTCCTGGGGTATATCTTGTCTCTCATGGTTGATTGATTTATACGGCTGATTTTTGGAGCTGATTTATATGGTTGATTTATGTGGTTGATATATTTATGAGATTCACATGTGGCTGATATATTTATATGTGGTTGATTTATGAGATTAACATGTGCTAAATTAATTGATAAAAATTTTAAAGTTCAAGCATCTTTGATTTTGCTCAAGACATCAACATACATCACATGATACTTAGCGAAGACAACACATAAAAAGTATTAGCTACTGTGGGTTGGTCAAACCTTTAGAAGAGTGTGGCACGTCGGCAAACGAAATTGCTCGAGGCATGGCATGTCGAGGGAAACCGGGGACTTAGCGTGTTGGGAGAACAATGCCGGCTCGGAGGAGTGCGACCATGCTTGGGTCGCACTCACACGACGAGCATGCCTATATATACTCGGTGGGAGTCCAAAATGAAATCAACCAAGGAACCAAGTGTAAGGCATCCAAGGGTAAAAAGTGACCAAGGGACAAGCTCTTGCAAATTCATAGGGTGTAGGTCGCAGGGGTGAGCCTAGTATGATTGGGGAGCACACTTAGGCATAGTTTCATGTAGGTCAGAGGCATATGGTGGCAACAGAAGATACAACAAGATAAGTGCACAATTATGGTAGATTTCTTGGGGTTTCTTTTGGGAGTTAGCTAAGTTGGGTGCTCTGTCAAGTGGACTAATATGTGGATGCCCCTGGTCTGTTGTAACCATTGTATTGTAAACTTGCACTTTTACTGTATTTGAAACTTGACACACCTAGTTGGGGTGCCAACTTATATTCTGGTGTCTCTTGTATTTGGGTAAGTGTTTAAGTTAAACGTGTTATTGTTGGACGTAATGTGTTAACAAGTTAAAGTTGGACAAGTAAGATAAAGTGCACATAATAGAAGTGTTTTAAGTAATTTGCATGAAGGAGTAGTCTGTTGAGCTTACAACCCGAGTTAGTTTCACCCTGGGACACGAAGACTCAGATAGTGTCGCATAGGCCTACTGGAAGGAAATATGAACTTTGGTTCTGATCGTGCCAGTAGCCCTGTGACATGGTTCCTCTATGTTGCCACCATGAAGGGCATCCACCAATAGAGGAAGAGTATTTTGAGACTTAAGGGAAGAATACCAAGCTAGTTCCATTCTCAAGTCAAGCATCCACTAAGCAAACAATCTCAATTCCACATGTCTTTCATGTTATAATCCTTCTCGGGCCATATAGGGGCTTAACATACACCATGTATGCCAAATCTCATGAAATGCCTCCAAATATGGTGTAAACACTTTTTGGAGAAACTTGAAAATTAAGTCTCTTTGTATATGCACAACTTCATCCCTAACTAGTAAGTTATAAACTCTCCACATACCTTCTGTGGAGTAAGCATGAAACATATTAAATTGTGGGAAGACAATGCAATCGATCACCCTTGCCTTCTATATGACTTATCCCTTTAGAGCCCAAGGGTATGGATATCAAATTAAGGTATCACCATCTCTTTCATTTGTTTGAATGGGACAACTCTAAGGTGGGGAAATGTATTATTTGGAAGCAATTAAATCCTCCAGAGGAGTTATGGGAGAATATGAATTTGGCTCTTTCTCGACAAAAACATGCAACTCCTTCAAATAATAGAAATAAGGGCCCACAAGGATTTCCCCCCGCAAGGGGGAGTCTAGTCTCTAAGCCTACGATACTCCAAAATTGTAGCTAACCAAAACCTACTACCCTAGTCCCCCATCTAGAAATATGTCTAAGAGATTGCATTTCCAAGATTCGTAATTTTGTTTGGATGCTTGCTTGCAACAAAATCTAGGCTCATGATAATTTGTGCAGAAGAGCATTTCATGGACCCTCTCATTGCTACATGTGTAAACAAAAACAAGAATCTTTCAAGCAATTATTTTTTAGTGTGAATTAGCTGCAAACTTCTATAAGTTGGCAATTAAGGATCTTGATAATCATATTCACCCCCCAAGGAAACAAGACAAATACTACTAACTTGGAGTCATCACTTTCGTATTTCTATGCAAAAGAAACCCCGTTTTAAGAGATAATGGATGGCATTACCTAAATTTGTGATGTGGAAAATCTCACTGGATCATAATAAATACATATTTAAATATGAGCCCCCAAGACTAGCAAAGCAGCAAGACAGTGCCAATTCCTCCTACAAGAAGAAATTATCTCTAATTGAATTAGTCCAAAATTATTGCCATATCTAATGATAGAAGATCAAAAACTTTGGCTATGAGATTGGTTATTCTCTCATCGTCCTATGAAGACTCACTAGGTTCATCATCCTTCTTATTCTCGACAATGGTAATTCATATTAGGAGAGAGAATTTTCGCAATGAAAGAATGAACAAAATCATCTTAATATGTTATTTGATGGAGCATCCAAAGGAAATCCTAGGGTAGCATGTGTAGGGTGCCATTCTTAATTTTGGAGGAAATTAGAGATTGAGCACACTTAGGGAATTAGGGTTGCCATGAGTAATGAAGTTGTAGTAACCATGGTTCTTCTCAAAGCCCAACAAGCAAACAAAATACATGTTGTACATGATTCTTTAATTCTTCCAAGAGTTATTCAGGAAAAGTCCCTACCCAACCATTCTCACCTAGCTCAACTAGTAAGATTGATTCATCGAGAGGCACAATATTTTGACAAAATTGCTTTATTCCATGTGTTTCGCCACCAAAATATCTTGGTCGATCATCAAGAAAATGTGGGTAAAAGGTTAAATCTTGGGCAATGTATAATAAATGAGGTGAGATATCAATCCATACCCCCCTATAAAATTGTATGTCAAATGTCAATGTAAATCACAATAGTTTACAAAGCAAGGATTCCCCTCAACATTTTTGGAATTATGTTGAGAGTCTCATCTTCTCTATCCTACACCCATGTGAATTAATATGAATAACATAGCCATTTGTTTGATTTTTAATCTACGTTAATGATTTAAGCAAATATACTTCTCTAGATCTTTCCAGAGTCAACTTCTAGGTCTATTTAATGTGAACATTCTCTTGTGTGTTGAGCAACTCAAATCCTTTACGAACTCTAAGAATGTTGAGTCTCTCCTGTCCTAGTCTAAGTGAATTTTCATAATGGGTTCGGGTAGCATTATAGATTAAAGGTTTGTAATTGGTCACAAAGGCTTTGCTTTGCTTTGGAGATGCAACTTTGGGTTCTAGGGTTTGCGGTGTCTCTGATTGTTAAGGGTGGCTCGACACTCAAGCTTGGCAACTGAGAGTGAGAGACCTACATTTCGGGATTGGTAAAATGGTAAGCCTTCTAAGCAAAGTATACAACTTGCAAAGGATATCACACTATATATATAGCAAGTACCTCTCTCATGAAATTAAGAGATCTAAAAAAGGGCTCAAGCACTGCATGAAGGAGGCAAGAGAAGCTCGTTGTAATGTTATCAATACTTGCATCTAATGGTATTGTTAGTAACCAAAGATGGAGAAAAAAATTCAAGACATGGGCTCAACCAAAGACACTTGTGCAATTAACACAACCCAACATTTTGTAGATTTGAGAAATTGATGTAAGGAAGTTGACACTTTCATGGATGTTCAACCTAACACAACATAGAGATTTCCCTCCAAGTTGACTCAATTAAGAAACTCCTTTAGAGGAGGGCAACCACCTATGCATCCCAAACGCAATAATATTAGTTTGCGAGGCAATGTATTTGTCAAATTATAGTAGTTGATTCTTCTACTCCTTAACATTATGGGCAAACATTTTCATCGATCTATTTTCTTCAATACATGGCATAGACCTCCTATTTTATTCTAGCAATGCTTCCTTTTTAGTAACCCCATTTTAAAATACAATTATTAACCAATTTTGCAACAAAAAAAAATATTATACTTGTAACCGAACATTTACTAAATTTATAAACTATATTTATAACCACTATACTCTTTTATAATTTTATTGTCTGTATTTTGAATATTTATTATATAAATATTTTTATAACAATTGATAAATTTGATTAACATATATTTTTTAATTTTTATTTAGATTATAAAAGTAAATATTGTATTTGGTTTTATTTTATTTTAATAATACAAAATTCATATTTAAAATATTAAAATATGTTTTTTAGTTCATTTTCTTAAATAACAATAAAGAATAATATATAGTTTTATGTATGGTACTAAGGTTTGATGCTACTATAAAACACATGATCACATTGGAAGTAGCCCTAGCCTTAACAATGATGACGAGTGACATTAGCTTTCTTGTGGATACTATCTAGATTGAAACCACCTTTTGGCCTTGGTGTAGGACCTAGAACTACTTTCCATTGGCTAAACGTCTGTCATGTTCAAACATAAGGAAACAAGTTAACAACCAAATACCTATATGTGTTTGGTAAGGGTGGAAGTCTACCTATTTACAAATAACCAATAAGTCATTTCGAATGGTGCCCTTGTCCTTGAATAATAGTAATGAGTTAACCTACATTCATGAATATCAACAAGTGAAAATTATCTTACTTATAGGTTTTTCTGTCTTACAATTAAATAAATCATTAGTTCATCTTAGTACTTTGTACTATATTTGTTTTGAATTGCTTGGTTTTATTATTTGGGACTTTCACTATGAAAATTCACTTAGAATAAATTTTCATAAGTGGTTTTATATGTTGTTAGCTAACAACATATAATTTTTTATAAATTTAAAATAACTTTATTTCTCAACTTTATTGCTTAAAACTTTAAAAATTATTATTTATCTGTTATTTTTTAAATTATAATTTATATATATCTCTCTATATATTAAATTTATATAATAAAAGGTAACATGAAATTCAACCTTTAACTTAAATATATTCATAAAATAATCAAACACATTCATAACACTCATTTACAAAATCTAAACATATTCATAAAATAATTAAACACATAATATTCATAAAATAAATATTTAAACCCATAATATTCATAAAATTGTTGAAAAAATCAAGTCACTAAAAAATCCAAACATATTGATAAGATAGTCAAACAAATAATGAACTGCAATTTGTTTCTGTGACTTTACCATTATTTTTGGTATTGGACTTTAACATTTCATTATCCCTAAAATTTACCGTTTCATTATTCTTAATTATTTCTTAAACTTTACCATTTCATTATTCATAAATAAATTCATTGTTATCTTAATCCATTTCATTATTCATAAATAAATTCATTGTTCTCTTAATCCATAAAGTACATATTAAAAAAACTTATAATTCTTGACATCATTCAAAAACTATGAACATTACAGCTTAGTAAATACTTTAAATTACCCTCACGGCTGAAAAAGAAAAGGATGTTCTGCCAAATGACATGAGAAACAAGTGATTTGAAATAGGAGATTTTTCTTGTACAGTTCTCATTGGCATTCGGAAGCCTTGGCATAATAATTATGTTACACAAGTTTATAAAACATGGGTATGTTGGGTATTTATAACATGGGTATGAGCATCGGGTAAAGCTAAAAGTTTTGCCCAAATTTGCACTAAATATAGGTTTGAGTATCAGGTATCTTTGTATTTTGAGTTTGATGTGATTTATGATCCTAAATTTCTATATTAATGTATATGACTAATATAAGTTAACTATAAACATTTGAGATATGAATTAAAGTTGTTCAATATCTCAGTATTGTAGAAAGATCCATGTTTATTCGCTTAACTAGCAACTTATATTTTAAGTGTGAATGGATCTAAACATTTAAGAGGTGTTAGCCTTCATAATTTATATAACTTTGAAAAAATTTAAAATGGCATTATTGATAGATTCAATTGAAATTTTTATTATTGATGATTTCTTGGCATAATAATCAACAATCATACAATTGATTTTCTTATGATTTTGGGCTCTACAAGGTCTGGATCTTATAGAAGCTCCTTGTCTGTTTAGGAGCTTCAGAGATGAGGAATTTCTGCAAGTTCAAAAGCTCGCAACAAAAAGAGGACATTTCGTATAAGTTCCCAGGCTCCCAGGAACAGGGAAACAACGAGTACGAGTTGCCAAAATCTTAGGAGCGGTACCCATGCAACTATGCATAACACCATTAAGAGTGGCATTGGTTCATCTGCAAAGCCAAGCAACTCAGGATCAACATTGGGCTTTATATTTGCAGTTTATTCTACCCAATGTGGTGATCTGTATTGGAATCTTTTCATCAATTGGGTTTATGACTCATACGCTTCTTTGATTGTAAAGCAAAGCATTTTGGTAGGAAGCTTTAACCTTCAATAAGCAGCTTAGTGACCGCGCTTGAAAAACTTTTCAATGAAAACTTAGATTATTGTAGCATAATTTGCTCATATTGGTATTTAGCATACGGAAATTTAGTGTAAGAATATTCAGGACAATTAAATTTTGAAAACCAATTTTAAAAATCCAAAATTAATTATTCAAACACTATAAAACAGAAATATTATTCAATTTCATACCTTCCTATTAAAATATTTATTAATAACTAGGTGCCCTCTCTCACACTCACCATATCCCAAGTTGTTGAGATTTTATATTTTTGTTTTTTAAATATATGTTCGATTTTATTATATAAATGTCTATGTATATTTATGGTATATTTGTAAAAAATTGATTAAAAGTATTATACAATAATAATAATAATCTGTTTTTAAGGTCACTACCAAGTAAGACACCAATTTGGTGTGAGACCTCTTGTTTGTGGGACAAGTGATTTAACTGCTAAAGTTTACAGAGGTGTACATACCCTACCCCCTTTGGATTTGAACCTGTGATCTTCTAGGAGGAAACACATTCTCTTAACTATTAGGCCAACTATATAAACATTCTACTTCCGTATTTTATTCGTACTAAAATTTTTCATTATGTATTTTTTTCTGTACCATATCGTAATTGTATTTATATTCATACTCGAATTATGCTACTATGAGTTAGATGCAACCATTAAAGAATAATATGATTTCTTCAATAAGGTCATTGCTCAAATTAACTTCGATGAAAGTATATATACACAAGTAGAAGCTGGAAAATTTATTTATAAAGCCATGGAAATAAACTTACACCAAACCATTCCCAGTGGCAGTGAGGGAGTTGGTATACCAATATTCTAAAGGCATGCCAAGCATTTGCACTCGCATAGGCACTAAAGATAGCATTTTGGT
Organism: Pseudotsuga menziesii; assembly: GCA_001517045.1. Lineage (NCBI taxonomy): Eukaryota > Viridiplantae > Streptophyta > Pinopsida > Pinales > Pinaceae > Pseudotsuga > Pseudotsuga menziesii. The sequence goes on from LPNX011048354.1 coordinate 144,171, forward strand.
GTATCAATTGAAACCCAACAAACAAGTCCTCATAAAATGATCTGTTGCCCAAAAGAAACAAGGAAGAACGGCTAGTCCCTGCCTACGTATTATCACACCTAAGAGTCATAATATGTCTATCTTGGCTAGAATCCTGCTTCTTGGTGAACAGAGAAAACCAATTGTGCTTGCCTCTGCTTGTATGTATTTATCTTTAGCTTAAAGTGCTTCAAAATGGACCGGATAAAGAACAGGGACATGCCTTGCGCTCTACTGTTTCTAAAGCTACCATCGAAGCTTGACACTTGGCATTTAAGAAATCATGGACATTAAGTCGATGGAAACGAAATCATGAAAATAAAATCAGTTGATGCCAACAAAGAATATTTTACATATATCTGGTACTTCACAAAACAGTGATCTTCAATAGAAACAAACATAGTGGTATGCTAACCTAAATCTGCATATCTATCGAACTGAATGGAAGCTGAGAAATGCTTTCAGAATTAATAAGGAAGGAGTTGCTCTCGTCTGTGACAGAAACAACAATCGATATCAACCTGATAACGGAGATTTTTAAAATAAGATTATTTATTCCTGTTTGAATACGTTGTCTGTCTTCACATGCTTTTTGTGTTGACTTCATTTAACTTGAAGCCGAATATCAGAACATTTCTCTGTTTGAAGTGATCTTTATAAAAAAAATGTTTTTAATAAATACACAACTCGTCCATGAGGTATGCGTAAAAGAGTATTAAGTTATTAACACACGATTGCTTGACAATGAAATGATAATAAACATTATCCACAATTACATTAGGGTTTGACAATGTATACCCTAGTTTAAGTTTGACAGTGTTAGTATCTATTTCTATTAATATATGGATTTGATCAAAAGCAAAACTTGCAGTTATACCATGCTTCTATATGAATGATTGTTTTCTTTTTTTTTGAGGAACCAAGAATGTCAAAACTTGCAGTTATACCATGCTTCTAAATGAATGGTTGTTTTCTTCTTTTTTGAGGAACAAAGAATGTCAGAGATATGGCCATGATAGGAAAGCATGAATGTTCTCTTCCTGTTTGAGAAACCAAGAACGAAAGAGATATGACCTTATATTTAATTTTTCAATTATTTTTTTATGTATTTTTATTTTTATATACGTAGTTTAAAGTTGAGTATGGAACGAACAGCATGTCAAAAAAATCTACAGAAGTCAATCTTCGATATGGCTTTACAAGTACAGGTGTTTAGTTTCTAGGCAAATCATAGGACTGTCTTTTGGTTGTACATGTTTAGTTTCTAGGCTACTATTGATTTCTATTATTAGTTCCTCCATGTTTTAAAACTGTGATTAACACATACAAATTAGTAATAACTGTGATTTACCTTTTCATCGTTATAGCTTTTGAACTGGATTTACATACACACTAATAAATATGCTTTACCAGTTTTCATCATTATAGTTTTTGAACTGTTTTGTGAGAAGACGTTCAAAAGGATGCCCAACGATGCTCACAGCAATGGCAACAAGAGCAAATGTAAAGCAACCACGGCATTGGCAACAGGAGCAAATGTCAAGAAAAGAATAAGCCTTGAATTGTTGCCTGCTTGCTTGATTTGCTGTAAAATTCAGGGACCTCTCAAGTAATCAACAGTGAACACAATGGAAAATACGAAGGATCTTCAGTGACAGCTTCATCCAGCAGGCGATTTCCATGGGAGATCCCAACATGTTTCACAAGGTCATGAATGGCTTCAAGCCCAAGGTGGTTCTCGTATATAACTCTCTCGTAAAAGAGTTCATGGTATTCGATCGGTGGTTTGCTTCAGTCTGGCCTCCACATAACCCAATAGACTGTATGCTCATTCTACAATTTCCCATGGAGCCACCAGCGATATCCCCAAGCTATTGGCCGACGGATTATCCCAGAAAACCTTATTCATAATATTCTTCATTGAAATGAGCAGCCTAACCTAGTATGTCTTCGAAGGCAACCCTAACTCTGTTAAGTAATATAGAGCATGGAATGACAAAGAAACTAACAAAAGTAGTATGAAATAAGAACAGTCTTCTATAAAAAGGCATATACCAATAAGGAGAATCATCTACCACTTCAAACAAGTGAAGCAGGCATCGTAAATGAGAACAAGGTTTACTCATCTAACACCACGAATAAAATCCTGTTCACTATATTCTTAATTGAAATGAGTTGATAAATTTGTTCACGATATTCTTCATTGAAATGAGTTGATAACTTGGTTTGTTACTGCAAAAAATAGGTCTTTGTGAAATGGAAAGTGTGTCTTCAAAGGCATCCCTAACTATGTTGAATAAAATAGCAAGTTACTTGTATAAACGCTAAAAGGATAGAGCAAAGAAGATGTTGTGCTAACAACAAATTAATCTGTTATTTATCTTTCTTGTGCTAGTGCAAGAAATCTGATTACACATTTAAAGACAATAAACGACAAGGAGCAGAACAGGAACAAAACACCTGTGATACCTTGACTTGAAAGGAAACAACGCTGACAAATGGATCCCTATTTTGGCAGTTGCATGACTTTGATGTTGCAAGCACCTATTTTGGACTCTTCTTGTACCCAGACAGCCATAGAACCTTTAAACACTAGAGCATGTATGCATATCACTGAATGCAAACATCCCTTGCTAGGATCCTCTGGCCAAAGAAATAAAAGGAAAATTAATGTACAGAAAAAGTCATATTGAAACTGCTTACGAGCTCGCAAAACTTTCATGACTCATTTCATTGACACACGCTCACTATTGTCTCCATGATGAACTTTTCATCTTTCTCTCCGCTGTAAATGGCATGCAGAACTGAGGATGATCTTTCTCTCCGCTGTAAATTGCCTGCAGAACTGAGGATGATTCAGCATTTGAATTATTATTAACATATTTTTCCAAGAAACGTTTTTCTGTCAGCAGAAGAATTTTTGGAAAAGAAAGCCTTCCTTTAGACACTTGCACTTGCATAGATTCCATTGCCTTGAGTACTCTATACCGAGGAACCATCCTGGTCTCCAAGCTCAATCCAAACAATGTTGGATACTTAATAAGATCGATTAATGGAAGCCCCGCAGTCTTAACCAGAAAATCCACTTTACGCTTTATTTTTTCTTCTGTAAGTCCAATAATCAATGTCCTTTTTCTCAATAATTCGGAAACCTGCTTTTCAGAGAAGCCTAAACTGCTCAAAAATTGTTGTTTTCGACCTAAGTTTCCTTTCCCCATTGTCAAAATTTTACGCACGCCATTAGAAAACATCTTTGATCCCTTCTTTAACCCGATATCCTCCGCATGTTTAAACGATTCCATAACTCTTTCCTCCGACCTGCTGACAATGTCAGGATGCCTTGCCAATAAGTCTGACAATGTTTCGCCCTCCATGCCCAATTTTTGCAAATAAAAAATTCCAGATTTTATCCTCTCCTCCGTGACATTGAAAGCCCTTGCACCGTTTTGAACAAATTTGGTGATATCCTTTTCATTCAAGAAAGTCTTAAATAGCCTGAGCTTAGATTTCAAACTTTCAGACTTATAAAAGAGAAATGTAGGGCTACAGAGGACCACCCTGCGAATCTGGGCAGGAGTTGTCAAACCACAGCCATTTAAGAAATCCAGATTTACTTCCATATTCTGGGCTGATTTCGCACGAAGCAAGGAATTGCGACGTCTAAACGCTTTTGTGATTTCTTCGTCTGTTAAACCGCATTTGTTGATTAGAAATTCTCTGGCAATACCCCTGTCTGGTGGAGTTAGAGAAGGGATGGCCGTTTCGGTGCAAAAATAGGCGGATTTTATGTGGGGTTTTCCACTGAATGGAGGAAGACGGAAAAGAGACATAACCAATGACAATGGAGCATCGTTCTTTGTGATTCGTTTCCATATTATCTGGATAGACATGGTCTGTGCAAGAAAAATGACAAATATAACTGTCTTGGGTGTGAAAGAAAAATGACAAATACCTGTTGGAGTCAATGAGTGGACACCCGCTTTAAGTCGATATGCGATATGCGAGATGGCCTGATGCAGATTGGATACCCACTATAACTCGATATGGGATACTGAATCGCCCAGCAGGGTTTTATTAGGGTTTTGGTGGAAGACTCCAGCAACCTCTAAAATGTTTTGGGGTTTTATTAAGGTTTGGTGGAAGGGTTGCATGGTCCAGCAACATCAATCAAAAATGTTTTGGCAGCATATCTTTCTTTTTTGGTTTTCTATATTGTTCAATTCTTGTGTTTTGGGTTTTATTAGGGTTTTGGTGGAACTGTTGTATAGTCCGACAACATCTAAAAGGTTTTGAGGCATATCTTCTTTGGTTTTCCGTATTGTTTTCTTCTTTGGTTTTCCATATTGTTTTATTGTTTTATTCTTATGTTTTGTACAAATATTTTTTTTGTTTTTCCATATTGTTATGTTATTATGACTGCACAAATGTATAAATGTGAGACTCATATCAAATTGAAAAGACTAAAGTATTTTTTTATTTTTGGTTTAAGAGATCATTAAGATATTTAAATTAATATGGTCAAAAGATATTTAAAATGACTTTATTTCTCGTCACAAATTTGATTAGGATTTGTTAAAAAATTCAAGCATTAGTAGAGTTTTATAAGGATTAATGCATAGTTTTTTGGATGGGGTGTTGGGAGGGATTAACATGACTTATAATTGGTCGATCTATATTATAGGACACAATTTGCTATGCCTAGCTAACACATATGAGGATCCAAGGGGTGGGGGAAGGGAAGATGTCTCACATGCTCTCATTCATGTTAGTGATCACGGGTTTCACAGGTTGTAATGCCTCTTGGGAATGTCACAAAATAAGATCTCTCTAACATGTTATAATTCCATAAGCATCTCAACAAATGGAGGTTGAAGGAATCATTATTAAAGATAGAAGTATGATCGATCAATAGTCCTTTGTTATTGCTCAAGGGGACGAGAATTACAAGAAGTGGTATATACGCATTTCTCTGTCTTGGTTGCATAATGGCATTGTCCATAACACCTACTTTGAGTTGTTATCTCTTCATAATTATGGTTGGCCTCGATCATTTTCCTCCCTTCTCGATAACTTCGTTGTAACGTTATTGGCCCTAATTCTTTGAACTAAGCTAGATTACTTTGCTTGGCTCGGAAAAAACTTGTATTCGGTGACCCATGCATACTATTTTGGAACTCTTGTGGAGGCTCTATTCTTTGTTTTTGGATTTTGTCTCCTGGTATACCCGAATCTCTCGATTTTCCCATTATTTGAGAGGAATCTTCTCCCCAACCCTATCAAGCATGGTTGACAGAGGCAGAGGGTGACGAGGGCGCAAAGGCATAGGTCTAAAAACCAACTCAAAAGTTAAGAAGAAAGCAATGAACTCGGTTGTAATATATTGAGGACAAACCCCAAATCATATAGAGCAAGAGATCTCTCAAGCTGAGGACAAAGTTTGAATGGACAAAAGATTCATACAGCATGAAGAGAGCAAGACTGATATAAAACCTTCGATTCCCAACACAAGTACCTTTCATGCAAGGGATTCTAAATATCTCAAAATCGTTGCACTATACTAGAAAATGAAGATTATGATTGGTAAAGCTCTTTTGGAGCAAAATGAGGCCCACAATGAAATCCCGCTACAAGTGGATGACCTTCAAGTTAAGATTCAGAAATTGGACACCAAGCTCAACATCATTGCCAAAGCTACCTATATCGAATTGCAGAGAAAGATCGCAATCCAGCCTCTAGATGAGAGGTTCCTATTATCCCCATTTTTAATGATAATCAATATGTTTCTTTTAATCTATGCATACTTTTCCTTTTTGGTTCTCAGCTATTCTAGTTCATATATTGTAATCTCTAGGTATAGCAGGCTTAACTTTCAAGTAAGAACTACTATATACATGATAAAATGGTACATGTATCTCATGAATGACAATCCTCCATATTGTTGTTGGTCTAGTTTCCCCAGTGGTAGACTAGCAACTTATCTCCCCATATATCTTTCTCTTACAACCCTTGTTAGATTACCATAAAAAAAGATCAACAACATCATTCTTTGTGAGATGTTTCCATATTATTTGGATAGACATGGTCTGCGCAATAGAAAAGGGGCAAAATATAATTGCCTTGGGTGTGTGAGTGTTAAAAGAGAAATGACAAATACCTAGAATACACTAGAGGAGTCGGTGAGTGGATACCCGTTGTGAATCGATATGAGAGATGCTTAAAAGCATATTGGATCGTTGAGTAGGGTTTTACTAGGTTTTTGGTGGCAAGGTTGCATAGTACAACACCATCAAAAAGGTTTTGGGGCATATCTTCTTTTGTTTTTCCATATTGTTCTATTATTATGTTTCCATGGATATATTTTCTTTGTTTTCTCTATACTATTCTATCATTATGATTGCACAAATATGTAAATGGGAGACTAATGTCAAATTGAGAAGATCAAGGCTTTTTTCTGAATTAATATAGCTCGGGCTTGTTTAAGGGAGCAGTAGAGTAAATGCCTAAGCTAATTTTGTAATAAAATTACTTTACTTATAGTCACAAATTTGATAAGGAATTAGTGGAAATTTCAAGCATTAATAGAGTTTTATAATGATCAATGCATGGTTCCCTAGATTGGGTGTTAGGCAGGATTAACTTGACCAATAATTGGTCAATGCATATCGCAAGACACAATCTGCTACACCTATCTAGCACATGCGTGGATCCAAGTGGCAAGGGAAGGAAAGACATCTTGCATGCTCTCATTCATGTCATTGATCATGGATTTCACAGGTTGTAGTGCCTGTTAGGGATGTCAAACTACAAAACCTCTATGATAGATTATACTTCCAAAAGCAACTAAACAAATGGCGGTTAAAGGAATCATGGTTCAAGATAGAAGTATGGTCATTCAACGATCCTATCTTTTTGCTCAAAGGGAGAGAAATTTCAAGCATTCATTTTGTTGTCTCAGTTGCATATTGGCTCAGTGCATAACATTTGCATTGAGTTATGACCTCGCTGTAATTATGGTTTGCCTCGGTTATTTTCCTCCTTTATCAATATCTACTTTATAACATTGTTGGCTCTACTTCTTTCAACTATATTGTATTACTCTTCTTGGCTCAAGAAAAAGTTGTATCATAAGTGACATATGCATACTATTTTGGAACTCTTGTGGAGGCTTTGCTATTCGTTTTTGGAATCTCTCTCCTGGTATATCTGAATATGTAGAGTTTCCTAATCTTAGAGAGGATTCTTTCCCCCAACCCTATCAAACATGGCTGGCAGAGGCAAAGGGCGATGAGGGCGGAAAGGCAAAGGTCTAAACACCTACTCCAAAGTTGAGAAAGAAGCAATGAAATCTATTGCAACATATTGTGGACAAACCTAAAAACATATAGAGTGAGAGATCTCTCAAGCTAAGGACGAAGTTAGAATGGATAAGAGATTCATGCAACTTGAAGAAAACAAGATTGAGATGAAATATTGGATAACTGACACAAGTACCTTTTGTGCAAGGGACTCTAAATATTTCAAAACAATTGCACTATACTGACAAATGAAGACATTGATGGGTAAAGCTCTTATGGAGAAAAATGAGGCCCACAATGAAATCCTACTATAAGTAGACAACCTTCATGTTAAGATTAGGAAACTGGACACCAAGGTCAACATCGTTGCCAAAGCTGCCTATGGAATCGAATTTGTAGAGAAAAATCACAATCCATCCTTTGGTCAAGAGGTTCCTCTGATCCCCATTTCTAATGATGATCAATTTGTTTCTTTTAATCTATGCAGACTTCTCCTTTTTGGTTCTCAACCATTCTAGTTCATATACTGTAATCTCTAGGTATACCAAGCTTAGCTTTCAAATAAGAACTACCACATACATGATAACATGGTACATGTATCTCATGAATGACAATTTTCCATATTATTGTTGGTCTAATTTCCCCAATGGTAGACCAACAACTTAACTCTCTATACATTTTCTCATACATTAATAAAACCCTTATTAGCTTACCCAAAAATAGATCAATGGTAGAACAATGCATTGCAACAAAATCTAGGCTCATGAACCTAGATTTAATCATTGATGAGCCTATAACATCTCATGAACCTCGTTGCAAGGGATGCTTGCTTGCAACAAAAATATAGGCTCATGATAATCTATGCAAAGATGACTTCATGCAACGTCCCTTTGCTATATGTGCAAACAAAATGATGAATCACTCTAGCACTTATTTTTTTAGAGTAAATTGACTAGAAAATTCTATAGCTTGGCAACTAAGGATCTTTAGAATCATATTCACCCCACCCCCCCAGGAAACAAGACAAATGCTACTAACTTGGAGTCATCACTATCTTAGTTCTATGCACAAGAAACCCCTTTTCAAAATATAATGGATGGTACTACCTAAATTTGTGGTGTTGAAAACCTAGTCAACTCATAACAACCCCCTAGTCCTAGCAAAGTGGAAAGATAGGGTCGATTCCTCCTATGAGAAGAAATTATCGAATCCAAAAGCATTCCAATCAAACGATAGAAGAAAAACTTTGGCTACGGGATTTGTTATTCTCTCATTCTCCTATGATGACTCACTAGGCTCATCATTGTTCCTATTCTTAGCAATGGTAGTTCATATTGGGAGAAGAATTCATACAATGGAAGAATGAATGCAATCATTTTCTTATGTGATTTGATGGAGCATCCAAAGGAAATCTTGGGGTAGCAAGGGTGGAGGGTGTCATTCTTAATTTCGAAGGAAATAAAAAATTGACCATGCTTGGGGGATTGGGATTGCCATGAATAATGAAGTTTTGGTGGAGGGTATTCTCAAACAAATCCTTCTTCTCAAAGGCCAACATGCAAAGGAAATATATGTTGTAGGTGATTCTTTGATTTTTCTAAGAATTGTTTAGGGAAAGGCCCTACCCGACCACCCTCACCTAGCTCGTTTGGTAAGAATGATTAATCAGGAAGAACACTTCCATGTGTTTCGCCACTAGAACACCTGGGTTGATCATCAAGAAAACATGGGTATAAGGTTGAATGTTCGGAAATGTATAATAAACATGGAAGGATATCAAATCATGTCCCCATATAGAATTTTATGTCAAATCTCAATGGAAGTTGCATTAGTTTACAAGGTGAGGATTCCACTCTCAACATTTATGGAATGATGGTGTCAGACTCATCTCTATCCTATGCCCATGTGAATTAATATGAATAATAGAGCCATTTGTTTGTATTTTTAATGCAGGTTAATGATTCAAGGAGAGACACTTCTTTGGCTTTATTTAGCGTTAAAAAATTTTGCGTGTCAAACAACTTAGAGCCTCTATGAACTCTAAGATTGTATCTCCCTTGCCTTAGTTTGAGTGAATTCTCATAGCAACCTTGGGTAGCAATCTTGGTTAAAGGTTTTGTGTGTTCGTGGAATGACACTATTTTAAGAGGCTTTGCTTGGTTTAGAGATACAACATTAGGTGTTGCAACTTCCAGGTGGCTCTAAGCTTGGGGTGGCTTGATAGTTGAGCTTGGTGACTTAGACTGAGAGCCTACATTTTTTGGAATGGTAAAACAGTAAGCCTTCTAGGCATAGTCTATAGCAAACAAATGATGGGACGTTATTCATGTAGCGAGTGCATCTCTTGTGAAATTAAGAGATCTAAAGAAAGGGTTCAAGCACTACATGAAGGAGGCCCTGAGATAAGCCCATTATAGTGCTATAAATACTTGCATCTAATGGTAATGTTAGTGAACCAAGAGGGAGAAGAAAATTCAAGACATGGGCACAACCAAAGACACTTGTGCAATTGAAACAACCAAACATGTGGCATATTTGAGAAATTAGCATAAGGAAGTTGACACTTTCATGGGTGTTCAACATAGCGAGAATATAGAGATTTCCCTCCAAGTTAACTCAATTAAAAAAATCATTCAGAGGATGGAAACCCACCTAAGCATCCCAAGCACTGTAATTCCCCACCACTAACCTCACACTTCTTATGTTGCAGACTTTTTTTGGGCATTCTCAACCCCTGAGCAATTTCTCTCTCAAGCACTAGACCAAAACAATGTCATTCTGATTGCAAACTACACAGAGAAACCCCTAAGTAAAAACCTCTAAGTATCACATTAAAAAATGGGAAAAAGCAATGGCTTGAAGAGGTTGAAAAGAAGCCATAACTTTAATGTCTCTCTCATCTTTTATGTTTTGGGATGTATTTCCAAGTCATTTGTTCGCTCCATTAGTTTGTGATGTAATGTATTTGTCAAATTATAGTAGGGGATTTTGTACTTTTTATCAATATGGGAAACCCTTTTCATTGATATTTTTTTAAAGTATTTGTCATGGCAATGCTTACCTTTGTTGTAACCCTTATTTTATAATATAATTATTAAACAATTTTGTCAAAAGAAATGATATTATACATGTAAAAGAACTACCAAATTTATAAATTTAATATATAACAATTGATATTATTTATAGTATTATTTTCTATATTTGAGAAACATTATTGTATTTTGGATAAACATTGTACAAAAATTGTAAACACCATTAGCAAGTTGGTTTAATATATTTGGTTTGTTGAAGAATGTAACTTCAAAAGATATTCTTATCGTACTTTAATTGTATTATTATTATTCCTCATTTTGGAGATGTTATTCCTACGTTCGGAGATGTCATTGATGTAATTTGTCATGTAAAAGTCTTGAGGTAATATCTTCGTTGTAAGTTGGATCAATAATACCCACAAAAGTATTTTATAAATGTTATTTTGAGTCTTCCTATGTAGGTAGATCCTAATTAGAGAACTAGGTCGACCTAGTTAGGTTATTTGGTCACTCACTTGATGACTATAAATAGAGGAGGTGCTCCTCTCATTTGGACACAATATTCACTCAAGAAAGTGTGCATGAGAGAGAAAGAAGAGGCTCGTTGGAGAGGAAAGATAATTGTTATTGTCTTTGGGGTTCTTACTATCTTGGTTGGTGTTGTTCTTGGTGACGGAATCTATACTAAAGAAGTTGTTTGGTTTTCTCCCTTGTGGTTTCCTAGGATAAATCTCTATGTTCTTTTTATGTTGTTGTGATTGTCTTTTTTCAGTGATCATATTGCATATGGTTATGATATTATGTTGCTAAATGTCTAAAGATATTGTATAACTATTACAATTCTAACATTGTATCGTATCTACTCTGAAAGAAGTCTTTGTGCAGTTGTGACACTGCTACAACTGCAGCTACTGGAGATTAGGCTTCATGCTTGAAACCTTAGAAAGGAAAAATCTAGTCATCCAAGAATTTTTGATATAACTCGATTTTGTGAAGGTTAGGAGCTGAAACTTGGATATGTTGAAGATAAGATGTTGATATACCTTATGTATGAGTTTCAGCCTCAGATTCGTTGTACTTCAGGAGATATTATCCCTCCAAAATAGGGTTCGAGCATCTTCCAGAATTCAGTTTTAAACAAGTGACCTAGGGAGAAATGCTAAATCTCAAGCTAGGAAGATACAAATCAAATTTCTTAAGATGTTCGAGAAAGGGCTCGAACTTTAGTTTATGTGGTGCGAGTTTCAAAACCCGAGAGTTGAAACAATGACATATGGCAATCCATACAAGTTTCCTATATTGAACCCAATCCATGTACAAGCCACCTTGGGAAACTTAGCATAAGTTCCACTTGGTGAATCCAATCTTGCTCAAACTTGTGGGGTTGGATAGAAGACGAATTAGACTACCTCAGGACGAAGTTTCAACCCTTGAGGAGCATAAATTTAAAAGATACATCAAAATTAATACCAAACAATTTTGTTGGAGAAATTGAAGAAACTAGGGCATCAAATGTTTTGTAGTTATGTCCACAGCTTTAGGAAAAGGAGTATACTGCTCAAATTGCTTTAAGGAGACACATCTTTCTATCCAATCAGATATACATGACACCACATTTGAAAATTAGGGTTTATCTGTCAAACCCTAGGTCCACTAGGGGAAGCTTTCCAGAAAGGCAATGAAGCAACTTGAAGCACTCTCATTGGTAAGTTCTATTCTCTCTCTTTCCATTTAAAGTTCTAATTTTGATCAAAATGACAAATAGTACCAAGCTTGAGGACAATCTTGAAGGAGCTGAGAAATTTTGGGCATGGAAGTATATAATGCTTCTCATACTAAAATAACATGACCTGAAAAACTATATCAAAGGAGAAGTTACATATCCAGAGGGAGATGAGGACAAAGCTAAGCATAAGAACTTGGTCAAATCCAAGAGGATCATTGCAGACTCTATCAAGAACCATTTGATTCCACATGTATTATCATCGAAGACTCCCAAGGAGATGTTTGATGCATTGACCATCTTGTACGAAGGAAAGAATATCAACAAGAAGATGACCTTGAGAACTCAACTCAAGGGGGTGAAGATGTAGATGTCAGAAAGCATTCAAACCTACTTCATAAGGGTCTTCCAGATCAAGGAACAATTAGAAGCTATTGGAGACAATTCCAAGGAAGCATAAGTGGTTATGAACACCTTGAATGGTCTCCCAAGATCATGGGAATATTTCATTCAAGGAATTTGTGCTAGAAGAAGGCTCACCAAGTTTAGTAGAATATGGTTAGAATGCATACAAGAAGAGGCCCGACTAGTAGCAAGAGAAGAAAAGTTAGGAGATGATAACAATCAAGCCCTAACAGCTCATGCCAACGAAGATAATGATTCGGCCGAGAAGAGAACAAGGGAAGATTCCTCAAGTGATGAGGAATATGCATTTTGATCCAAATTTTTTTAAACCATGAAAATCGAAGAACCTCTTATCCATCTCAGCATTGGATACGAAAGAATGCAGGTGTGATTGATGAAGATCAAGAAGGGACACTCGGATCTATAGTGTAGAAGACTTTCTTAGCATTGTCGATCATGAGCAAGCTAAGCACAAGTCCTCAGAATCATACAATGGAGTAAAGCACACTGTCAGAGACTCCATTAATTCTTGAAAGGAGACAAGGACCAAGGAGGAGACTACCAAACAAACAAAGACAAGTGTTTTTTCCTATATACCTAGTTGCTTAAATGATATTGTTATGTTCCTAGATTTAGGAAATGTATTATGCATGTCAAAATGTTTGCATTCATGAACAATATACTACTAATACACACGTGATGGGTAAGTGGCCTATGGTGTTGTACACCATTCCATTTGTTAATGTAATTGTAACTTCGGGAGATATTCACTTGTATATTTCATATTGTATTTTATTGTACCTTGACAAAGATGTTTATTCCTCCGATTGGGAGAGACATTATTGTAATTAAGTCATGTAAAGTCATTAAGTTTAATCCTCGATTGTATGTCGGGGCATTGGACCCTAGAGTTGAGTTGTATTAGGGTTATTAGAATTTCCTAGAGAAGTTGGCCCAATAGGAGAAATAGTCAAGTGGAAAATAGGTATAAATAGAGAGTGAGACTCTCTATTTTAACACGCACTCACTCATCAATTGTGCATGAGAGAGAGAGAGAGAGAGGACTAGCTCGCACAAGTGAGAGAGAGAGCAGTTGTCAAAGATCATCTTTGTCCTTTTGGGTTTTATTTTTGCTACTGGTGCTCATTCTATCTCTAAAGAAGTTGTGGGGTTTTCGCTTTTATGGTTTCCCTGAGGAAAATCTTTTTGTCTCTTGTCTCTTTTGATTATTGGTGTGCATGTTATTCTCTCAGATAAGATCCTAGATCATATTGAATCAACTGTAAAAATCTAACATGGTATCAGAGCCAAACTGAGAAGAAGGCATAGTGCAGCTGCAAAACTGGGGCTTCTTATTTTTTGGGTCTCTCTCCACAGATCGTCAAGGAAAGGAGGCTAGGCTAACTCTCCTTTGAAGGGCGCATCTTCTTTTTGAAGCGGAATTTGATTATGAGCATTTTCAGTTTTTGGCATGTCACTGCTGCAGGAAATTAGGGTTTTTCACAGAAGTGGAATTTTAGAGTGAACCCAACATAGGATTGTTCTCCTCCTCAAAATCAAAATTTAGAGACCAAGATCGAAATTTTTGGTTGGGTAAAACTCTGGGAAAGTCAAACCCTAATTTGACCACATACCAGAAAACCAGCACTGCAGAAGATCAGCTCCAAATCCATTCCAAGCATCTCAAAGTGGTAAGATCTAAATATTTTGTATTTCCATTTGAGGTTCTCATTAAAGATGTCTCACCACACCAAGCTTGAGGATAATCTTGAAGGAGTTGATAATTTCCGAGCATGGAAGTATAGGATTTCACTAGTCCTTGAAGAGAATGAATTGGACACCTATATAAATGAAGAGGGTCCAGTTCCAAAGGGAGATGAGGCTAAGGCCTTACATAAGAAGAATTTGGTCAAGGCTAAGAGGATTATTGTTGATTCTATCAAGGATCGCCTTATACCACATGTGTCTTCCTTAAAGACACCTAAAGAGATGATTGATTCCTTAACCAAGCTATTTGAAGGAAAGAATATAAATCGAAAGATGACCTTGCGAAATCAATTGAAGAATGTGAAGATTCAGAATACAGAGACCATACAGTCATACTTTACAAGGGTCTCTCAAATCAAGGAACAACTTGAAGCTATGGGAGAAGACATAGAGAATGGAGAAGTTGTGATGACAACCTTGAATGGTCTCCCTAGGTCATGAGACTCCTTTTAGGAATTTGTGCTAGAAGAAAGTTAATCACTTTTAGTAGGTTGTGGGAGGAACGCTCACAAGAAGAAGCTCGAATCGTAGCTCCAGAAGAAAATATGGGAAATGAAGATCAAGCTCTCACGGCACACACAAAGAATAATAGAAAGGATCACTCTCATCACAAGAAAGAAAAACATCACCACCAGAATCAGAGAGAGAACCCTAGAAGACCCAGAAGAGATCTATGTAATGTTAGATGTTATACCTGTGATGAGAAGGGACATTTTTCGAGAGATTGTCCCAAGAACAAAAAAGAATAAGAACATCAAGAAGATACATCATGCTCACACTGCAGAGGATGATGAACCTCCCAGGAAGAGAACCAAAGGAGACAGTGAAGATTCTTCAAGCGATGAAGAATATGTTCTGATTTGATCTCTCACATGTATTGTTTCACATGGGAGCAATGATTGGCTTGTAGATAGTGGGGCTTCTAAGCATACGAAAGGATTTAAGGAATCCTTTGTGAATCTATCTGAACATGAGTCACCTCACAAGGTGAAACTTGGGGATGACTACCAATACCCTATACAAGGAAGTGGTGAAGCCTCTTACAAGCTAAACTCTGGAAAATATTTGAAGATGAAGGATGTTCTATATGTACCAGGACTCAAGAAGAATCTTCTCTCCATATTTGCTTTGGATGCAAAAGGTATCAGGGTTGCATTTATTGATGGCCAAGTTCTTATGTGGCCAAAAGGAAAGACCATAGATGATGCAGTAGTGACGATAGCAAGATGAAGGCTTATACAAACTAAATGGTCAACCTAAACAAGCCTGGGTCCATGGAGCCAAGTGAATCATGGCATAGAAGGCTTGCACATGTGCACTATAGAGCACTACCACTTGCAAGCAAAGCAGTTAACAGTCTTCCTAAAATCCAGACAAAGCATGAAGGCGTATGCAAAAGATGTGCAAAGGGAAAGAACATAAATAAGACATTTCCAAGTAGCAAGAGCAAAGCAAAAGGAATCTTGGAAGTCATCCACTCTGATGTATGCGGTCCAATGTCATCCAGTTCATTGAGTGGGTATGTATATTATGTTTCTTTCATTGATGGTTTTTCTAGAAAGACCTAGATATATTTCTTGAAGAGAAAAGATGAAGTTTTCAGCAAATTTAAGGAATTCAAAGCCCTGGTGGAGAATCACACAGAAAAGAAAATCAAGACCTCTCAATCAAACAATGGCAGAGAATTTACATCAGAAGAATTCAAGGAATTATGCAGAGATTCAGGGATTAAGAGGGAGTTTACCACTCCATACAATCCACAACAAAATGGAGTTGCAGAAAGGAAGAATAGAACAATTATGGAAGCAGGAAGAGCAATGCTTCATGATCAGGATCTTCCCATGCATCTATGGGCAAAACATGCAAGAGCAGTCGTGTATGTACATAATCGTACTCAACACATAGTACTGGACAATAAAACACCAAAAGAAACTTTCTCCGATGAGAAACCATAATTCAGTCATCTCAGAATATTTGGTTGCCCAGTCTACATACACATTCCAAAGGAGAAAAGAACAAAGATAGACCCTTCGGGAAAGAAGGGCATATTTCTAGGATATACTGAAAACTCGAAGGCTTACAGAATATACTTTCCAGGATACAAGAATATCAATATCAACAAGGATGTGACATTTGACGAAGACTCATCATACAACAAGTCTAGGAAACTACCGATTGAAGACATTGAAGAACCAGAAGCACCCAAGATCTGAGATACAACAGTGAATGAAACAACTCCAAAAGAAGATCGAGAAATGGAAGAACCGCGAGAACCTGTAGATCCACCCCATGAGAAGAATTCTCATAAGAGGAAACCAGCATGGGTACGAGAGGAAATTCTAGATGCAGAGAGATATGGCACTCCAGAAGAAAAACACAGGGAAAACAAGAGACCTATGCCATACTCTTGCTATGTAGCCCTGTTGTGCGACAACATTAACAAGGAACCTTCCAGCTATGAAGAAGCGACAACAAAGAAAGAAAAGAAGGATTCCATGATCAAGGAATATCAGTCGATCATGAAGAATGATGTCTGGGATGTGGTCCCGAGACCAAAAGGAAAGTCTGTTGTGACTTCCCAGTGGATCTACAAGATCAAGCATGTTGCAGATGGCAGCATAGAGAAATATAAAGTGATATGTGTGGCACGTGGCTTCTCCCATAAGGAAGGAATAGATTATGAAGAGACTTTTGCACCTGTATCCAGATACACTTCCATCAGAACAGTGCTTTCTCTGGCTACAGTGATAAAATGGAAGATACACTAGATGGATGCCAAGACAACATTCTTGAATGGTGTGGTGGAAGAGGAAGTGTATGTGGAGCAGCCACTCGGATTTGAGACACATGACAAGCAGACCCATTTGTGCAAATTGAAGAAAGCTTTGTACGGATTAAAGGAGGCGCCCAAGAAATGGTACGGTAGGATGGACAACTTCCTGACTAGTATGGGCTTTACCAAGAGTAAAGTGGACTCCAACCTTTACTACAAGGTTGAGGAAGGGAACCCAGTGATACTCCTACTATATGTAGATGAACTATTTGTGACAGGTGAGGATGGGTTGATTACAGATACAAAAAGGAAGCTTCTTGTTGAGTTTGAAATGAAGGACTTGGGCATGATGCATTATTTTCTAGGTATGGAGGTGTGGCAAAGTACAAATGGAGTCTTCCTTGGTCAAGGGAAGTACATAGTAGAGATCCTAAAGATATTTGGGATGATGCACTGCAAGGCAATAGCTACACCCATGGCATTGAACTTGAAGCTACTTTGTGATGCTTCATCAAAGTCAGTTGATGCCACGATATATCGTCAGATGATTGGATCATTGATGCACCTAATGAACACAAGACCAGACATATGCTTTGTTGTGAACACTTTGAGCCAGTTCCTGACGGATCCGAGACAAGTTCACCTAGTTGTTACAAAGCATATATTGAGGTACCTGAAGGGTACAATTGATTATGGGCTCAGATATGCCGCTAATCAAAAGGTTAACCTACAGGGTTATGTTGATTCAGACCAGGTTGGCAGTGCCGTAGATAGGAAGATCACTTTGGGGTGTTGCTTCAGTATGGAATCAGGTGTGATCTCTTGGTTTAGCAAGAAGCAGTCCTACGTGGCACTGAGTACAGCCGAAGTAGAATATGTCGTAGCTTGTTCAGCTAGTTGTGAGGTCGTATGGCTTAGGAAGCTACTCTTTGATTTGTTTGATCTCCAGTTAGAGGTGACTTGTATCTTCTGTGACAACCAGAGTTGTGTGAAGTTGTCTGAGAACCCAGTGTTCCATGAAAAGTCGAAGCACATTGAGATCAAGTACAACTGTATCAAGGATATGGAGTAGAGAGGAACAATGAAGCTCCAGTATGTTGTGACGAACAAGTAGATAGCCGATGTGTTGACCAATCCATTAGCCAGAGTGAAGTTTGAATACTTCATAGAGAAGCTTGGTGCACTTCAGGTCGAAGGGGAGGAAATGGGTCTAGAAGATGCAGATGCACAAGAGCCATTCTCACATGGTGGTAGGTGTGTCCTCCCATGGTGCAAATGTAAGTGTTGTGGTCGAGATGTGTGAATCTGGATTGTGCTCCGAGTGATGATGAGGTTATCTGAAGACGATGAGATGATAGTGGGGGACTCAGGTTTTGCAGAGGCATATAATCATCCCTAGGATGCTTCTTCAAGTTTTGCAAAGGCATATAATCAGTCATAGGAGATCCTTCAGGTTTTGCAAGGCAATAAGTCCTGAGCTATACCTACTTGATGGTTTGAAGACCTACATGGAGGCTAGGCCTAGATCCAACATGAAAAAGGGTTGGCTCTGTAGAACTTCCTATGACGAGTAGATTCAAGAGATAGCACCATTTGATCAGTATGATGAGAACAACAGCAGCAGTGATGATGATGATCCAACGTTGAAGACTTGTGATTATATGTATTGATCTCTGTGTCAAGAGAATACATTCCTAGTTAAGAGGGAATGTTAATGTAATTGTAACTTCAAAAGCTATTCACTTGTATATTTCATATTGTATTTTATTGTACCCCGACGGAGATGTTTATTCCTTCGATCAGGAGAGTCATTATTTTAATTAAGTCATGTAAAGTCATTGAGGTTAACCCTCCATTGTATGTCGAGGAATTAGACCCTAGAGTTGAGTTGTATTAGGGTTATTAGACTCTCCTAGCGAAGTCAACCCTATAGGAGAAACAATCAAGTGGAAAATAGGTATAAATAGAGAGTGAGACTCTCTATTTTAACACACACACTCACTCATCAACTGCGCATGAGAGAGAGAGGACTAGCTCGCACAAGTGAGAGAGAGAGAAGTTGTCGAAGATCATCTTTATTCTTTTGGGTTTTACTTTTGCTACTGGTGCTCATTCTATCTCTGAGTAAGTTGCGGGTTTTTTCTCCTTTATGGTTTCCCCAAGGAAAATCTTTGTGTCTCTTGTCTCTAGTGATTATTGTTGTGCATGTTATTCTCTCAGATAAGATCCTAGATCATATTGAATAAACTGTAAAAATCTAACCCCATTGCTACTTATATAGAATGAAACCTCTTTGCTAACATGTTGAGAGTAGTGCACACTCTTAATTATGTTCTGGTAGAGATGGAAGACATCTAGAAAGTTATCGTATATATACGTGATATGGATGAATGCTGTGTTGAAGCATTGGCTAAGATAGTTGCATGACTATGTGACATATATCTTTATGCATAAGAATTTGTCATTATGAATATGTTTTGAAAAGCAAGAAATGTTTCTAATCATTCAATTGATTTTGACTTGTAGGAAGAATTGTATGCAATCACCTACAAGAGGAGAATGATGAGACTTGTTCCGAAGAACAAGTGATGATGCTTCATCCATAACACTCGAAGCATATTTACTCAGATGAAGCACATCAAGAAGAACCTGAAGCTCCCAAAGTCAGAGGCATAGTTATAGAGGAGAGGACTTCAAAAGAACATGATGATCGCCATATGACCAAGTCACGAAGACCTATTGATCCACCACGAGAGGCGAACACCCACAAGAGAATACAAGTTTGGGAACGAAAAATTATCCAAGATGCAAAGAAGTATGGTGCTCCAGACGGGACTTCCAAAGAAAGTAAGAGGCCTCAGACACACTCCAGTTATGTAGCACTATTGTGTGACATCATTAATGTAGAGTCTTACATCCATGAAGAATCAACCAAGAAGAAAGAGTGGAAGAATGCTATGATCGAAGAGTATTAGTCAATCATGAAGAATGATGTATAGGATGAGGTTCTAAGACCTGAATGGAATTTTGTAGTGTCTTCCAAGTGGATCTACAAGATCAAGCATGCAGTAGATGCCCACATTGAGAAATAAAAATCAAGGTTCATGGTTTCTCTCAGAAAGAGAGAGCCGATTATGGAAAGATGTTTGCTCCATTGGCCAAACACACTTCTACATTGAAGTAGAAGTGCATATCGAGCAACCTCCAGGAATTAGGACACTCTACAAAGAACCACATGTGTGCAAAAGGCTTTGTATAGGCTCAAAAGGCACCCATGGGATAGAACATACAATTACATGAAGATCTTGAGGATCACTTAGAGTGATGGAGATCTCAACCTTTGCTACAAGGTTGAAGATGAAAGCCTACAAAGGATGAGAATCTCTTGATGGGTGTAAGAAAAACTTGCAACAAAGTTCGAGATGGAGGATCTTGGACCTTGGTATCTAGTGACCTTAAGAGATGACATAGATGGATACAAAGAAGATCAACAATAGAGGAGGCTATCTATCACTTTAGTGTAGAATGTCCTGATGCAAAGAGTACAAGATGAAGAGGGAGGATGGTGCTCTGCTTTAGAGGGAGTGACTATAGTAGATCTCAAAGTTCGAGAATCTTGACATGATTATTGGGACTAGAGGTGTGGCAGAATCCAGAGGAGATTTTCGTTAGCCAAGAAAAATATGCGGTCGAGATCCTGAAGAGGTTCGAGAAGTTGGACTGCAAGGCTATAGCTACACCGATGGCATCAAACTTGAAGTTGCTATGTGATCCTACTTCAGAGACAGGTGATGCCACAGTCTACAGGCAGATGATTGGTTCGTTGATGTACCTGATGAACACGAGGCCAAATATATGCTTTCCAGTGGACATTTTGAGCCAGTACATGGTGGATCCAAGATGGGTTCACATGGTTGCGGCAAAGTACGTGTTGAGATACCTAAAGGATACAATCGAGTATGGCCTCAGATTGTGAGAGATCATAGGATCTGCCTGCAGGGATATGTTGACTCCAATTGGGATGGTAGTGCTACAGATAGGAAGAGCACCTCAAGGTGTTGCTTCGGCTTGGGATATGGCATGATTTCTTCATTCAACAAGAAGCAGACGAGCGTAACACTAAGTACAACTGAGGCAGAGTATATTGCAGCTTGTTCAACAAGTTGTGAGGCAATGTGGCTTCGAAAGCTGCTTGCGATATTATTTGATGTGGAGTTAGAGACGACTTGTGTGCGTTGTGACAACCAGAGTTGTGTGAAGTTGTATGAGAATCGAGTATTCCACGACTAAAGCACATCGAGATATGATACCACTATATCTAGGATATGGTGCTGAGAGGAGCAATGAAGCTTCAGTATATTGTGATAGACAAGCAGATAGCTGATGTCTTGACCAAGCCTCCAATGAGAGTGAAGTTTGAATACTTCAGGGACAAGCTTGGAGTTGTGCAGATTAGTGTCCATTGCAAGAGGGAGTGACGAGTCCCAGTGGTCCTCACATCCAACATGAAAAAGGGTTGGCTCTATGGAGGATGAGAGATCTTCACATCCATCATGAAAAATGGTTAGCACTGTGGAAGATATACAAAGGTGCAACCAATAAGAAAAAGGGTTGATCACCGCACGAGTATACACCTACTATGAAAAAGGACTAGCCATTGTATAGAGAGTTTGGTCGTAACTTCGAGGGTAGATCCCAACATGGTTGGTGGCATCATCGAGGGTGGATCTCAGTATGACTAGTCGTATCACCAATGGTAGATCCCAACATGGTTGGTGGCATCTCTAGAAGGAAGATCCCAGTAAAGCTGGTTGTGTCTTCGAGTAGGAAGATCCCAACGAGATCAACCTAGGGTTGTTGACCATTCTATGGGAGAATGGAGGCAATTGGTCAATTTTCAGGAAGTGGTATCAGTCTAGGACTGAAGATCCCATTAAGGTTGGTTGTATCTTCAAGTAGGAAGATCCCAATGAGATCAACCTAGGGATGATGGCCTTTCTCTGGGAGAATGAAGGCGCTTGGTCAGTTACCAAGAAGTGGTGTCAGTCTAGGACTAAAGATCCCATCCAAACAAGACCATCCTAGGGTTGTTAGCCATTCTTTGAGAATGGAGGCACTTGGTCAGTTACCAAGATGTTGACTTCGGTTAACCTTCGACCTGGCGCTGAAAAACTTAGTCTAGGACCAAGATGATGAAGTCCTAGATGGGATCTAAGCCTACATCCAACATGAAAGAGGGTTGGCACTATGGAATTTATGATGATGTATAGATTCGAGAGATGTCACAAGACAATGGCCTGAGAACGAAGTTGTAGCAGCAGTGATGAGATCGAATGACGAGCTCTAGTGATGATATCGAGTGATGATGTCCAGTGTCGAGATCCAGTGATGATGTTCAGAGTTGATATTCAGCTATGATATCCAGTATCGAGTGACGAGAACCAGGGATGACGACCATGACGAAAAAATACCTTATTAAGAGGGAGTATTGAAGAATGTAACTTCAAAAGATATGCTTATTGTATTATTATTATTCCTCCTTTTGAAGATGTTATTCATCCATTCGAAGATGTCATTGATGTAATTGGTCATGTAACAGTCTTGAGGTAGTACCTTTGTTGTAAGTCAAGTCAATAGTACCCACAAAAGTATTTTATAAATGTTATTTTGAGCCTTCCTAGGTAGGTTGGCCCTAATTAGAGAACCAGTCGACCCTAATTAGAGAACTAGGCCGGCCTAGTTAGGTTATTTGGTCACTCACTTGATGAGTATAAATAGAGGAGGCACTCCTGTCATTTGGACACACTACTCACTCAAGCAAGTGCACATGAGAAAGAAAGAAGATGGTTGCTGCATAAGAGAGATAGTTGTTATTGTCTTTGGGGTTCTTGCTATCTTGGTTGACATTGTTTTTGGTGACGAAATCTATACTAAAGAAGTTGGGTTTTTTCCCTTGTGGTTTCCCAATATAAATCTCCGCGTTCTTTTGCGTTGTTGTGCTTGTCTTTCTTTTAGTGATCCTATTGCATATGGTTATGATATTATAATGCTAAATAATTAAAGATCTTGTATAACCATTAAAATTCTATCTTGTTTAATTTTAATTTAGATTACATGGTAGGTCCTTCAAAGTTCTAAATTTGGACTCTTTTTAAGGTTGTAATGTTTTCTAAACATGGGTATTATAATTCAAAATTTATGTTTTATGACTATCCTTTTGTTTTGTTTTCTGCATATCTTTTGTAAATACAGTATCTATTTCATTTTACAAATAATTTTCAATTCCATCTACTTTTGAAATAACGTGTGATTTAGTGTATAATTTTTATAAAATCAAATACAAGAAAATATTAACACCATGACATAACACAATTTAGAGCATTAACTTTTTAACCATAAATTACAAAAAAAAAAAGGAATACATGTTCTCTTGTTTGAGAAGTCTTTAGCCTTTTTTCACCATTCTTGAAATATGTAAGTAACAATCTATGTAACAGCTCAACAATATTCCCCAAACCAATTTAACCACTTAGCCACTAAGAAGAACCTCTCTGTCTTCCTAGTCCTAAGAAAAAACCTAATATTTTTCTAGACCCACGTGCCCAAAACCCCAAGAACACAATGGTAGTCTATTCACAAATTCAATTCGAAAGGTTTCCAAACCCCCCAACCTTTGCATCACAACTTTCCCCTCAAATAATAGAACTTCCCAGTCTAAAATACAAGTTCCCAAAAAGAATTTTTTCCCTATGCCATTTCAACTCTTATTTCCTCTTTTATAACTTAGTTGACTTCTTGGCAAACCCAACTCCTCTCCCCTAAATGCCCCTTGGATTATAATAACAATAATTTTTTTAACAACTTTGGCACATAATTCAAGGAAATATTTCAATAAAGAAAACTCAAATCAAATCCTATTAAATACCATCTAACATAATAAATTATCTTTAGATTCATAATTATTAAAAATAATCACATAATAAAACCTAAATTGAGATAGTCCTAAACGTTGGTTTACTAATTTCATTTCAATAACATAAGTATTACTTGATTACTTGTTTCTCTCATTAATCTAATCTCTTTCAATTAACATGATCCTTTATATGACTTTACCATCTCTCAACCATTTATAAATATAGAACAAGGCATTACATTATGAAAGTAAATATTGTACTTTTATTTCATGCAAGTTTATTTGGCTTTATTGCACCAAAAGTAGCAAGGAATGGGGAGATGTCACTGCCCTCACATTTTCCATGATACATAATGCAACATTTCCATGTAGGCTCATAACTATCAAAAGTAAAAAGTAATTAAAAATGTGTATGAGCTCATAAAATAAAATAAAAATAAAACCAATATAGATCCATCTTAAACCTGTACCTATGAAGCACCTAGAGGAGTCCAATTTCTTGAGGCATAAACATTTTCTTAATATGTAAAAAAAATAAGATAAAAAACAATTTACACCTCAAGAGATTAGTCCATTTTGATGCTTAATAAATCCAATTTAAGATGCACCTATGATGGTTTTATTCTAATAGTACAAAATTTATATTAAAAAAATTAATATTACTTGTATAAATTAGTTCATCTCATTAAAATGCAACTAAGAATATTATATGGTCTCATATATGGCATCAACAATCCTTGCAAAATTATTATCGACCTATCCACATGAAAATCTCTCTCATGTACCTCAAAATATATTTATTCAACTTTACCATCATTTTTCTTACCATTTCATAATTCATAATTGACATTTGTAAATAAATTCAATGAAATTACATCCCAAATTGATATTCTTAAATTATCATTCCATAATTCATAATTAAAACTTGTAAATCAATTTTACACCAAATTAATGTTCAAAGAATAATAAAAGACCAACATTACTTTGAACATACCCAAAATAAATATCTCATTAGATCCCTAATTCCACACCAAATTGATGTTTTAAGAATAATAAAAGACCAACCTTACTTTGAACATACCCATAATAAATATCTCCAAACATTACTTTGAACATACCCATAATAAATATCTCAAAGTCATTCAACAACTAAAAACATTCGATCTTGGCTAAATTCTTAAAATTCTCAACCCCTTTGAAAACTCCTTTACCCTCGTCGTTTGAAAAGGGAAGACATGGTCTCCCAAAATGATAAAAGATAGAATAAAAGGTCAGTCCGGTCGATAAAACATAAAAGGCCGTCTCTTTCTCCCTCAGCTTTTACAGAAGATCCTATCCGCCCGGTAGTAAGCTTTAAAAGAGACTTCATTTACAAGATAGAGAGATTAAGGTCGGTAAAGACCAATCATAGGCATATTTATTATATCTAAGTCCTAGGTATGTGAGAGTTATTTCCCTGAGTGTACAATAGGTACCAACGATCAAAAGGCTATCTAAGTGTGGTCTCAAGTATGCCTATGCGGCTTCCGATATACCCCAAGGTACATAGGAGATAAAAACCACAAAATGATAAGAGAAATAAGTAATTTGAAATAGGTTTTTTAGCCGGGGGAGAGGATATTTTTCATTGTCCAATCCTTATTCGAGAGGGTACAATATATCCTTCACAACATTATTTTTTGTACAATTCCCACATTATTTTTTGTACAATTTCCATTTGCATTGGGAGGCTTTTGTTGGACATTGGGCTCAGCACTCTCCGTGAGTTTTCTGACATGGACTAACCGCCTCTCAAGATCCAAAGTCTGGCGATTGTGACAAAGATTAACACCTGCAGGTTTTGGTCTAACAGCAATTATGAGTCCAACAAATGGTATCAGAGCAACAGGTCAAGGGTTCAAAACTCACCCAGCTCGCGCCGGGGAGAGATTGTTGGACATTGGGTTCAACACTCCCCATGAGTTTCGTGACATGGACTAACCACCTCCCAAGATGCTAACTCTGGTGATAGTGGTGGAGATTAACACCTGCAGGTTTTGGTCTAACAGCCTTGGTATAACACACCATTGCCATCAAAAAGTTGCATTAGGTCACTCGCAGAGCCAAGCAACTCGAGATCAACATTTTGCTTTATATCTGCATTTGACTCCACCCAATGTGATCAGTATTGTGATCAGTATTGGAGTCCTACCAAGTGGGCTTCTGATTCATATGCTTCTTTGATTGTAAAGCACTTTAGGAGGAAGTTTTAACCTTTAGACGAGGCACCTTTGGACAAGATGCAACTCGGTGACCATACTTTGAAGCAAACCTTGCAGTGAAAAGCAACACATTCATAGCCTAGATGCTACCATGAAAGTATACCATGATTTCTTCAGTAAGACCATTGTTCAAATTAGCTTCAATGCATATCCAGCAAAAGAAGAAGCTGGAAAATTTCTCATCTATAAAGCCAAGGAAATAAACTTACCAAACCATCCCAGCGGTAGTAACGGAGTCGGTATAACAATATTCTAAAGGCATGCTAGGCATTTACACCCACATAGTCAATGAAGATGGCATTTTGGTGTACGAGTTGAAACCCGACTACCAAGTCATAAAATGGTTCGATGTCTCAAAGAAACAAGGCCAATTGTGAATGGCACTCTCTGAATCAGGTGAAATGCGAAATTTGAAGATAAAAAACCCCTTGGCATAGGATTGGATCACAACAGACACAACAAGCCCTTTTAGCATTGGCCAAATGTTATTAAACTTATAGGTCAAGCCATGGGCTAGGTAGGAGTCTTCCTCTTCCTTAAACTAGAAGGGATCGAGTGTTAGAACTTAGAACCAACACCGAGGCCAACTTGCTGATGCATAAGGACGATAAGGAAGGATTCTTTGAGGTAGACCATCTTCTCCAAACCCACCACTCCATTGGTTCCATTAACTTGAGGATTTGTTGAGGCATTAGAGCTCGCCCCATTTTTGGGTAGAATAAAGGCACCTTTTTAGGGTGGCATGAGGCCATTCTTGGTGGAGTACTCACTGCGTGCGAGGCGAGGGCAATGGAGATGAATGGAAGAAATGCTTAACGCAGCAAGGATCACACGCAATAGATACAAGATGCAAGGAGTAACATCCTTGGTGGCAAGGGCAGGGCTAAACACAAAGGGATGGCTAGGGCAGAGTTGGATGGAAAGGGGCATGGGTAGGGCAAAGCTTCAACTTTGAACAGGCCTTTGGGGCGTAGGTAGGGCAAAGCCTCAACTTTGAGCAGGTCTTTTCTGCTTCATCATCTACACTTGAATTAATGATGATATTACAAAGATTGGAGTTACTCTTTTTTACATAATCAATCTTAAAAGACATATATTATATCAATTATTGGACCTTGTTTGACTCCCATAAACAAGGACTTCAAATTTGGCTATGTTCTCATATAATATCAAAGTACATGTGTACAAACATGGCAAGAAACTACCAAAATGGAGTACGAATCAAGAACATTGTCTTCTATCAAAAGGCATATAGAGTGAAACATACAACGTTAATTACAATTAAATTACTCATCTAACACCATGAATAAAATTCCTGTTCATGATATTCTTCATCGAAATGAGTTGATAACTCGGTTTATTTTTGTAAAGATTGAGTCTTGCTGAAAACGCATGTCTTCAAAGGCAGCGGTAACACTGTTAAGTAAAATATTGTATGAAACGACAAAGAAACTAGCAAAAAGTTGTACCTAACAAGAACAATGTCTTCTGTCAAAAGCCATATATCAATACGGACAATCATCAACCCCATCAAACAAGTAAAGCAGGCATGGTAAATTACAACTAGACTACTCATCTAACACCGTGAATAAAATCCCTGTTCATGATATTCTTCATTGAAATGAGTTGATAACTTTGAAAATGTCTTCACAGGAAGCCCCAACTCTGTAAAGAAAAAAGGCAAGTTGCCTATATAAATCCTTCAAGGATAGAGAATAGAAGATGTTGTGCTAACAACAAATCAACCTGTTCTTTACCTATCCTGTGCCGGTACACGAAGTCCGATAACACATTTAAAAGCAATGGACAGCAGGAAAGAGAAAAGCAGGAGCGGAACACATGCGATACCTTGACTTGAATTAAGCAATTCTGTCAAATGACTCATGTTTTGGCAACGGCCTGACATTGATATTGCAAGCAGCTTTTTTGAACTCTCCTTGTGCCAAGGCAGCCAAAGAACCGTTATAAACTGGAGCATTCATGTACATCACGTCAATCCAAACCTCCTTTACGAGAAATCCTCTGGCCGAACAAAACAACATTTAAAGGAAAAACAGTGGCACGGGAAATGACATATTGAAGCTGATGACAAACCCTCACAACTTTCATGAATCGTTTTCATTGAGGCACACTCGCTTTTTTTTTTCCTTTGTCAATGATTAACTTTCAAGCTTTTCCTCCACTGTACATATCCTGCAGAACTAACGAGTATTCTGCTTTTGAATTAACATATTCTTCCAAAAAACGTTTTTCTGTCCACTGAACAACAGTTGGAAAACAATGCCTTCTTTTCAACACTTGCACTTGCGCGGATTTTACTGCCTCCAGTATTCTATACCGAGGAAGCATCCTTCCCTCCAAGCTGTATGAAAACAGTGCTGGATACTTAACAAGATCAGTCAATGGAAACCCCACAGTTTTAACCAGAAAATCCACCTTACGCTTTATATTTTCTTCTGAAAGTTCAAGAACCGATGTCCTTCTCTTTAATAATTCCGAAATTTGTTCTTCAGAGAGACCTAAGCTGATAAAAAACTGTTGTTTTCGAGCTAAGTTTTCTCGCCCCATTACCACAATTGCACGCAAGCCAGATGCAAACACCTTTGATCCCTTGTTTAACCCGATATCCTCGGCACGTTTAAACGATTCCATAACTGTTTCCTTTGAACTGACGACAAAGTCAGGATGTCTTGCTAGTAAGTTTGACAATGCTTCGCCCTCCATGCCCATTTCTTGCAAAAGAGAAATTCCAGATTTTATCCTCTCCTCGTTGCAACTCAAAACCCTTGCACCATTTTGAACAAGTTTGATAATATCCTTTTTCTTCATGAAAGTCTTAAAAAGGTTGAGCTTAGACAAATTTCTTTCAGATTTATAAAAGAGAAACCTAGGGTTGCGAAAGACCACCTTTCGAATCTGGGCAGGGGTTGTCAAACCACAGTCATTTAACAACTCCAAAGTTTCTTCCATATTCTGGGTTGAATTCGCACGAAGCAAGTGATTGTGATGTCTAAACGCTTTTGTGATTTCTTCGTCTGTTAAACCACATTTGTTGATTAGAAATTCTCTGGCAACTCCCCTGTCTGGTGGAGTTAAAGAAGGGATTGCCGTTTCGGTGCAAAAATAGGCAGATTTTATGTGGGGTTTTCCATTGAATCGAGGAAGACGGAAAAGAGACATAGCCAATGAGAATGGGACATCGTTCTGTGTGAGTCGTTTGCATATTATCTGGATAGATATAGTCTGTGCAATCTGAAGGGGGGGGGGGGAATATAATTGTGTTTGATGATTGAAATCTGAAAGAGAAATAACAAATACCTGGAGTACGCTGGAGGAATCGATGAGTTGATGCCCGCAATGAGTCGATCTGGGAGATGATTTAATGCAGATTGGATCCTGAGCAAGGTTTTGTGAAGGTTTTGGTCGAAAGGTTGCACAGTACAGTCGAAATCCTAATGAGAAGCGTATAATTAGGTTTTGAGGAATTATTTTTCTAATTATGTTTGCAGAAATATATACATGGGAGAGTAGTGTGATATTGTGAATCAAAGCTCTTTCCTAATCATTTTAAATATCAACTTAGTATTAGTGGTTTAATTTGATTTTTTAATAAAAATGACATTTCTTATCATTTTCATCCATATGAATAGCAAGGCTCATGTGAAGGATATGGTGGTTTGTTGGTGGGGTTATATGGATTTCATTCCATCCACTTGTGATCAATTCCGTTAAGACATGTTCTAGCTTGAATGTCTCGCTAATGGTTTGCTCGACCTATCGACCTACTAAATGTGAGGAAGCTCGACCTACCGACCTACGAAATGTGGGGAAGTTTATTAAGATTTCCCGTGAGTGTGAGCTGTGAGCTTTCCTTGATTCCTTTGGAATAAAAAGAAGAACAACAACAACAAGGTTCATGTATTTTTTTGTGCTTGAAATTTTTTCTAAAGTATTATTTTGAAGTTATATAATAATTCAAGTTTAATGCATGGTAGCATAATGACTAAAGTATTATTGAAGTTTTATAATAATTCAAGTTTAATGCATGGTAGCATAATGGTTTTAGAGAGATTTTGAATCAATTAAGATTATTGAAAATTGATTTAACTATTAAATTGATGGAAACTCTCCTTTTCCGTATTACTAGACTTTACCAACCAAATGGAAGCTTGCTACAAGATTAGATTGCTCTACGAGTAGTTACCTTTTTATGATTATAACATTTAGAAGGTGTTCACCATTTTCCTAAGCATGTTCTAAGTAGCGAAACTACTTCTTCATCAAAGGCTTTACTTCTCATCATGCTTTGGAGGTGAAGGTGCAAATTTTTGAATCCTCACTCCTTTAGAACTTGCTCAAGGAGATCCCCTCCCCCTGGGCTCCCAAGATCTCCCATCTAAGCACATTCATTATGGAGAGATCTAATGATATCTCTATGTTATGTATGTAAGTGACAAATATTAATAAGCTCATTATTATTATGTATGTAAGTGTCAAATATTAATAAGCTCATTATTAGTCATCAAGATCTTGCCTTGATTTTTTGATTCAATGGGCCATGACCAAGGATGATTTTAAGGAACCATACTTATTTAAAAGTGTATAAATGTTGGTGAATCTTACCAATTCTTAAAACGGCAACTATAAAATGTTTGGCGATATTTTTCAAAAAATATTTTAATTTCCAAGGATTTTATATTGTTTATATAATAATTTGGCGATTTTTAGAGTGAAAAGTTTTTACCCCATCAAAATTGGGCGGAACAGGGAAAAATGAAAAATGGTGAATTGTTTTTGGAGAAAAACATGGAAAAATAGCCCATTGGGCTAAATTTCACCCCTAAAATTATCCCTGGCCATGACTATTGGCAATATTGTTCTCCAAGCATACTAACTCCACTTGAACCACCCTGGGGAGGCAGGTGCGGGGGGGTCATTATTGACCCAAGAGGACATACAGTAAAAAATTTCAATTGGGGTCTCGGACACAAGACTAATAATGAGGCAGAGTGGATGGCTCTTCTCTAGGGTCTAGAAATTATAGACAGAAGAGATATCTCTGGACTGCTAGTTTTCGGGGACTCGCGGTACGTTATCCACAAAATGACTTCTGGATACACTTCTGGCTCCATCAATTGCAGGAGGTTGTATGGTAGGATCATTCAACTCCCTCTCCCAACTAACGTCGACTACTTTCACATTTTAAGAGAAAATAATGCCCAGGCAGATGCTCTGGCAAATATTGGTGCCTCTATCCCGCAAGGTTTCATCTCTCTAAACCATGAAGAAGTCATAACCAAACCCATTCCTTGACTCAATCCTTGGGGTTATATGCTCAATTCTAAGCTTAGGAATTATTGTTAAGTAGATTTTTAACATGGATATGGCATCATTTATAAGTGGCAGCTCTTCCATTGCTCAATGGGGCATGTGGCCTTCTCCTCTCGCCCTCCTTGTTCAGTCTCCCAGGCCATTTAAGGCAGTCCCCTCTAGCTTTAAAGAACCGTCCATTTCTCACGAGTCCACTCACTCCTCTGCACGTATGATGGCCCTCTCTCTAGGCTTAAACCGCCCTTCTCCTCCGTCACTCCTGTCTTTCCATTACTTGCATGATTTTGGTCTACCCGTCGGCAATGTGCAGTCTTTCCAGCTTTCAGATGAAGGGCTCTCTCCTGTAGATCTCTTGGACCGAACTCATTTCTACCTTTAGCCTTTGGTGTTTGTGGATATCTGGCATTCGACTCCCTCCTCCTTGCAGTCTAGTTTAGGTGAGGCCTAGATCCATTCGCTTGAGCGCTTGGCTCTTTCCTCAGGTGATTTCCATAGTTGGTTTGGGTTCGGTGATGAATTAAGGAGTTGTTTCTCTTCTCTGTTTTTGGGGGAAAGTGTTGGCAGATTCTCGGTCGTGACTGTTGGTCCTCTGTTGGGTTCAGGGGATTCCTCTGAACGAGTCTTACCCTCTTTCGATTACGACTGTAGCAACTCACTCAGGCTCAGCATTATTCCTTTTCCTAATTCAAGAATGGACTGTAGACGAATTAACCCTATTGAAAGAAGCATTAGAGAAGGGTTCAACAACCTGAAAACTAATATACGCCGCCTGTCAGACTTTGTGGCCATTGGATCTTCAGATAGCAGTGATACTGCTAAGGATGTTAAACAACTCGTGGAAGATGTCCGTTATGTCTCTTATCAGACAAGTTGTCATGACTCCAGAATAGATGACAATGAGATGAATCTCAAAGAAATCATGGGAAATTTTGATCGCATTCAAGAGGATCTCCAGAACCTCCAGAACTTGTTATAGTTGAATCAAGGAAGCCATGTACAGGAAAATACAGGAGCAGTGGTTCAGAAAATGGAGGAGGATTCTGTCACCCAACCTGTGGGGTTTCCAGGAAAACAGAAATGACTTCCTCCTAACCTTATGTTTTTTTGCATCCTTTTAAATCAACAGTTTATTCGTCTTTATACTACGTCCATAAATATCCAGAACAATTTCTCCTTTAGCGGTTTTAGAAGGCTCTCTTCATGGCCTATTTTTGTCTATGCTTTTTATCTGCTTACAGAATCCTTCATCAACTGTAATTTTGTATTGAATGGTTGTGCATAGCCTCTTTAATATACTCCTTTTCAATTTTTTGTTAAAAAAAAACTCCACTTGAACCACATAATATTAGTAGTTTTCTAGGCCAAAGGCTTTTTATTGTTTTTTTTTCAAAATATTGAAGATTGTTAAAAGGTATTGGGAGAAAGATTAGGGTTTTGGGTTAGTTGACCTCTTTGTGAAACCATGGTTCAAAGATTTAAACCCAAGGGTCATGACTATCACAACAACTGCAATGTGTGTGAGACCACTAAACCTCCGCATCCTCTCGTGGATCCACGTGTTCGAGAAAGAGGTAAAAATAGATTGGGTAGATTTCTTAAGTTGGACATATGTCAAATCCAACAAGGAATCGTTACCTATCCTAAGTTACTGATGTCAAGCTCAACCTAAGTATATAATAACATTCTAGAGTGGGAAACCTCCCAATGTATCCAAAGACTAAACTATGAATATACACAATCTTTTCGTTGTGGGAACTACCAATAAAGAGGTCATTTCCCAAAGGTGATCATTAAAGAAAAAACCATAAACATAGTTCCAAAACATCAATTAAAAAATATCAAACATAGCAACACCAATGTTGGTCCCAACCCTCCTTTTGAGAGTTGTCATGTGGATATAATCTTAGTGTTCTCCCCTTCAATGCAAATAGTCATAACTAGAAACCCTTCCAATGCAGTGAAGAGGCCTCATGAATTTAACAATGGAGAGCTAGAAAAAATAACAATGTCTTCATGTTTAGCAAGATATCTATAAGTAAAGTATCCCTCTTTTAGTTGTTAATATTTCACTTGACAGGGAAAATATTTTAAAGAAAAAAAAAGGAAAGTTTATTATATCTCTAATTTCTCAAAAATCACTTTGAAAATCTAATCACAAGTTGCAGATCACTATAGGGCATGAGAGAGAAGGCTAGAGTATTGGGCATGCCAATCCCTGATTGCTAATATTTTAAAGAAAAAAAAGGAAAGTTTATTATATCTCTAATTTCTCAAAAATCACTTTGAAAATCTAATCACAAGTTGTAGATCACTATAGGGCATGAGAGAGAAGGCTAGAGTATTGGGCATGCCAATCCCTGATTGCTTCTAATATCAAAGTGAGCTTAAAACTATGAGAGAAGTGTGATGAACGTAAATGGCTTGACATTAAGATAGTTATTGTCAATCGTGAAATGGTATGCTTATCAATATGGATGTGTCTCTTAAATGATACATATGGAAATCTTCTTGACTGCCTATCATCATAATGGCACTGAGATAATTATATGCAAATGGTAAAGTATATAAAACCATTACATGTGTCTCTTAGATGGTATAAATGGAAATCTTTTTAACTACCCATTAATATCATAACAACATGGAGAGAATTATCTACAAATGGTAAAGTATAGAAAACCATTGTGTGTGTAAATGTAGACAAACAATATGGAGAGAATGATAATGAATATCAAGCACTATGATCGTAATGCATTCTCTACACACAATTGCATCATTTGTATTGTTTTATATCATATTATAAGCACAACTTTTGAATTGTTCTTCAACTCCACTACATTTTGGGAGAATCTCAAGCATTGAGGTCTTTTGTCGACCTGAAACGCTCCACGTCATACAACTCTATTATCTCACAATATCCTCTAACACATACGAATTGAAGCTTTGTTAGTTGCACCAATCCTAGTATTCTCTTGAGCTGCTCACAAACTATAGCATCCAATGTTTCCAAAGGAAAATAATGTTTCAAGACTTGGTAACTCTTTTATCTCATAGAAATCTCTCACACCCACTAATTGAAGTTGTGTGAGTTTCCCTAACCCTTGTATTTTTATGAGTTTCTCACAATATTTTAAGACGTTAATCATCACCAAAGATCTCAAACTTTAAAAACTTGTGACATCCTCTACTTAAAAAAAAAAACAATGAGATGTTTAAGCTTTTCCAAACCACAAATCCCTTCTATTTACCTTAATTCAATAAATGCATATATTTTCTTCTATTTACCTTAATTCAATAAATGCATATCTTTTCTTCTCACTATCTCTATTCACTATGAGGGAAAAAAATTGTATATCCTTTTATAATAATTACCCATATGATCTCCAAACTCATGCATTTAAACATATAAAATCTAAATCCTACCTGTTGGAGGGTTTAGTGACTATGTTCCAAACGAGACTCCTTACGTTGTATTACCGTCACCTTCACTCCTCTATATTTAAATATGTCGAACCTAAACCTTTTGCATTTCCTGGTAAGGGTTCATGTGACTATGTTTTAAATGAGATTCCTCTTGCTATATTGCAATTGACATTTATGGAGATGATGAATAGCATTGACACAACGTTGGTAAAGATTATTATGTTTTGATGTTAGTTTTTAGAATGAACAATGCAACTTAGTTATGATAAGAAGGGATTTGTAATAGCATTGACACAATGCTACTAAATATTCTTATGTTTTGATGTTAGTTTTTAGAGTGAATAATGCAACTTAGTTATGATAAGAAGGGATTTGTAACTTTTGTAGGTTTGCTTTTCGAAGTTGAATTATGGGTAACTAAATATATTTAAAATCATAAAAATACTCTAGGGACATTTCAATAAGGAGTTAGAGAAACAATATGGATGGAAGTGATCCCTCACAACTTGATTTTCATGAGTACTAATAGATGATTGTTAAGAAAAAAATATCTTAGAGGGTGAAAAACATTTAAAGGTTTCAAGATATTGATTTTCAAAGATATTGCCACTCTAATGTAGATATTACCACAATAAAGGGTGCATTCTTCATGGCGTCCCTAGAAGGGAACTTTCCCATAAGTGTTTAAAGGGAATAACCATTATGTGAAAGGTTTCAAAGTTGACTCTAGATTGTAAGGAAACAATTGTTCCACCTTTAATCTCTCCATCTAACCCTTACATTTTAGAGAGTTTGTCTTTTGACTTGAGTATGAAGAAACTATCTTTTATCTTATGAGAGATTCAAGGAGGCCTAGAGAATCAACCTCCTCTTAGAAATTTGAATGCTTAAGTGGACATATTAATTCTTGGAAATACTCTCTGATGAAGGAATTTCTTGGAAAGCTATCTCAATTAGTCTCATGTGTATTTTCATTTCCAAGGTTATTATGTGAAGGTGGACAAGAGCCTATGGAGGACAACAAATCTACTCACAAGGAAACATAAAACAAACAAGAGTTAGTGGTGGGGGAAGGTCTATGGTTAGGACTTTTTGCTAGCTTGCATGATTATATTATTGTTGTAAGCCATGAAGTTAAGCCCAAATCATATTTCCTTCCTCTAGTGCAAGTAGAGTAGTAATCTCGAGTAAGGGAAACAAGAAAATTCATTCCACTTGATATCGCCCTATCGCCTCTCAACTTTAGAGCTAAGGAGGTTACGAAGTAAAGGATTTGAATGAAAACATTTAGTTAAATTTCTTTGAAATTGATGAGTTGTTTGTTTATCTTGATTTAATTTGATCTATTCTTATAGGACATGGTTAGGGTTTTATTGATACGAACATTCATAGAAAAGAACATTTACTCCATTTTTCATGAATTTAAAATACAACTAATAGTAAGTAATGGTTTTCTTGTAATTATATTCTACTAGATCATAAGAGATTGAAATCCTCACTTTATACTTTTCCATCATGTTATAAAATTACAAAACCTTTTCTTTTATTACTTAGAAATCTTGCTTGGGTTTTAAATGTTGATATACGGTCCTCTATGAAGATGTGATGTATTGTACTAAACTATATCGTTTGACATCAAGATAAGGTTTTTCGTAAAAATTTACTTTTGGTGGCCTCTCAATGTCAATGGCATAGATCTTATAATTTATATTGGAATGATTGCTTGAAGGCCATTTATTCACTTTTTGAGTTAGTGGAATTTTCTTTTTTTCCCAATAATTTTACATGTGCTTTGTAATAACAATTTTGCTTGTCTATGGTGTTTATGGAAATATTAAATTTTTTAATAGATTTAATATTTGTTTATATTTTTTAAATTAAGAAAACTTTAGGAACTTTTTTCATTTAGTAATATTTTTTTCAAATAGTTTATTTAATTAAATTATTTTCTTATCAAAATCATATATTTTTTTAAATTATAGAAAAAATTGAATATGTTTAAAAATTATGACCAAAATTTTTATATTTATTTGGATTTTAAATTTTTTCCTTATTTTAAATTATTGTCAAAATTTTTAATTAAAAATGATGTGATTAGATATTACTAAATTTTATTTAACAATAATGTAACTCCAATTTGACTTTTTCTTTAAAACCAAGATGAAATCTACAAAGAGGTTAAGTCACTACCTATAGGAAAATATAAAAGATTAAAGTTTTATTTTTTAAAATAAATAAATCTATATATTTATAGTTCACTGCCTATAGGAAAGTATAAAAGGCTAAAGTTTGTATTTAAAAAAAGAAAAAGCTTATATATTTACACAATTGTCCAATATGGATATTTTTAAGCTCGCTTAGTTTTAAACAAATCCTCATGTTATAATTATGTATAATGTTTTCAACTTGACCATGTAATTATGATTTTAGCAAATACAAGACAATTTGTTTAACGAATTAAGACAATTTTCTACTATATTTGTAAACACATGTAAATGACATTAGCTCTAATTACTCTAGGTTGATCGCAAATTGGCAACAATCTCAATGTTTACAAATTGTTCGTAAGAGAAAATGCTTCTGACAATCTTTAGCTACTACTTCGACGTCAATCCCTACCAATGGGACTTCCATTAGCATAAGGAGAAACCCGATGAAGCTTGGTGATCACAAGAAGGTGCAGGTGAATTGTTGATACTTCGTCCATGTTTAGGTGTGTAGCAGTGTGATCAATCTTAGAAGTGGAATGTGAACACAGTACACACGTGCCAACTACATAGCCTGCGTTGAAGAGTGTACTCCTAGAAGCGAATGACAAACAAGACAAGGTGCTACTGCTTGCATTAAAATCGACACCCCACATAGCATTATCTTTAAATGCAGTTGAAGTCCATTTCGTGCAAACTAAAATCTGTGTACATATGATATTGAATGAATTCATCCCGCCCGAATCTATGTAGGATGTGACATCATCCTGCGGCTGCCTCTTGGGGAGGGTAAAACGAGGACGCCGTCATCATCCCACAACCAATAAATTTTTTGAAAAACTTATTTTCAATAATTCAATTCAATAAATAACTATTTTAACATATGCCTAAACTCTAGGAAAGCAAAGTATTTATAGGTTTTAATATGATCTATTCCCCAAATCGAAGATAAATAGAACACAGACCGCCATTCCATGACTGTGTAGCTATAGCTGCCACTATTTCGCTCACTATAATTATAAATGTGAGCATTTCGAAGGTGTGGATACGACATAGTCCTCCTTTCTGATATACCTCCAAAAGACGAAGTTGTTGTTATGCAACTCACATCTACACATCCATTCTTTGTGGCAAATAGTTCAGAAATAGATTTGCTCGGCACCTGAAAGTGGTTTTAATCAATGAGCTCATGTAGTGCCATTATCTTAATAAATCGATGATGATCTCAGCCTGCTGCCACGTCCTGGGCACCTTTTTACGAGGTTGAGATCATTTGTACAGACCAATCCTATTTATGAAAAATAGTTAGTAAAATAATGTAAAAATTACAGACTATAGTCCCAACTTAAAAAATACGAGAAAAATACCTCCACTGACATGAATATTACCACCTTAGTAAAAATTATATTCCCCTATCAAGTACATAATAATGATAGATACTTGTATAATTTTCAACCTCCACGCATAACAACAACATTATAATACTTAATACCAACAAAGTAATGCTCCTCCTGCGTGTTATGTGTTGCATGAATGTGATTGCATTTGCTTATGGTTACTGGTTATTATGCATATAATGTTAGTTGCAGTAAGTGAATGTATGTATTGTTCACCTCACGGTAATGCAGGAAGATAGAGATAAGTTGAAGTATTTTAGTAAGTTGCTTAAAGACTCCTTTACGTCTGTTTCTAATGACCATTTAATCACAATATAACTTCTGGGAAGTAGAGTTTCGCACATCGACACAGTCAACGCTAAGAGTGCAAAGTCGTAGTGGTAAGATATCGCAGAGAGGCAATATCGCACCGGCAAAGGAGCTGCGGTGCGCGATACTGCGAGTTGAGGGCTTAGCGTTGAGGAGAGGTTGAGGGTCCCACGGTGCGCAGAGATGCGATAAGGTTGGGGATATTGTGAGTAAGTGGAAGTTGTGCGACGCGGGAAGAAACCCTGCGACTTGCGCATGGATAAGAATCGCACGGCTAAAAGCGCTACGAGTAGAAGGGGACGTGCGATGCGCCGATATAGTTGATCTTGTGACTCACAGGTGTAAGAAAAGAGAAGTAGGATGCGCAGAACCTGGTCCAAGACACTTGAGTCTTGGCCGACCCACTAGATTCACTTCGGGTGAGACTTCAGATCGCTTCACGGTCTGTCGCTGAAAGGGCCAGTGAGTTAGGGGTGTTGTTGATTGATTATAGTAAACCCGG
This sequence comes from Pseudotsuga menziesii, assembly GCA_001517045.1. Lineage (NCBI taxonomy): Eukaryota > Viridiplantae > Streptophyta > Pinopsida > Pinales > Pinaceae > Pseudotsuga > Pseudotsuga menziesii. The sequence goes on from LPNX011048354.1 coordinate 183,524, forward strand.
GTCTGCCCATGCAATCAACAAATGGTTCCGTTGCCGGTTTAAATGACTGGGAGTTAATGTTCTGTTGGCATCCTACCAGAGAAGAGTTTCACCAGTGGTTGGATTCAGACTTAAGGGAGTTTGCCAAGAAAGAAAACCGAAGCCCTAAACTGAGCACAGAGGCCTGGTTAGAAAAGCATATCGCTTCAGACATACACGCTATATTTTTTTGCAACTTATGGAAACGAGCTCTTCGACTGGTTATCTAAGTTGACAGATAGGAATACATTCAAGAAGAAAAGAAACATTGTCTGGACACCGGAGCTGATTCAGACCGTGTAGAACCTCGACAATCCGATTATGAGAGCAGTGGACTTCTGGCTGACAAGTGTGCTAGAAGGCTTTGTTACAGAATTTGCAGTTGACCAGAGAAAGAGCTTTAGCGCAGCTGAACGATACTTCTTCAGAGGATATCGTGGTAAGTACCTAAGATCTCTAAACTTGTCCCTTAAGATGCTGCTATATGAAAAAGGAACAATGGATCTAGTCTCAGATGAATAAGTAAAGATAGTAATGTCACAAGAGTTTGAAAGTGATTTTGATGACATTGGACGAACACGTAGTGGAAAGAAGTATAAAGTAGATTTTAGTTCTCCTGTATTTGAAGACAGATCAGACAGTCAGTATTAGACAACAGAGCCCTAGCACCACAGAAGAACCAGAGGGGGGTATCCCTTACCACCCCTATACTCCACAGAAGCAGATAGGGACTCAGAATAACCCCGTAGGTACTCCATCTAGTAGCTCACAGTCAGTACCTACTCCCGCTACAGCACCTTCACCTACACCGCTGAGTAGTAGTACCCCAGTCAGTCAGAACCCACCACAGAGAAATAGAATGGGAGACGACATGAAGCTACCTATTTTTAAAGGTACAGGAGCAGAAGACCCGGAACAGCATTGGTTCCTATGCGAAGCTATGTGGACCATTAAAACAATCAATGATGATAACCTTAAACTTGTACAGTTGGTCACCACACTCAGAGACAGAGCCTTGACATGGTACATAAAGTATACTACATTACCCAAGACGCTTGCCCAGGTCAAGAATGCCATGATTAAAGAGTTTAAGAAACCTAAGTCTGAGTCTCAGTGCATTACAGAGCTCAAGGATATTAAGCAGCTACCATCAGAGTCAGTATGGGACTTTGACCAGAAATTCAAAGCCCTTATAGATCAGGTAAGTTTCGAGTTTGCGCCACAGCAGCATAAGGAATGGTTTATTGCAGCACTGCTCCCTCATATCAGAATGCCACTAATGCAGCAGAAAATTACTACTCAAGATGAAGCGCTGGAGATGGCAATGAAACTAGAGGCTTCACCTTTAGCGGAAACCAGTACAGGCATGACAACTCTACAGACCCAGTTGGCCAACCTTACGTTACAGATACACGAACTTAAAAAAGGGAAAGAGGTTATGCAAGACATATGGTGCATAAAGTGTAGAGCACAGGGCCATAGTAAAGATAACTGTCCAGTCTTTGCAGAATATTTAGCGTCAGGGGCTCCTAACCCCTTACCACGAACACAAGGGCCATGGTGTGAAATATGTAAAACACAAGGACATCCACCTCAGCAATGCCCTTTGCTTCAGAAGTATGTACAGACACCTAAAAACCTATATTGTATCTTCTGTAAGTCCGTCGGGCATGATCAACAAGACTGCCGAGCTTATGACCTCATGTCAGAAAGAACACAGGATGTGTACAGAGTCCAAGCAGACACATAGGGTCCAGCAACAGGACCACAGCCGGATTAGGCTTATGGAGGCCGTGGAGGAGGATTCAGAGGACGAGGACGTGGAGGAGGCTTCGCACGTGGAGAAGGCTTTGGCCGAGGAGGAGGTTTTGGCCAAGGTCGTGGACCAGTCACTTGATATAATTGTGGACTCATAGGACACTATGCTAGGGACTGTCAGAACGCCACTACCACTTGTAACTACTGTAAATCTTATGATCATACCATAGAAGAGTGTCCTATCTTGATAGCTAAGATCAGAGACCCTAAACCAGCCGCACACCAGAACATCCAACTTATCGTTGCTGAGCAGGCAGAACCAGAACCAAGAGTCAATATTGTGACTCGGAGCAGTGCTTCCACCAGTGGCACCTCGCAGGAGACCGGAAAGAACACAAGTCAAGGGTGGGTGCGCAGAGCTCCTACTAAAGCAATAGCACTCAACCTACAGCAGAACAAAGAGACTTTTCATGAAGCCAAGGCTTCCTTTGATCAACCTACTCTATCAGGACCACAGGTACCGCCATCTAGGAGCGTACCGCAGCAAGTACCTTGTAGCGATAGCCCTGAGCAGGCACAACAGGCTACCACATCGGGAAGATGCGATGAGGATGAATCGACAGGAAGTGTACAAGCCTTCCTGCACAGCTGCATGAAACTCCTGAGAAATGATAAAGCTATCGGTGAGCTACAGCGCATGATAGATCAGTGTCAGCAACCCTCTCTCTCGGGCAGCGCACACCGCGCTATCCATAATATCACAAGACATGCAAGGACAGGAAGAGAGATGAAATTCACAACGCAGATTGGTGAGTTTGAAATGGATGAGGTTGTCTTAGATCTAGGATCAGAGGTGAATGTTCTAACCAAGCAGACATGGGAACAGATGGGTAGTCCTCAGTTAGCCCTATCACCTATCCACTTGAGATTAGCTAATCAGTAGCGAGTATCACCATTGGGTCGACTACCGCAGGTGCCAGTTGATATTGATGGAGTTTGTACTTTTGTGGACTTCGAGGTTATAGAAATCATTGGCGATAGTCGACCATATCCAGCACTATTAAGTATTGATTGGGCGATTGGCAGCAAAGCTGTCATTGACCTAAAGAAAAGACAAATGACCTTTGAGGATTCGCAGATTCGGGTCATCACACTGCTGGATCCTTACCAAGGACCTAGATATATTGAACCTATCCGAGCAGAGGAAGAGGCACATAACATCGATAGTCTCTACCAGATGACTGCAAACCAGAATGACTACATCAATCCAACTGCAGAAGGGAACATTAGTTGGCAATGCGACAGCTCATGCGCATCGGATTCGGATGTTGGCCTAGAAAACTGGCAGAACAGACTTTACGAAGTCTCAGCGCGCAGATGTGCGTTTATCAGTAAGTCACTGCGATGGATTGGCGCCGAGATCGCTGAGACTCCATCATATCATGGTCTGACGGATATCTAGGGTTTTTTTGAACAGTTTGAGCAACAGATTCCTCATGAACAAAGGATCGCAGCTATGGACCTTGCAGTTCGAGCCACACCTGCAAGATGGTGGTATGCGCATAAAGAGAATATCGCATCATGGGATAATATGAAAAGACTGATGACGATCATATTTTCTGACGAGAGAGAGTATGTTCAGCACAAGTACACAGGTGAAACTGACCCCAGGGTACACATTCAGACATGTGAACAGAACTGGTCGGACATTCCAGAGGATGAATGGGTTCACAGGTTCATTCACACATTGGACACAGTTCCAAGGAACTGGTATACAGAGACTGAGCTGCGCAAGGGAACAACCACATGGTCACTTATGACAGACAGCTTCCTACTCACCTTTGCGTTTGAGTCAGAACATCCAAGTGTTGCTCAGGCCCTAGACATAATCAAGACAAAGATTTTTGAGGACCACACCATCTCAGTACCAGTCCAACATGAGTGGACTATCCAGCTAGAAGAGGCGTTGGAATGCTATAATTTTGCATCAGAATCAGAGGAGGCGGATGAGGATCCTCGCAACACCAACATTCCAGAATCAGAAGGCACTCGCGATGTGGAGGGACCACAGTTAGAGATTCCAGCGATCACCGAGCCCATCAAGATTAAAAAGATCAATATTGGCACAGATGCAGAACCTAAGTTTGCCTCTATTGGAGACTACTGGAATGATGAAACAGTCAGACAGATTGCAGATCTGCTACACGACTATCAGGACCTATTTCCCACCAAGTTCACAGAGATGAAGGGAATAGTTGGAGATCTGGGAGTCATGAGGATACCATTAAAAGAGGATGCTAGACCAGTTAAGCAACGCCCATATAGATTGAATCCACGCTACAAAGAAAAAGTCAAGGACGAAATTGATAAAATGCTAGCAGCAGGCATCATCAAGCCAGTTGAGGAAAGCGAATGGGTTAGCCCTATGGTAGTGCAAGAGAAGAAAACAAAAGGGGACATCAGGATCTGTGTTGATCTGTGAAAACTCAACGATGCCTCACTTCATGATCCATTTCCAACACCGTTCACTGATGAAGTATTAGACAACGTGGGAGGACAGGAGGTTTACTCCTTCACCGATGGGTTTTTAGGCTACCACCAGATCAGAATACATCCAGAAGACCGATCCAAGACCACCTTTGCAACAGAATGGGGCTCGTTCCAGTATACGGTAATGCCCTTTGGTCTTAAGAATGCATCAGCTATATTTTCTAGAGTAGTAGTTGTTGTATTTAAGGAATACATCCATAAGTTCTTAGAAGTATATTTTGATGACTGGACTGTATTTGGGTTAATTGATAAGCACATAGGAGATCTAAGACTGATGCTAGAGAAATGTAGGCAGTACCAAATTTCTCTGAACTTGAAGAAATGTATATTTTGTGCACCATTTGGTATTTTGTTGGGTCACATTGTTTGCAGATAAGGCTTGATGGTAGACCCCGCGAAGATCGCTATCATTGTAAACCTTCCAGCACCCAACTTAGTCAAGCAACTGCGGGCAGTACTTGGTCATACCGGGTACTACAGAAAGTTCATAACGGTCTACGCAAAGATTACAGCGTCGATGGAGAAATTGCTCAAGAAGGATGTAAAATTCCTATGGAACGAGGAATGCCAGCAGAGTCTAGACATACTTAAGGAGAAGATGGTTACAGCACCCATCCTAGTATTTCCGGACTGGACTAAACCTTTCCATGTACATGTGGATGCATCCGGCATCGCATTAGGAGTCGTCTTGACACAGCCAGGAGAAGGGGATCTTGACCATCCCATCGCATATTCCAGCAGAAAGCTATCCACAGCGGAAAAGAACTACACCACAACAGAAAGGGAGGGCTTAGCTATGGTATATGCACTACAGAAGTTCAGGCACTATCAATTGGGCGCCTCGTTTAAAATGTTTACTGACCATTCCGCATTGAAGTACCTAGTCAATAAACCAGTGTTAGGGGGGAGAATCTGCAGATGGTTACTCATCTTCCAGGAGTATGATTTTGAAATCATTGTGAAACCAGGAAGACTGAATGCAGGACCGGATCATCTGTCGCGGTTAGACTCAGGAGAAGAGCCCAGTAACCTGGAAGACAATCTGCCAGATGCGCCGTTGTTTTCCATACAGATCGCAGATGAGTACTATGCCGACATTATTCAATTCCTCACCACAGGAGTAGCACCTGATGAGTTTACTAAGCAGCAAAAGAAACAGTTGGTTGTTAAGGCAGCAGACTTCACCCTCATTGCAGGATGCCTATACAAGTTAGGCCCGGATGAAGTTCTACGCAGATGTGTGATGCCGCACGAAAAAGATGCTATTATCAAAGAGGCTCATTCAGGAACCGCAGGAGGTCATTTCGCTGGAAAACCGACTGCGCAGAAAATCTTACAGGCAGGATTATGGTGGCCTACATTGCACAAAGACACTAAGGACTTTTGCAAATGCTACGATATCTGCCAAAGGGTAGGAAAACCCTCGCGACACAATGAAATGCCGCTGCGACCGCAGGTCACGTTGCGCGCATTCGACAAATGGGCTATAGATTTTGTGGGTCCTATCAACCCACCAGGGAAGCGCACTGGTGCGAGATATATTATCACTGGAACAGAGTACCTCACCAGATGGGCGGAGGCCAAAGCAGTAACAAATTGTGATGCTGCTACAGCTGCACAGTTTCTCTTTGAAAGCATCATCAGCAGGTTTGGATGCCCAGTAATTTTGATGAGCGACCAAGGTACACATTTCTTGAACAGTACTATTGAGGCATTAACAGAAGAATTCCAGATC